>CM053788.1:603688327-604133327 GCA_028749045.1 Cupressus sempervirens
CCAACTACATATACAAGAATGAAGAGCTTCTTCAATATACAACTTGCAGAAATTTTAGACAGATGTAGAAGGATCATTAACAAAAATAAAACTATGCAAATCTGAAACAGAAATGAAAGACTTGCATATAAAAGAACATTTTTTTTTAAAAAAGCCCTAACTTGCACCAAAAGACGTTTCTTGTCTTGAGAAGGCAAGGGAAGAAGTAATCTCTCAAAATCTTGAAGAAAATCTGTATCAAATCCAAAAGATTTCAGATTTCAGATTTAGCAAAAGAACTCAAGATATTGTTATATAGGCAAGGAATTTGAATAAATCCACTTGATAAATTAAGGCAAATTCAAGTCAATAATAATTTCTTGACAAGTATTGATGGTTGAGAAATAAAATGGACATTAATAGTAACAAAGAAGAATTTTTCAAACCTGCAAATGTAGATGTTTGCACAAAGGACGGGATTCTTCCTTGCAGTTACACACAAGACACTTGCATTCAATGCCCTATATGCCATTTTTGATGAAAAATGCTCAAAATGGGCTTTTGAATCCAGAATACAGCCTCTCACTTGGATGTTTTTGCTGGTTTTGCTCAAAAACGTGGTTTAAAACTCCACTTACATGCAGAGATAGGGTCATTTTTTATAAACAGACCCAAAAATAGGTTTTGCAAAGCTCAATGCATGCCAAAACTAAGGTATTTTTTGTTCAATGCCAAAAACAGGCTTAGCATCTCTAAAAGCATTCAATAACCAAGTCATTTTTTTCTATTTAAGGCCAAAAACGAGTTTTGGAAATTGAAAAACAGCCTTCAATAGTCATTTTTTGCTACAATTGCCCAAAACGGGTTTTAAACATCAAATGCAAGCTCCAAATCCAATGTTACTCTTGCCCAAAATGAGTTTTAAACGTCAAATGCAAGCTCCACATGCAATGTTTTCACTGTTGGATGCATTATATGGGTTTATAGATCCAACACGCAGCCTCTATAAGAGTCATTTTAGCATTTTAAAGCCAAAAACGGGTTTCTAGTGTTAATGCTTTGCCCAGAAATTAGAGATAAACAGCAACAAAGAAAATAAAAGACCGATACAAAAGATAGAAGAAATTATCCTGAGAAAACCCTTCAACTTAAAGGAAAAAACCCAACCGCACCAGCAAAATATGATTTTTATTGATATAAAATGTTTGAGTACAAGGTTTTCCACTTGATTGATTTACAATATACCAAGCAATCTCATAAATAGATTGCATAAAACTTTTCATCTTTCATAGAAAGGTCTCTTTGAGTCCCAAAAAAAATATCCTTCATATTTCCACATATTCAACACTTCAAATTTCCATATGCATGCCTCTTCAGATGACGTATAACCAGTGTAACACGGGGACGCATCCCCCCCCCAAAATTGGGCCGTTTCGGAGACGGGGACGTCCCCGGGACGGGGGGACGGCGTCTCGGCGTTTCGGGCGGCGCCACTTAGAGCGCCACCGCCGCCGGAGACGGCGAGACGTCTCCGAGACGGCTAGAGGTCTCCGAGACGGGGGAGACGTCTCCGAAACGGCTAGAGGTCTCCGAGTGTGGGGATGCGGGGGGATGCCAAGGAGTCTCCTTCATTGAGGGGGGACGCCAAGAAGTCTCCTTCATTGTGGGGGGACGCCAAGGAGTCTCCATTGATTTGTCATTTTGATTTGGACTCTAGGAGACTTGTAGTTTTTGTTTGCATTATATACTTATTTTGATATCATGATTCATGGCACATGATACTTATTGTAATCATCTTTATGTCATGACTCATATGATCATTGATTACTATTAGATAGTAGAATCTAGATACTCATACTATTGATTTGAAGGTTGATATATAGAGTTTAGACTAATATTTATTATTTGCTGATGTTCAATGTTTAATGTTCATTGTTTGTTTGTCATTTGATCATGAATCATGATATTCCAGTTGATATGGTATATGCTATACCATATGTATAGTATATACACCCCTACTCCTTCCGCCACCCCCCATCCCCCGCTGTCCCCCTGCTGTCCCCGAATCAAGGCCCCTCTGTCCCCCCGTCTCGGAAACTTGTCCCCCCGTCCCCCCGTCCCCCCGTCTCCCAGGGCGGTGTAACTATGCGTATAACACATGTCTTTTTGCATAATATTAACTTAAATATAATCACAAATATCTCTTCCAGCTGAAGATGACCATAAAGGTCATAACAAACATATTTCAATCTCATAAAATTAAAGATGAAGATCTTTATCGCAACCACAAACTTCACACTCCCTCGTAGCAAGACAGATCTCTGCAACCAAAGATGATAAATTCACACAACATATGTTATCTCAGCATAACATAATCCACCACAGTTGCTTCTTTAGCACATAGAATGGAGTCACACACATGACTTTCACCACGCCTTCTCACAGAGAATAGAATGAAGATTTTTATCTAAAAGTTCTCCCAGAGAAGGATACATTTCCACCATGCCTACTCACAGAGGGTGGTCCACTGTGCCTACTCGCGGAGAGTGTTCCACTATGCCTACTCACAAAGGGTGGAATGAGGGCTTTCACCTCAAACTTCTCCCAGAAAAGAATGCATTAATAACTGATATTTTCTTTTAGCAGAAACTCCCTCTTAGCAAGGACAACTTTAATAACTGAGATTTTCTCTTAACAAAGACTCCCTCTCAACAGGGACAACTTTAAACATCATTAAAAAGAAGTTGATTCCAAGTGTTTTATTGTCACACAAGCTTTGCAAGGGGTTAGACATCTCCATGTGTCATGTAATCCTCCTCTAAATATCATTTCGTGCATTATCAATTTAGTCCAAGACTGTAAGCAACATCGTCTTACAGTACGCATTGCTTTGCATATAATCTCTCATCGTCCCATTCCATCTTGTGACCAAGAGAAATTAATAATAACTCATAAAGTCAACTTGTTGTAGAGATCATTACAAAAGCATACACTAATAACAAAATTTCAGAATCATAGAATACTTATCTCTCTGTTATACAACACACAGATACTGGAAGCAATGATTCCTACACCTCACAGACATCTCAACTTTGAAGTGCGACACTTCTCATGGTCTTCTAATCTTCCCGTTTTCCCTACAACGAGCCGGTTCACTACTAGATAGTCATGGTGAAGGTGACCATCTGAAATGTCTGTCCAGACTTCCCCCACTGTAGCTCTCTTCAATATCAATTTGATTTGAATGGTGTGCTTTTCCCATTGTCTTTATGAGAAGTTCAGAGCATTTTATCTATCCATTTTGATAAACATCTTTTCAATCACATAATTGGTACAAAGACTAGACATGCACGACAATAAGTTGTATCCCATCCCTCCATTTGTCCTAGCATCACCATTTCAAACCAACTATCACTCAAACAATTATTAAAGCACATAGTTTATTCAATTCTTGTTTTCCCTTCCCTTCACTGATTCCATATGTATGCTGCAAGAATGCCAAATTCTTGTTACTTTTCAAAAGGCCCACGACATGTAGAATAACTTTGATTCCTTGAACTACAGTCATTCTCAATTTTGTTATTGGGCCTTTTCCTTGCACTCCACTAACTACAAGGCAATAAATGTTGTCTTCTAATCCCATACATTCATCTATCCTAAGAATCTCTTCCAATACTATAGATCAAAATAACTTTGACGAGATTAGGAGTTGAGCCAAATTTTTTACCAAAGAACTGATTAATTTGTATTTTCCTATGATTTGAATCTCTATTAAATGCCTTCGATCTCTTGCCTGCTGCAGATAGGGAATACTACCACCATAACATCTAAAGATTGGCACCACGACATATCAAAGAATTCCACTCTGTAAAAATGAAGAGCTCGATCATGGGATATGCAAAAGCCAACCAATCTGAAGCAAAGAAATAAAAATTGTATCTAGAAAACAATTATAAATTGCAAATGCCACTCATAGTGGCAAGATACAATAAAGATTTAATGTTGATAATAGAAAAGAAAAAACCAACGAAAGAAAAGCTTGAAGAGAATAGAGAAATGACAATGCGAAGTCATTACAACTAGTGATGAAAAGTACACATTAGATCTGTGAGAAATTTTCAACAAAGAAAATAGGAGGGGCTAGCTCCAGCTATGATACAACTGATTATTTTTTTTTGAAATACGCCAAGAATAAATGAAACGGCAGATGATATCAACAGGTAAAGATAAAGAGACCGATACCTTTACAAAGTGAAACAATGAGCTTAAAAAAAACTATCAGCACAAAAGCGTAGAAGAAATGAAGTCAAACCTACTGTCGTTACATCCACATCATCATGTTGACAAGCTGGAGATGAATAGCCTTCATGGCTTAGCTATCCTGCTACTCCTATGCAATACCCAACAAATAACTTCCTCTTTATGCAATTAGTCTCAACGGGAGATACTTTCTCCAAAGGCCTTGATCGATCTTTCTAAAACCCCCAACTGGTTAAAACTTAATCAAACATTAATTTCTTTCACAATTCAAAGGTTTGACATTTCGTCAAACACTTGGCAGGCATCCTATTGGCTTTGATTTTTTGTTTGATAATGATTTCTTATGATGATATTGATGTATATAAAAAGGAAGTTAAAATGGAATTCTAAAATGAACGTATTTCTCTCAACACAAGGATAGGTAATTAGCTCAAAAGCAATTATTCTAAAGTTCTATTAAAATCAACAATGGTTGCAATGATGTGAATTATTATAAGAAATGAACTTGTCCAATTTATAATTTGTAGAATGATTGCAGCAAACTTCAAATTATGCACTCTCCTTATACCAGCAGACCCAATTTGCAATGTCTGGATGTGTAAATTAAACACCAATAATGAGAGCAGACCTTGTAAATGTAACTGAGGTTTCTTGGAAATTCCAAATGCAGATCTAAATGTTGAATGCAGACCCTCCGACTATGAATGCGGACTATAGTAGAACAATCTCAAGTCTCAAACATGTAACCGTAGCTGATAAGCAAGTCAACATAGGTATAAGAGTTTATGGCAGTAGTCACAAATATCCAACCCACTTCCCCCTCCCCGTCATATTTTGTTCAACACTTAATCACTTCTCAAAAACAATTAGCAATAGAAGAGAAGCTAGGGCAAATTACTATACTTACACCAGTAATTTGCAATTCCAATTCCCAAAATAATTTTCAGACTTCACAACTCTCAGCCAATGTCAAGATAATAATAAATAATGACTTCCACCAACAGTAAGAATAGTAGGAAGTCAAAACAATTCCTCAAAATTAATTCACAATACCTCAGTTGTGAATTACATGGTACTTCAATCTAGACCCTTATACTTTAGCAAGGACACAAAATACAAACTTAGAATTGTCACAAAACCAACAAAGGCAAATAGATAATCAAATATTCAAATGCTTTTCTCATCAAACGTCCTTATGTTTATAATCTCCAAATGGCACCGGCTTCCCAAAAGAACTCCACTTAAGAAGCTTACTCTACACAACATTAGAATATATTAAAGTGTCATTAATATAATTTATTAATTGTTTTTGGCTCCAGAAAGTGACCTTTTCCACCATAACTTAAAATTTTGACACACAAGGCCACTGTTTCTTATTCCCACGATTTAAAACTTTACGTCTCAGTTCCAAGGAGCTATGATACTGAGGTGACCAACAAAAATAGCAACCTTAGCATATTTAGATGAAGAATAATAATAATTCACTTGTCTTGCGAAAATAACTGAAGAAGCATTAGATTCAAAATCTGACAACACCAAAGTGATCCTGATGATGAAAGACAATGAATGAACTTGACGGGGTGACTTACTATAAATAGATGCTCCCTCCAAAATTCTTCGATCCCAAACCGGAAGCCCAAAATAAAAACCAAGAGCATCACCCAACTCCTATAACTCAACTGAGCTAATCGGAACGAACAGTTTGACTTACTGTAAATAGTAAGTCCCTCAAATAGAGCCAAAACACACCGTAGGCTGTTGGAAAACCTATAACCACATTACTGAGACCCTCTAATCCTATTGCCAGCTCTCGAGGATTGCTATGGTGAACTGACCTAGCCAACTACAGGAAGCTGCTAAAAAAGGGACATTACATTCTTAGATTGAGAAATGAACATTCAGGCCCATTTACACCATGTGATTTAATCGAATCAATTTTCTCAATATGTCAAATTCTATTTGGTCCATTAGTGTGTCGTGATGACAGTTTCATTACCATCAATGTCATGAGGGAAGCTTAGAATTGATCCATTAACAACATCTGAAACACTTAATTGTTGATCTACACCAATAGATATCTTGAATCTAGAGATATCATTTTAGTATTGTATCCTAGTGTGAATGACGATGGAGAAGAGATGAATGTGATTCTCAACACAACACACACATATATCTAGGTCTTAGATTCTTCGCATTGTTACTTTCTTCCTTATTTTGAGAGACTCTAGACTGGTATAAAAATGGTGTCGATTTTGTCAGTTGTAGAGATGGTCCCCCAAGCTCGAGTATACCCTTCCTTTACCCAAAAAACTATGCAAACTTCCCTTTGAATTTTTTCTACTCGATCTTTTCTCAAAAAGACTCTTCAAATACATAAATAATTAGCAGATAATGACTGCTTTCTTGAACTCAAACAATCTCTAAGAACCACACAAAAAGACCATCACAGATAGTTGATCTCTCAAGATATTATATATATTTAACACTCCTATATTTCTGATATCTAACCTGGCTTTGATACCATGTTAATGTTTTTCCATAGTAACACAGGGACACGTCCCCCCCCCCCCTCTTAATGCCCCACGCACTAGGAACAGGGACAGACCAGGGACTTGCGGACTTTGTTCCCCCATCCCCAGCGACACCACCACCTCTGCCAAGGATGGTGGGACGTCCCAATGTTAACTATTTGTTGATTTGACTATTTATGTTCAATGTTCGATGTTCCAATTCAATGCATTGTTCAAGTATTTACTCTTTTCATCTTTATATCTTATATTGCAACAATCTTTCATAACTAGCATTTTAAGTACCATATGTATAGTATATACAAAAAAATTCACTTTTGAGGGATTTTTAATAAGGACATGCAATCAGGCTGAAAAACCCCTCCTACCACAGGCTTAATTCCTAAAAACTTTAGTTATTCAACTCCGCTTGACGCCAAAGATATCTCAAAATGAGTAGAATTTCAAAAGCTACACTCCTAGGGGAAAAAAAAACATTAAAAACAAAACACAAAAACAAGAAAGACCAAGAGACAACTTGAAGGCTACAAAAATAAGTGCTTGCAGTCAAAGAAGAAAAACTCGTCCTGATAAGAAATAATATATTGATGGAAACCCTAAAAAGATGCATAAAAAGTGTAAATAAAGGACAATTCAAGGATGAAGAATTGCCTTTATGATGCATTGCCCAATACATCAAAAACATAGAGGATACACTTGCAAAACAATGAGAAAATTGCGCAAGGTTGCTCTAATTTTGTGATGTCAAAATTAAGGAAAAAAAACCACCAACTCAAATTCATGGTTGTTGTGAGCAACAAATTGTTTCCACTATGGTTGTTCCAAACTTAGCACAATCTAGCTTGGCATTAGGTTAAAGTTGAACAAGATTATAAGTTTGTACTATTGTTATTTTTGGGGGAAAGATAGCAAGAGTTATATAATGATTTTTTTTGAGTTGTTAATATGCTAGAGCCCCTCATATAGATTGATTCAGGGATGTCTTCGTTGAATGCTTCCTTCAATGTTTATATAAGAGCCTATGTCCACTTTCCTATTTTATGCACTTGATTATGTTTTCAACCCAATCTGTAAAAAATGTACTCCCAAATTGTATCACCTTTAGTGTCATAATTTGCCAATTTGCGTAGTTTACATGTTTTCTTAGGTAGTTTAGGTTGAGGGATCCCAATTTGTGAGAAAGACGATGCATCATACACTTTGGTGTTCTCCTAGTATATTTGTTCAGTTCCTTTTTTGGATATCTCTCTATGAGGTTCTTTTGAATCGGAGATCGATTCCTAATATCTTTATCTTTCGAAAAGGAAATCCTAAATTTGGAATGGAGTCATACATTGTGTTTAGAGTACCCGAGTTTTTTATTACAATATTTTATGCACATGTAATTGCTCTAGGTCATTGCAATCTTCAAAGAGAAATTAAAGTTAGTGAAAAGATCTTACATCTGCTTCAGCACCACTTAGGTTTCTTCAAACCCACTATAATCTTCACTATTCAAAAGCCAAAAAAAACATTGGAAAGAAAAAAGCTGTATAGAAAAAGAAAGCCAATGGCAGGAAAGTGAGTTAGTTTGGGCAATGGGTATTGTCATCATTGATCTTGGACTTTCACTCTCCAACCTAAATCAAAAGAAAAGTGAGAAAAAGAAATAAAAGTTCACCACATTTTGGCTTTGGGTGTGCATATTTTTACCAGTAGTAAATTTTCCCAAGGTAGAGCTATGTTTGTGGTGAAATCATAGTGATAATCTTGTCACGGATATGGATGCCGAACTGGTATCAAGTTTATCTCTAGGATGCCAAAAAATTGTTATTTCTAGATCAGAAGCTGATTCTTAAAACTTTCTAATATGTTTGCAGTAGCAAATTACTAAAAATATGAAAATCATTTTTAGTTGTTGAACCGTTGAAATTATGCTATTCAAGTTTTTTGAGGGAATACTATTCCTAATGTGTGTATCTCACACCGTAGTACTCATTGTTCATTTATTTGATTTATTTCTCTTTAAAAACATATTCATTACTAGACATTATTTACCTTTGCAATAATGAGATGTTAAAAAAAAATCTACAAAAAATAGACTTTACTATGCAAAATGGTTATTATTGTTGATTTATCAAAATTGCTGCAAATGTATTAATATTGCCTCTTTCGGTATATGTTTTCCAAGGGCAACAATCTCTCTTTTATATTTTGGATGAGATATGGAGAGACATGTGATACATGTCTATTCATTATTATTTAATTAATATAAAAAATAATTATATATATATATCTTTAGTTTAGTCTCATGGGTTTATCGGATATCCAACTAAAACTACCAAACATTCACTCCCTCTTAGCTAGGGAGGATAAAATAGGATAGATATTACAACATTGGTAATTATATGGATAAACTTTTTTAAGGCTATCTTTGATTAGAAGATTTCCATCATTTTAATACCATATTTGATATCATAAGTATTGGCGTTCAAAATAGCAACATATGATATTCACTAAATACTTTGAGTAAGAAATTGCAAAATATTGACACATGATATTCACCAAGTACTCAATAAGGTAACGGTCTGCAGAATATCCACACATGATATTCACCAAATACCTTCAAACATCTCATAGACTGTCAAGTGAATGACATCTAACATTTAGTTGTTGATTTACAAGATATAGTCCATCATGATCTGTTTCAACATTTAAAATGTATATCGTGATTTAACTTATTGTAAGAACGCCACCTTTGTAACAAAGGGATTTTCATATCTAAATCAAAGACGGTTTAAACTAAAAACTCCAAGTATTTATAAATAGATAACTAAATCCTTTTCACATGACATTAATTGCTTTTATCAATTAACAGAAAACAACTATAATCATAATCAATTGAAATAACTAGATCAACAATAAACTATTCACAATTGTATTCATGTTCAGCTGAAATAAATAGATTAACGATTAACTAGCATAACTATATTCATGATCAACAGTAATAACTAGATCAACAATTAACTGTTAACAACTGTATTCATGATCAGCTGAAATAAATAGATTAACGATTAACTAGCATAACTATATTCATGATCAATTGATTAACAAGTAAAGTAAATTCTTAACAAGAAAAGAAAGGAACATACAAGTGTCATCGGAGGAACTCCAACTAGTTGTGCAAGCCTTGACTTTGGCGAGAGGAAAAGCATTGACATAGGCTTAACCTCCTAACCTCGGACTATACTTATCCCCACACATTCTATTAAATTAGGAAGGCCCTCCCTACCTCGAGATCGAGCTTGGGATGTTCTTTAGTCCAACCACTTGAACATCCTAGTGTTTTGAATGTCCGCTCAGTTATGAGACAGACATGCTTACATAACTGACGCGACTAACATCAAGTGATCATTAGATGGCAAACATGCCTATAAACTACCTTGGCCAAGGATTTCTGCTGGGTTCAACGACCTGATCACCACCACTCGACTTGACAACAGGATTCATTACAGAGATGAGCATGAGCTATTAAGTATTTTTCATTTAAGTTATTCATGTCTAATTTCTCTTTTATTTTTTTGCAGATTTATTCCATCTCTTCACCATACTTGGCTACACAGCCGGTGATTCCTAGGTGCATTAAAGAATATGAGCTTTCTACACTTTTACATCTCTTCACCCCTTCATGACTACAATGCCGGTGAATCTCAAGTGTATTAAAAGATTATGAGCATCCTGCCATGATTTCTTCCATCAAGATTTGTGACATCTTATTTTTGAGATCAATGATATTCATACAAGTTCTTATTGTATTTAGAAACTCTCTTTGGTATGGAATACTATTCAACTTGTTAAAAGAAATTAAGAAGAATTCTTTATAAATCTTCAAGGTTCATTCAATAAGTTAAAGTAACATGAATATAGACATAAGAGGAAGTTTTGATCCTAGCTGGCTGCTATAGAATTGCATTTAAAAACTTGGAAGGATAACTCATGACATGTTAAGTATTTGATATTGTACTGAAGAAATCGAACTCTGTCTAGTCCTCTCTAGTTGCGTTGAGGCATTACTTGCATAACATATGATCACAAATCTTTAGCCAGATTATTGCACGGCAACGAGCAAAAATTAAACCGATTGACAAGGCTTCAATGGGCAATATGGAAGATATAATGGGTGTGTGGTAATAATGAAGTTTGAAAACTTGGCATCCGATTTGGAAGTTTGTTCTCCTTAAGATACTGTAGACGTATCTACTGTAGAAGACTTAATACTCAATGACTAGGTGTACTTGGCAAGAATGTTTTCTTGTAATGGACAATTAGATTGGTAAAGAAGGGATTTTTGGCTCTTGGAAATGGGTGTAACTGGGTGCTAAAGGTGGCAAAGATAATAAGATATGTAGCCGAGTGAGGAATGAAAGATCCCAACCCCTCTCATGGCTTTCAAATAGAGAACCAAGTTGTGACTTCTTGGCTTCCACCAGTTTTTAAAAGATTATGTGTCAATTCAAATTTCCAAGTGTTAAACCGATTATGAAAAGAGAGGGAAAGAAAAATAAAATAAAAAGTTGGAAAGATTATAATTTTCAATTATTATTATAATACATAATTACATACGTTAATGTAAGTATATCAATGGGGTGACATCATTAAATTACGTTATTATAATCTATTGGTGTCATTTCATTTTTATATTTATATGTGCGTATGTAAATATATATTATAATATATGATGAAGATCAATTAAAAAATCTCTTGAGGTATGTTTTATATTTTAAATTAGATTATTTTATGTTTTCTTAGATTATTTTCTTAATAGCTCGTGCAAGTCCCAAAAATGTATCCTGTGATCAAGTCATTGCGTCCTTTCCAAAGAAGTTTAAGATCATACCTACCGATCCTAGTGATTGAACTATGCGAACATCCCATTCCAATGATCTCATTTAGTAATGCTTCCCCCCTTTTCATCTTCTCCTGCAATCAGCCATAGAAACACTTTCCACCATAATAATAATTCTATAATAATTCATAAAAACATAATAATTGTTATTTTAAATCAAGCAACTTCTAATCATCTAATAACAGTTAATGGTTAACGACCATCTTCATTAATAGTTATTACAACATATATAAATAACTACCTATTTCACATGATCATGAAAGGATAATCTGTTAAATCCAACAGTTATGAACAATTTAAATTAGGTTAAAATTTTGGGATGTAACAACCTTCCAATAACTTTTGCAAATACAAGTGATAATCATTTGGAAGTCGTCACTTCTTCAAGATGTACACAAGGGCAGGCCCATACAAAAATGAAATCAAAAGTTTACATGAAGTCACCACGGATAATGTCAAGTGGTGTTGTCATGACATCCACCATAAACCATATCAAAGAATAAGTTTTCACCTCAAACTTCTCTCTCATAGAGAACAATCTATTGCGAGGAATTGCACTTGGAACTTCTTTACAAAGAAACACTAACCTTTTGACCTCCTTGTCAAGGTTACTTCTAATAAAGTGTCAAAACTCCTTGTGACTCTAAAACATATCCTCTATCTACTTTGTCTCTTTGTCCAAGGTTGCCTCTAATGAACTGTCATGCTCCCTCTTAATATGGAAGGATACACATTATCTCAATTATCAAAGATGTTCACTTCAAGAATCTCACTCTATCTAGCATGATCATTGGATGGCTAATGAATTTTAGATCAAGAATTCTTTTTAGCTATTGTCCGCAGAGACAAAAGGAAAAGATCAAGGCGAATAGCTCTTATAGTACATATAGAAATATAAATGAGAGACTAATATAATACTCAAGGATAATAAATAAGTACACTAACATCCTTGATTGTCCTTGCCATCGCTAATGTGGTAATTATACATATAACACTGAATTTATTTCACCCTTCTTATAAGATATTATTTTGATCTCATAAAATATCAATCATTTCTTAAATAAACATTATCTATATAACTTATCTATTTTAACAAATTCACAATGTTCTACATATTATTGAATATATATATATATATATATATATATATATATATCTTCTACCAAATATACTTCCAATTATCATATCATATTAAACATGTAAATGAATATTTATGAAATGTTCATTTCCATTAAAGCATACCTTACACTTATGATATTTGGGTGATGCCCAATGCCTCTACCCCATTATATTTGTATACTTATTTGTCGCTAATAATTTGCCTTCCTTGCCTTAGTTATATCGCATGTCACCTGTACATAACTATTTAATTTTCCTCTTTGACCATCGCACACTCGCACTTGGCTATGGCTCTTGTTCACGTAGTCTACATGACATGGTATGCAACCTTACACCTAAGTTGGTGCCCAATTTCTTTTATGTTTTATTATTCCTTATATCCATCAATATCTTTAAACATTTCAATTCTCACTGCAATTTATCTTTACTGAGTCATAGGGTCTAAAGTAGAAACAAATGTCACAAAGGCCACACCAACTTTAGACCTGTGACAACCTCCACTTGATTTTCTTTCATGGGCTGAGGATACCTCTGAAGGAAGTATTGTCATTGATGTCAAAGGATCTCAAGAGAATGAACAAAACTACAAGTATCAGGATTATCAATGTTGAAGGAAAATTGAAGATAGCAATTGAACTATTTGTGTTTATCATACGCTTAACTAGATGGAGATAAAAAAAGAGGATAAAACTACAAAGGATATAGATCTGTTTAAAGACATCATTATATACAAATGATCATAAGAATTGAGGATGCAAAGATATCTAAACTCAAATGGCATTATGGCATTAAAAGACATAGCCACACAATTACTTCATCTATTCATATTCAGAATAGAAATGTGAATATTTTACTAGATTTTATGCCATGACTCTGTAGTGCTGAAGTACTTGCAAATAAAATTATATGTGGCTTGCCACATTAGTAATGAGTCACCAATGTTGGACTCTTTGGAAGATGGTGATGAAGTTTGTACAGAATTCCATGTCATGTGATATCAAATAAGAAATTGAGTCTGAAGTTTTCAATTACTTCTAACGTGATTAAGCAGTGAAAAATATGTATAAGCGGCAATGTCAATAACCTTCAGAGAAGCCCGTCAATTATCTATATGCCAGTTTTTGTTTGGAATCCACGTAGAGTACCGTTAGGAGTCTGAACATAGTTTGAAATTTGAAGTGTCCTTGCCATATCATCAAACGAATATGAAAGAGGCATGTACAGTCAGCAATAACATTGGAAGGCCTACATCCAACAGAAAAGCGGTGAAGTATGTGAATATATTAGCAGCAATTGGTGACCATATTCACATCAGCAAATATGTCTCTACAGGTGTACAGAGATGTTGAAGATAAAAATATAAGACCAGATGTTTTATGCAAGGGAAGGATATTTATCGCAGACCAAATGTTTGACATCTGCCAGAGAATATTATAGCCACGGGTTTATATATTATCGGCAAGTTTGGCAGCAGTGTTCGATATTGGAAAAGACAGTGTGCATAGTATGAATAATCAGTGAAAAATATTAAAAGAAACAAAGATACATCTTTGACAGTGAAACCATTCAAGCCATGGATTAATTTGAATCCCGATAATCAGGTTGGGTGGATGTGCAACTACAAGCGGCGATATGATATTTGATTGGTAAATTAAAATGTGTTGTTAAAATAAAAACAAAACACAAGGGTTGATTGTTATTATTATTTCTAAAATTATTTATGAAAAGCCATCGGCTATGAAGTGTTATGCCTATTCATTGAAAAGTCACACCTTATGATATACGAGATATAAGTATGACTTGATTCATTTGTAAATGCAAGCAAGTGATGAGTATGTGACAAAAATAAAGACTAAAGGTTGTGAGAAATGTGAGAAGTGGGCAAGAAGAAGTCAAAGAACCAGAAGTGAGCAGATTGAAAATAAAGTATAGTAAAAGGGAGAAGTCAATAGTGAAATAAAATAAGTGAAGTTGAAAAAAAAGAATATATATAATTAGATTTTAAATCTAATATATACTTAATATAAAAGTGAAGTAAGAGAAAAGGAAGTGAAAAAGAAATAAAATTATATGTGTGTGTGTGTGTGTGTGTGTGTGTGTGTGTGTGTGTGATTAGATTTTTATCTAATTTAATATATCTATCATAGAGTGCTTTAGAAAGTATAAGAAGAATAAAAAGTTATATATACAACTTGATTGAAAATTGACTTCAAGGGAGAAGAATGCATATATTCATATGATGAAGAAATTGTGAAACAAAAGCATCCATCATCAGTTGTAAGAGCAACATTATCAAGGTGGACGAGAAGTTTGTGTGCAGTGGGTTGGTGCTCACGAAGACAAGTAGAGGAAGTTGGAGCTTCTTGTAGGTTGGAGCCTGCGAAGTGTGGGAGTTGGAGCTTCTAGTGAGTTAGTGCTCATAAACATAGAGGTCGTAGCCTCTAGTAGGTCATTGCCTACAAAATCTTTGTAAAAGAACAGTTTATATAAGAAAGCATTTATTTGTCATGGTTTTCTCCCGCATTGGGTTTTCATGTAAATCATTGTGTTATTGTGTTCATATGCATAGTTGTTCATTTCAGCGTTTGAATAAAAGTTTTAAATTGGCAAAATTGTTATTACCCTTAGTATAATCGTGTGCTTTTCAACCTCACCTTTCTGAAAACCCTTGAAACCACCAATATTCATTTGTTGTAGT
Source organism: Cupressus sempervirens (assembly GCA_028749045.1). Classification (NCBI taxonomy): domain Eukaryota; kingdom Viridiplantae; phylum Streptophyta; class Pinopsida; order Cupressales; family Cupressaceae; genus Cupressus; species Cupressus sempervirens. Next base: position 603,703,797 of record CM053788.1, read on the forward strand.
AGACAGTTATCCGGTTGGGCTGTAAAGGAGCCATTCACATCAAGCAGAGCATTTGAGGCCACCCATACAAGGCCAAAACCTTCCCACCATGTACCATAATGTCCGCCACATTTTGGAAACTCTAGCAATGGTCATAGGTGGGAGCAGAGCCATCTAGCATGGTCAAATGCAAGTTCTTAGTTGCAAAATTTATTGACTGGCAATTTTAGGACATTGATGATTGGAGGGATGACAATAACAAGAGGAGAAACGCAAGTGATACTTTGTCCAATGAATTCAAAAGACATATTAAAGTGCATTAATGAATATCATATTTCAAAGTCCACAGATCATTTTTTTAGAAGAGATGTTAAAATTTGTTGTTAGGATGATAATCGTCACTCAACTGTAATCTTCAAATACAAGTCTAATAGGGTGAACAAGCTAATTGGTTGCAATTCCCTTCTTTTTTATGTTTTCATATTTAAGTTTGATTTTTTTTTTTTATCTTTAATAAAAGAAGTCGTAGCTAGTAATTCTAAAACACGTCCTCATATATTTGTGGTCTGGCTCCAATACAATGTTGATTTATCAACATCGTGGAAAATGTATTAACATTGCCTCTTTGGTATATGTTTTCCAAGGGCAGCGATCTCTCTTATATTGTGGATCAGATATGGAGAGACATGTCCCAAGGGACATGTCTATTCATTATTATTTAATTAATATAACAATTGATCCTCTCTCTCTCTCTCTCTCTCTCTCTCTCTACATATATATATATATATATATACTATGCTCCATGGAGTTTCCGAGACAGGGACATTTTAGGGGATAGGGACGTGTCTTTGATACGGGGACGGGTCAAAGCCAAAATTTAGGGGACAGAACCTTAGGGGACGACAATTAAAAACATAGGGGATTTTTTTAGATAGAGAGACAAAATTCAAGTATGCATATCATAACATTGATAAACCATTCACCATTGACATTTTAGAAGATCAATACATGGAAAATTATCAAATGACAAAAACTAAGTACCTCCATTATAACATATCACATACATACATAGTTAAATCAAAATGCCTATCTATGCATGAAATCATAATGGAATAAGGAGAAATGCAACTAAAATAGTAAGTATTAAATAGAAATACTAAATGCAATCTTTCCTCACTGCTGCTATTGTTGTTGCTCTATGTTTTTCTCCCTCTTATCAACTACATCATTTATTAAAATGAGTAAAAGAGTTAGTGTTTTAGTGTTTTAATGGATATCTATGGTTTGCATATTTTTATTACATCTTTAAGACAACTACGGACCCGCACAAAAAGCAAAATTTAGAGTATTGTCTTTACCCGACTAGCTAGAAAAAAGGGGACGACCAGCAGTTTTGAGGAAGGATGGAGGGGATGGCTAGAAGTTCTGGGGACAGCTAGGTCTGCTGGACATCCCCAAGTTTCTTGCCAAAAAAATTTTGCTGTTTCGAGGATGTTTCCGAATTTGGCAAAAAGGGGACAGCTTTGAGGACGGCAAAAATCTGTCCCCGCATCCCCGTTTTGTCCTCGGGACGGGTACAAGCCTAAAAATATAGGGGACGCGTCCCCATGGAACACTGCATATATATCTTCAATTTAGTCTCATGGGTTTATCCAACTGAAGCTACCAAACACCTATGCTACGATTTGTTGTAGTTTTATGCCAACTAATTACGATTTGAACACTCATCTTACCTATAATTGGTTTGTTATCTCTATTTTAAACCATTTTGGCTATTTCTGACTTTATTGGACAGTTATTAATATGAAGTAAGGATTTACAGACATTTTGTTTGATTCTACATAATGCTCGATTAACATGCTGATTCTTAGCTGTATTTGTGACTTGTTTGCACCAGCAGTCAGAGCGGATGCCTGAAAACAAGACATTATAGCTATTTCCATATCATTGTTCTTCTTTGTCTGATACATTACAGAACCATCCATTTATACATTTATGCCATACCCTTTATTGGGTTTTTGAAGAAGCAAATGTTGCCTTCTAATTCTTAAACAGATGAATTATGAATATAATTTTTTTGGGGCAAACTATTAACACTTTGACATATTATAAATTTTAGATTTATAATTTTATACATATCATATTTTTTAAATTTTTTACTGTACTGTATTATATTATTTTAAAAAAATTGTCTGCATTCATGGACACACACACACACACACACACACACACATAGACACTAGAACCTGTGCTTGAGCTGAAACCCAAACCAAAAACTCAATTTTTGAGATAATTTTTGTAGTCATTTTAATATTTGCTTGGGTGATGCCGTCAACTTGAACAGCTGCACATTGCTTGATTCATTCAGACAGCAGATTCAGAGTTCACCTCTTTCTAGTATGTAATTGTTAAGCAATGAGAGATCAAGAATGAATATTTGCAATTACTTTTAATCCAACTCCTCAACAGAAAAGGGGTATTTGTGACTGGTTTTAACATTAATCCCTGTACTGAATATTTGTGCTAAGTATTACAGAAAAGGAATATGAACCAATTTTAATGCTCTAATCACTTGACAATCAAAACTTAACTGAAAAGAAGAATATCAAACATGGTTCCTTAACCATCAAATACCAAAGTACTGTAAATATGATGAAAATAAAATTTAATATCAACATTTCTTATAAAAATTGAATGTTCATTATCAATCAATTTTACTTATAAAAGATAATTTATAATTTTGGAAAACATGTCCACTTATTAATTTTTCATTATGATCTGCAAACCTCTTACTGTAGCTCTTTTCCTAGTGGGAAGTCATTGACCATGTCCGATTAATTTTTTAACTATGTAGTTAGTTTGTAGGCTCAACTTCATACAAATAGATTATAATTGATAATTTGAAAAATATGACTATCTAATTATCATTTATGCACTATAAAGTATGCATTTCGCAATGCAATTTGTGATATGCTCATAAATGAAAAAATCTATAGTATGCAGTTCATGGGCAAAAATCTCATTTTCATTGCTTTCTATGATATTAACATGCCTCTGTATCAAAAAAAAACCCAGGTCCTGTTCTTTTCCTTTTGTTTATTTTTCTAAATTTTAAAAATTTCATTTTTTTCCTGCTGAAATTCTCTGGAAAAATCTAATACCTTCGTTTGCTAAATCTTTCCCCAAAAGATGTTTCACGTAAGAACCTTTGATTTCATATTTCCATGTATGAAATAAGTGATCTATGAAGCATTACTTGTTTTGTTATTTATCGTCGCATATATATTAACAAAAAATGTCGTTGGGAATCCACAATATCCTCCAGAATGTATTGACACTAACGTAGTGGAATGAAATAAACATTCTGTTGATGTTTTTCTATGGTTAACTTCTATCGATTTTCACTTCCAAAAATGGAGCTTTGCTCCTTTTCCTTTGATTTTTTATAAACCTTTCAGATACATCAATGATAAATATGACGTTTCAACCTTGATCCGTGCCTCTTAGTGAATTTCTTTACATAACAACGAACTGTCAGGAGTTTCTGACCACTTAAAAAGCTCATTATCATGTTAAGGACATAAAACAAATTTCATTTTCTTGTGATCAATCATCAACCATCACTTATCATAATCATTGATTAACTTATTTTAGTTGTCTTAAACATAATTCACTTTTAAATGCAATCACCACCTAAAGATGTATATATCTTTTTTAATATTTTCCATCAGAAATAAGAAAATATGTAAGTTGTGAAGAAGTTTGAACAAAATTAAACATGTAATATGTTACTTGATATATATGAAGGCAACTCATAGAAAACATCACTAGATTTATCCCTGCAACGTCTACCATGCCAAACACACCAATGTATGACAAAAGAATTGGGACCAAACATATTTTTATTCAAAAATGGTTTTAACAGTGTCAAATATGTCAATGGGTGGAAGAAAGCAAGGACCATAAAATAAATTACAGTGCAAAAAAGAATAATGTCCTATCAAGATTAAAAAATCAGCCCTTGCATTATAGAAAATAGATCAGCATAGATGAGGTACAATGTTGATTCCAACATTCACCATACTACTACTTCCAAAATTAGTAAATAACCATTCATTGTATGATGGGATAGCAGGTAATTTTGGAAAGTAACAACAGTTTTGTATACAATGACAAGATGCAAACTTGGCCTGACCTAAAGAATAAGATTAATATAATATCAAGGATAAATAGACATGTCAATATAGCAGTATCATAAGGCTTAATGTAATTTATATTTTTCCTCATAGATATTATCTACTTCATTCAGGCATGTCCTATTTTTCATCTTCAGCCTCAAAAGTACCAGTAAAAGACAACTCACTCTATAAGATGCAAGATTCGCTGTAATTTGTTCAAAGGCCTTTGCATTTTGTTCCAGAAGATGCCCCGTTCTACCACCAATTTCTGCTATGGAAACAGTAATTCCAGAAATTTAATCAAATATCTAGAGTGTACAATATAGAATTTATACATTAATAAAGCTGTTATGTAAAAGCAACATACACCTCAAAGAGGATACATGAATATGACACATAAGCATCTTTTGGCAAGCATCAAAACGATGGAAAGGTCTTTTCCTCTTAGATCCAATAATAACCATTTTCCAATAAACTATGTTTTCTTTAAAATGCCCAATGCTAGCAAAAGAATAAAGTCAGTTATAAGGTGAATATGAAGCTAATACATATACACATAAGAGAACTCATTTTATTGAGAGTTTAGTATCATGCTGTAGAGGAGTTTATATGAAACAATGTATAGATTAACAAACCTAAGGAAACATGGAAGAATTCACTTTAGACTCATTCCATATGCTCCTTCAGCTTACAAGTATTTAATTGTTTTACCAGTTGGTGTTCCTCTTTCTTTGACTAGTTTTACTCCCCTGGAGCTCCTAAGGAAATGTTTTATGAATATATTTAGAACTGGGAGCCCTCCTTGTTAGTAGACAAAATTTTTTGTTTTTCAATATAAAGGGTTGGCTCTCGAAGAAAAAGATTTCTGCTTAAAAGGATTCCACTGAAAAACCTCTTCATTATCAAATGACTTACAGCTAGGACATGTATGAGGGATAACAAGCCCCAGTCCATTTCATGGGTAGTACCTTAAAAACATGTCGTAGAGAAGAAGAATGATGTCATTGAAAGGAATGCCATTCTGAATATGAAATTCCTCATTGCTAAGTAATGCCAATACAGGTAGAGAATCTATCCCTCATCAAATCAGATTAGTGCCTGTTGCACGCCTACAAAAACTTTCAATGATAAGTTCTGTGTTTGTTGTCAAGTTCATTTGTAAAATTATCATATCAATATAAGCCTGATATCATGACTACAGCCATGAGTTGTTCATTTTCATGTCTTGAGTGATGAAGAATTGGATGAAGCTCTTTGTAGATGTCAACCAAGTGTAGATAGCAGTCAAGGGACAAAGGAGACCAGAATAGGTGCCTGAAATGTGTTCCAGTAAGAGTAATGAGCACCTAACAGGAGATTAAGTAGCATCTTTTTACTGAAAAGAGTACTTAGATCAGATGTGTGATATTTGAAGGTGACAAGAATTCAAAAACATGCTCCCAATGCATGCCTAAAGGAGTTTAAGGACTCATTTTGGTGAAAAGGATAAGCCAAATAGGCAGCTAACTCAATGAAAAGTCATTTTTAAGTGGCACGAGAGGTCTAAAATGTACTAAGGTGAGAAATCTATGTTTTGATTGAGGTCAGTGACAGAAATAGATGTGTGGACCTCTTGCTTAGGTGTCAAAAATTTCAAGGATGCATGAAATTGGACACCAAGTGACAAACATAGCAGATATAGGGGCCTGGAACAGTAGGCAGTGTCTTTGATGACAGAAGTGATGAAAATAAGTGCCTAAGACATGAAGTAGCAAGGATGGCATTTGCGCTGGCCTAAAAGGAGAGTTAACAGGTTTAAGAGCTAAGTTAAGATGTACAAAAAGGTGGTGCATCGATACTGATTGATGACAGGGCTACATTAAGGGGGTGCTCAAGCAGTTATAGGGAGACTTTTACTGACAACTGTAGCAGAAATGTGCATTTCTGTGCATCATTGATGATTTAAGCAGTGAAATCATAAAAGTCAGGTGCTTGAAAGGATAGAAGTCAACATTAAAGTGACAAAACACTTGAAAAGATGTGTGTAGATCTGGTTTGGCAAGTTTGATCAGTTCGAGTACAGGAATGTGCCAGTGACAGCATTTTCAGCTGCCTAGAACAGAAGATGCTAATAGTAGCCAGACCGGTTTGGAAAAGGAAATGAGTACCTCTAAGCCCAAAGTCAAATACCACAAATGAAAACCATAGATTGGAACATTAAAGAACTAAGCAGCCCTGATAAGCAAAATATGGTGAATTTTGTTTGGGAAAATATGTAATGTCCCCTTTTTTGGCTAACTTGTAAAATCAGGACAATTACTCCAACTTCTCACACTTACTATATCAAATACTAGACCAGGTAATGGAGATTCTATAATATATCAGCTTCTATTTCTGATATAATCAATATAAACATATGCAAATGAAAGAGATATCAATATGTTTGTAGCAATATCTGATATGCTGATATGAGATCATGCTATACAAATGATGTTCTCTATCACTTATTGTACAATTAAGCTGTGTCTTATATACAAGAAGGATACGCAATCGATAGTTATCACATTTGGCAATCGCTGTGATATCTGGCTGTCAATATTACTATGCAGCTTGTAAATATTATCACTATAACCGACGTATTGTTTCTAATTATTGATATGAAGCTTGCACTCAACAATGGACACTATGTCTGAAGGCAAGAGCTTACAACACAATGGTAATTGTGAGCCTCTTATATTGGAGGTCTTGGGTTTGAGTCTACTCGAGCTTAATAAATAATAATAATAATTAATTGCAATAGATAATAATAATTAATCTTGGCTTTGGTCTCTTACCGATCAAAAAAGAAAAAAAATTGACAGTGTCTGATGTGTGATCTTTAACCTTTGTAATCTCTTAGCATCTGTTTCTGATCTGCACTCTATATGCTTGCACCAGTAATGATGATTGTCAGTTCGCTCTAAACAGAGCAGATCTGATGAGGATAAATAAATAAGATAAAGGTATTTGATTATACTCAACTGGTCTTCCTCCACTAATCTATATATACTCTCCAGAAGATGGATGTGTCTCTTAGACATTCAAAGGACATCTTCTACCTTTCAAAAGATCACACCTTCTCATAATCAGTTCTTTATTGATTAATCAACATAATCACATGTCTTAACCAAAATCAATAATCAATTATGATTGATTTATTCATTGGATCGATAGCCATGAATCGTGATTGATCTCTTTATTAGATCGATATTATCATATGGTTATCGCTGAAGATGTCTGACCTCTTCATAATCACGTTAAACTACTTACCGTAATCGATACTTGAGGTTATCCATTGATCTCTTAATCAACATATCATTAATTAAGTTGATCTCCTTTATGAGCATTCAACCAATACTGATTGATCAGCCTTGATGTTACGAGTTGATCTACTCATTAATTCTTGATATTACCGACTATGTATATAATTGTCTTATTGTTGATTATTGCTAGGAATCTTATCCTAGGAAGTATAAGAACTCGGTTTTTATTCTTTTTTATCCAAGTATACTTACCTTTTACTAAATCTACTGACTGCTACTGATAATCAGGGCAAGGACAGCCACTCCTTGTCCATGCTTGCATTGTACTATTCTTAATGAGAAGGGATCAAGAATGGGGATATATCCTTGGTTTTCATGAACTTAGAAACAAAATTTGGAACAAAGTCTCTTTTTCATGTCAACTCTACAAGTGCCCTAGAGATCTAGTGAATCTTTGGGACCCTCATTGTGTTAACAAAGAAGTGTTACTCAATAACTACCATCAATCAGCTATATCCAACAGTTAGCATAAACAATATGGATTTGAAGCACATATATCTTTGATGAGGACCATTAGCAAATTTGTTGAGGCAGAGATTCAGCGGAAATCACTGTAAGTGTAGGATTCTTATGGAAAACATCAACAACGACCTGAGACCCATTTCTGAGCAAGTTTGGAATACTGAGGAGATGAGATGATTATGAAATTTATCCAGCATTTGAATCAAAGGAGTATTGTTAATTAATATTATAGTAATAGAATATTCAAAAGGCTGTGATAACTCAAGTATCAACAAATGGTGACGAGCAATAGAAGATTTTTGTTACACAGGTTGTGGTCTTTGAAGGACTTCAACTTAGGAGCAGAAGAGAGCATGGGTCTATCGGTCACAGCAATAGTTCCCTTTACCTGGGATATCGAGTGAGGAATATATTTATATATCTGACACAGTGCAAGGCAGGAGAATCCCCAAAGGAGATGTCCTAGCCCCCAGCAAATAACCACACAGTGGAAACAACACAATAATGTAAGATTTGATACCAATTCACAACACTTGATTCATAAAATAACTGTTTACATGCAATGTGCTTGGCTGTAAGGCCTTTTGGGTTATGACCAAATACAATAGCAATTACAATAACAGTTCTACAAGATCCCTCAAGATCCAACCAAACCCTAGCTAGTCCAAATCCACACTCAAGTAAAAACCTCAAGGGAAGATCTAAACTTGTGCTTGCAAGCCCACCAAGCAATCTCCTTGTTTCCCAAGCCTTAGCTACTAGCCCTTCTCAAACTTTTGCCCAAGATCCAGGTGTAAACTGCCTCACATTCGGCACTCTATTCAGACATTTGGGAGAACTTCGGTCACTCAACTACTCCATCTTCTCCTTGCTAGATCCCACAATCAAATGACTCAAGACTCCACAAGACCCCCTACTTATACCCAACTAAGCCACAAATCAGCCTAGAAGGATTACAAATTAAATAAACCCTTGCATTAAATGCACATTTAAGCCACAAGTTGGCTTACAACAAAAATTAAATACATACAACCAAATTAAATGCCAAGATCGGCTCACACTAGAAACCAAACACAGACAACTCAGGCAAAGCCAGAACCAAGACACAACCGAGTATCAGAAAATCACTTCCGAGTACCAACAACTCCACCAAGCATAACCGAGCCCCTTCATTGACCAAGTTACTCGGTCAATGTAGCAACTGAATAATGCAATATAAGTCGAGCTCCCCAGTGTATGCCGAGTTCTACTCCTTTGGTGGCTAAGTCCCTTCATTGACCAAGCTACTCAGTCAACACTGCAACCAAGCATTACCAAGCTCCCAATGCATGCCGAGTGCCTTCTACGACCAAGCACCTCTTCTCTGACCGAGTGACACTCCCAAGTACTCTCCAAAGCAACTACCGAACATTCCTCCAAGAACTCCAAAGTACTCGCCAAGAAAACCCATGATGCTCCTGCATCAGTAGAAAAGTGTGTTCCACACTTTGATGCTCAAAGAAAGATCTGATCCAATCTTCATCTTCACCAAAGGCTTCCACTCCATCAAGGACAATCGAACAAATATGCAAATCACCTACATCTGCATCATTCTGTCAAACACCAGATTCTCCAGAATCTCAACAACCCAATCAGCATGTTCAATCCTAGGAACAAACTGAACAAAATGCTTCATAAGTAAAGCGTCATCCATGTCAACCATCAACAAATCAAGAACATACCGATCTGTAGTACCATGTAGATCCAAAACTAAATCCACATCAGCAGCATCGCCCACAAATGCCAGACTCCCAACACTAGCAATCTCATTGCTTACAACGAGATGCTCTGCAACATGCAAATCATCACTCATAACAACCTGATCATCCACAACCAAGTGCTCTATAGTTTCCAAGTCAGACCCATCCAACTGATCATGAAAACAAATCTCCATCTCATCATCAACAAGGCTAGGAACCTTTTCAGCAACAACCATAGGTTGTTCTACAGGTTTTGCATCAAACTCCACAAACTGATCAACAAAAACAAACCTCCACCTCAATCTTGCCATGCCATCTTCTCTCTTAGACAAGTCTCCTAACTGGCCAGACAACTCTCTTCCGAATCGGTAGACTCTAGCTCCATAAACATTTGTGAAACTCAACCATCCCTTCCTTAACTCAATCGGTTAATCTAGCTTCCAACCGAGATGACATCTCTAAAAGCCTCTTCTCCAAAACATCATGGATATTCACAATCATCCCAAGGTCCAATCTTCTTGGAGACATCTTCTAAGATCTTCGTAAACCCTCTACAACACATCCAACCAATGCACCTTGTGACAAACCCAAGTTGTTTGCAAGTCAAATAGCAACTCGTCACCTTGCACCAACTAGAAATAAATCACAAGTCCAAGAACACAGATCTGCAAAACTCTCTACAATCATGCTAACAAGATCAACCTTCCATCTTTGCATCCATCGATCCATCTGTAAGTCCTCTGCAATTGTAAGTTAGAACCACGATCTGCCACCTCACAACCAATATATTTAGGACTCTAGAAAGAGCAATCCATCAAAATATTAACCAGATCAAGATCTTCTCAAATCAACTTTTCCAACCCAAGGTCCTGGTGCAAACTGCCTCAACTTCGGCGATCTGTCTACACGCTCAAGAACAACTAGGCTCTGATACCATTTGACACAGTGCAAGGCATGAGAATCCCCAAAGGCGATGTCCTAGCCCCTAGCAAATAACCACACAGTGGAAACAATACAATAATGTAAGACCTAATTTCCAATTCACAACATTTGATTCATAAATAATTGTTTACATGCAATGTGCCCGGCTATAAGGCCTTCTGGTTTACGACCATATACAATAGCAATTACAATAATAGTTCTACAAGATCCCTCAAGATCCTACCAAACCCGAGCTAGTCCAGATTTACACTCTGGTAGAAAACTCTAAGGAAGATCTAAACTTGTGCTCGTAAGCCCACCAAGCAATCTCCTTGTTTCCCAAGCCTCAGCTATCAGCCCTTCTCAAACTTTACCCAAGATCTAGGTGTAAATTTCCTCACATTCGGTGCTCTATCCACACACTTAGGATAACTTCGCTCACTCAACTACTCCATCTTCCCCATGTTGGATCCCACACTCAAATGACTCAAGACTCCACAAGACCCCTTACTTATACCCAACTAAGCCACAAGTCGTCCTAGCAAGATTACAAATCAAATAAACCCTTGCACTAAATGCACATTTAAGCCACAAGTCAACTTACAACAAAAATCAAATACATACCACCCAATTAAATGCCAAGGTTGGCTCACACTAGACATAACTGTGTGTATGCCGAGATCTACTCCTTTGGTGACCAAGTCCCTTCATTGACTGAGCTACTCAATCAACACTGCAACCAAGCATCATCGAGCTCCTAGTGCATGCCGAGTGCCTTCGACGACCGAACACCTTCAGGATCGTCGAGCGCCTCTTCTCTGACCGAGTGACACTCCTAGTAGTCTCCAAAGCAACTACCAAGCATTCTTGCAAGAACTCCAAAGTAGTCACTGAGCAAACCCATGATGCTCTTGCATAAATATCTTTGATCGCTCTTTGATAATTTATATATGTCTAACTTTGTGCTTTTGGGGCAAGTGTACATGCATTGGATGGAGAAGGTGCTTGTGTGATGTGGAGCATAGAAGTTCAAGGGTGTCCACACATGAAGCAAAATATTAAAACCAATATTGCCAATATTTAAGAATATAACATGCGAGAGTTATCAAATTGCAGATCATATTAAATCAAAAATTATATTAAAGCTTTGTATTAGTTATTTGTTACGAAAAGGTGTGGTGCTTGAGAAAGCAAATGACATCCTTCAACCTCTTATAAATATGAAATGAACAATATGTAAAAAATACAATATATACAATTTCCTAAAAAATTTACAATCTCAAGCTATTATTGCACATTTGATTTTTTATGTTCTATTGGTGAAGATGGAATGTTGAACTAAGCTCGTGGGTATTGGATCATTGAGTTAACCTTTTATTATGCTATTGCAGAATTGAATTGCAGTGGATTGATCATCAGTAATGAGTGTCTTCATTCCATTTTCATTTATGACATAACCAGTTTTTGGAAATGAAGAGAGTAACTAAGAGAGGAAGGTGAATCAGTAACCACAAAAACAATTCCCTATCCCTAGATGTCAAATCAAACTTTTCACTAATAATGCAATTCTTTTCTAGCTTGGTTAAAACTAAGCTCTTGTTGTAACTTGATTAACAAAGCAATTTTAAGATTGTTAATCTATTTTAACATTTAATAACTTAGTTACGGAAACATAAAGCACGAAGCAAATAACATGAACACAGATGACACTAAGATTTAACATGGAACTCTAATTTGGGAAAACCACCATGCACCTACCTAGTTACAATATTTTTACTCTTCAAAAGTGAGCCCTATTAGGAGCCAACCCTGTTAAAGGTTACAATACATATTGTTAAGTATGACCTTGTTAGAGGATTTAGTTCACCCTGTTAGGAGTGGCCTGGTTAGAGGTCTTTAAACACTTCAATCTTGAAATGTCACCTTGCTAGAGGATTTACAATCTGACTCTTAAGCCAACTCTGTTAGGAGATTTCTTCACTACTACAATGGTTAGAAGGTAACAATAATTTGGCCTAATTTACGAAGCATTTTCTTTTGCAAATTCAGATCTTTGTTTTGCTTGACCTTTGGATTATTGACAATCAGAATATTCTTTGTTTCTTATCTTCTACACTTGCCTGCTCTTCCTTTTCATTTGATGACATATCCATCTTTTCTTGATTGTACCATCTTCATTATTTCTTGATCTCTCTTATATATCATAAGCTTTGTCAAGTCGTCTTGAATACCTTTACAAAAAACCATTAAACAACCAACTAGTCGGCCTCAATTAGTTAATTAATTAACAAGTGTAATCCGCTAATGCTCAATCAATACGAGGATTAATCACTCAATTAACATTGGAAGTCCTTTGATGCCTGACCACTTAGTTGATATTGAAAGTTCTTCATTGCCTGATTGCTCGATTAATAGTGAAAGTTCTTCATTGCCCGACTGCTTGATTAATACTGAAAGTCCTTCATTGCCCAACTGCTCGGTTAATACTGAATACCCTTCATTGCTGGACTACTTGGTTAATACTAACATTTGTGTAATATCAATAACAACATACAATTTCAAGAATTGTTTCCAAAAATCTCCCTCTTTGGCATTGATAGCAACACATGACAACATACAACGATAAAAGTATGAGCAATTAGGTAATATCCTTAGTTTGATTCTGACTCTCATCCATACCAATTCCCTCTATCATCCTGCCTTGATTTGTCTCAGCAACTTCCAAATGAATTCTCCCTCTTACATCTGTCATCACTTTGTTGTGTATTTTTGTCATTATTCTCCCTCTTTGTTGTAAATTCCATCATCTGTATACTTTCCTTCTTGAGATACTAAAGTCTCCCTCTTTGACATCAAATGCCAAAGGATATGTACTTTGAAGTTACTATGTACCTTTTATACTAATTCATATGCAATATGTTCTGCATTTCACACTTGAAGTGTGACAATTTGCATCAATTTGATAGATATTCAATAAAACTTGCTTGATGCATCACTATTTTGTGCTTTAGTGAGCATCAGATAGGGGAATAACCCCTAGTTTACCTCTTAGATACATAAATGCATCCTTAGGTAATGCCTTAGCAAATATGTTTGCTATTTGTTCCTTGGTGTTCACATATCCCAATCTCACCTCTTTGTCTTGAACCAATTCCCTTAGGTAATGATACTTGATTGCAACGTGTTTTGTCTTTGTGCGCATCATAAGGATTTTGGATATATTGAATGCACTTGTGTTATCACAATAGATAACCATTGGTTCCTTGATTTCCTCCTTCATTCGTAACAATAATTGCTTGATCCATATTATGTTAGAGAAATTAACTGTTGCAGCAACATACTGTGCCTCTACTATTGATTGAGAAATACAATTTTGTTTCTTGTTTGTCCAAGATACTAATCTCTTTCCAAGAAAGAATGCTCTCCCACTTGTGCTCATTCTATCATCAATTCTTCCTGCCCACTCTACATCTGTGAAGGTTCGTAACTCAAGGTTTCCTCCTTTCTTATACCATAAACCATATTCTTCAATCCCTTTAGAGTACCTCAGCATCCTTTTTACTACCATCATGTGATTTTCTTTAGGATTTGTAGAAAACCTTGCAACTATGCCAACTGCCAATGCAATATCAGGTTTGATGTGCACCGCATACTGAAGTTTCCCAATCATTGATCTATAGGTAGTTTGATTTACCTCTTTTGAATCATCATTCTTTGAAAGTTTATGTCCAGTAGACATAAGTGTTCCCACTAGTTTAATATCTTCCATTCCAAATGCTTTCATTGTTTCCTTGATGTACTTTGACTAAGTTATATATATGTCATCCTCCATTTGATGAACTTGTAGGCCAACAAAGAATTTTATCTCTCCAAACATTGACATTTCAAATTCTTTCCACATTTCTTCAGCAAACGATTAGCATAACATGTCCTCCAAATATGATATCATCCACAAATATTTATACTAGCAATATCTTGTCTTGGGGTCTTTCTTTTATATAAAAATTACTATTATCATTTGACTTTTCAAAACCAATTCTTACTAGATATCCATACAGCCTTTCATACCATGTTCTAGGAGTTTGCTTCAGTCCATTTAGAGCTTTGTGTAGTTTGCATACCATGTCTCTTTTGTTTGGATCAATGAAACCTTCAGGCTGTTCAATGTAGACTTCTTCTTCCAGGATTCCATTTAAGAAGGTTGATTTTACATCCATCAGATATACTTTGAACCCTTTATGTGCAGCATATGCTAGTAATGTTCGGCCTCCTTCAAGTCTTGCAATAGGGGCAAATGTTTATCCATAGTCAATACCTTCTTTTTGTGCATAACTTTTGCATACTAGCCGTCTCTTGCTTCTTGTCACTTCTCCTTTCTCATTAACTTATCTCTGAATATCCATTTTGTACCAATCACATTCTTATCCTTAGGTCTAGGTACAAGAGACTAGGTATTGTTCTTTTCTATTTGCTCAATTTCTTCATTCATTGCCTCTATCTAACCTTCATTTTCTATAACATCTTTTACATATCTAGGTTCAAATTCACTAAGCAAGCATGTACCTTTTAATTTGTTCCTTGTCTATATGTCATCTATCTCTCCTCCAATTATTTGTTCAGGTGCATGATGTCTTTTGACATATTTTGCAAGTTTAGGCTCTCTTCTTCTTGATTCAGTACTAGGTTCACTTGGTTCTCCATGCTTGTGATCTTCTGCCTTTTGCTCAAGTTCCTCTGTCTGTGACTCGGGTTCCTTTGGCTAAACTGGTTGTGACTTAGGTTGCACTGTTTGAACTAACTATAACTTGGGTTGTATTGTCTGATACATGGATAGCATTGTTCGTAACTTGGTAGGTTCACTTTGGTGTTGCTCAACTCGAACTATTTGTGAGTTGGGTAAAGTCACAGGTTCCTCCTCATAGTAAACAAAATTTCTATAGTCTCCAAGTTCCTTGTTGCTCTGTTCTTCACTTCTTCCTGCAAACTCATCAATCTTCACATCTACACTTTCTATAACTTTGTGAGTGGCAAGATTCAAACATTTGTATGCCTTACTCTTATTGGAGTAATCTAGGAATATGCCTTCATCGCTTTTTGCATCAAGTTTTCCTTTCCTTATATCTTTCAAGATGTAGCATTTTCTTCTAAATACTTTGAGATAAAAAACATTAGGCTTATACCCATACCATAATTCATAAGGTGTTTTTTCTATACCTTTCTTCAGTTGAATTCGGTTTTGTGCATGAACTGTTGTGCTGATTGCTTCTCTCCAGTATTTTGGTGCAATATTTTTCTCAATCATTAGTGTTCTTGCACACTCCAAGATGGATCTTTTCCTTCTTTCTGATATACCATTTTTCTCTAGTGTTCTAGGTGTTGATACCTGTCTTTTGATTCCCCTTTTATTGCAGATTTCATTGAATTCATTTGAGATGAATTCATCACCTCTATCTGATCTCATGCATTTCAGATTCTTTCCTGTTTCCTTCTCAACTCCAACCAAATACCATTTGAACTTTTGAAAAACATCAAACTCATCTTTTAAGAACATTACAATCATAGGTTTAGTTGGTGGCACATATCTATTTTCCAAGTAGAATAGAGCAATATCTCCAATGCTTGATAGGTGTAGCTTCATCAGTTCCCGTCATGTTGAAAAGTTTTCTCTGTTAAGCTTGGGGATCTCCTTTTGATATGACATCTTGATCTTTACTTTAAGTCTTTGAAACCTTTCCTACAAACACCAAATGCTCTGATACCAATTGTTGGAAGGGAAGAGAGAAACTGAGAGGGAAGGGGTGAATCAGTTACCACAAAAATAGTTCCCTATCCCTAGATGTCAAATCAAACTTTTCATTGATAATGCAATTCTTTATCCAGCTTGGTTAAAACTAAGTTCTTGCTCTAACTCAGTTAACAAAGTAGTCTTAAGATTGTTAATATGTTTTAACCTTTAGCAACTTAGTTACAAAAACATAAAGCATAAAGCAAATAACATGAACATAGATGACACCAAGATTTAACGTGGAAACCCAATTTGGGAAAACCACCATGCAACTAGTTACAATATTTTCACTCTTTTGAAGTGAGCTATGTTAGGAGCCAACCCTAACAAAGTTCACAATACATACTGTTGAGTATGACCTTATTAGAGAATTTAGTTCACCCTATTAGGAGTGGTCTGGTTAGAGGTCTTAAACACTTCAATCTTGAAATGTCACCTTGCTAGAGAATTTACAATTTGACAGTTAAGTCAACTTTGTTAGGAGATTTCTTCACTAGTACAATGGTTAGAAGGTAACAGTAATTTGACCTAATTTATGAAGCAACTTCTTTTGCAGATTTAGATCTTTGTTTCGCTTGACCTCTGGATCCTTGATGATCAGAATATTTTTTTGTTGCTTATCTTCCACACTTGCCTGCTCTTCCTTTTCCTTCGATCACATATCCATATTTTCTTGCTTATATCATCTTCATTACTTCTTGATCTCTCTTATATATCATAAGCTTTGTCAAGTCGGCTTGAATACCTTTACAAATAACCATTAAACAACCAACTAGTCGCCCTTAATTAGTGAATTAATTAACAAATGTTATCTACTAATACTCAGTCAATATTGGGATTAATCACTCAGTTAACACTGAAAGTCCTTTGATGCTCGACCACTCGGTTAATACTAAAAGTCTGTCATTACCCGATTGCTTAGCTAATATTGAAAGTCCTTCATTGCCCGACTGCTCGATTAATACTAAATACCCTTCATTGCTCGACTGCTCAGTTGATACTGACATATGTGTAATATCAATGACAACATACAATTTGAAGAATTCTTTCCAACACCAGT
Organism: Cupressus sempervirens; assembly: GCA_028749045.1. Taxonomy (NCBI): domain Eukaryota; kingdom Viridiplantae; phylum Streptophyta; class Pinopsida; order Cupressales; family Cupressaceae; genus Cupressus; species Cupressus sempervirens. The sequence goes on from CM053788.1 coordinate 603,721,262, forward strand.
AAGCATGTTTATTTTATTTATTTGCATTAGAGTCTAAAATATTATTAATTTGTGTCCTTTATAATTATTTTTAAATTCTATAAGTAATTTATATGACAGATAAGTGGATAGGGTCAATTATAGCATTTTAAGCTTGACAATCGCAAATATTGTGAAATATTTAACTATTTCCATATCTATGTTTGGTTTGTCTCCTAAATATAGGAGTTAAATCACATTCTAGACTAGTTTAAAATTGTGTCTACATGTTTGATCCGCCGCATCTTGATTACTAAATTGTTTAAGGTGCATAGCACTTTATAAAGTTGTACGTAATAACTTATAATATTGACTTTGTTTGTCCTTCAAATTTTGGCACTGGTCTTAATATTCATAATCCATACACTGGCAATTGTTTCGTATTTTTCCTTTAAAGAATTAATATATGCATTTTTTGTAAAAATCCATAATAATTATTCTTTATTTAAAACATTCTCAAATTTACATTATCATTTACTCTTGTTCTAAATTCATAATTTGCAAGTTTAAAGTTTTCTATAATCCTAGCAATTTGGGAAACTTTTGTTGCATTTGCATCCTAACCCATCTGCTATAAGTATCTTGGACTTAAGTGATTTGTTCAGGATTAGGTATACCCTCCTTGACCTTGTAGAGCCAGAAGTGCAGAAGACTCAAATCAAATTGATTAGTCTTGTCAAGTTGGCCATAACCGGTTGGATATCCCAGCATCAAGTGGGCAAGACTCTTAGAATTCCAATCTGCAGTTTTAGGAAACAACTGAGCCACCTTTGCAAGTTAGACACTCTTATAGTGAAATCTCCATTGAATCCATCAGTAAATAGACAACCCAAACACTTGCAAACTATTAATGAACAGGATCTTTGATACAGTGACTGTGATATAAAAAAAATTCTGCTATTCAATATAACTGTTTGAATTTGTGTTCAATTTATCAATATTTATTCTTATGTAATTCTGTCTTGATTTAGACTGCAATATAAATCTGAATATCTGATGTGTTGATTGCAGAGGAAGATGACTGAGTTGTTGATGATACTAAGCATGATTTGTATTGTGTGATGTTCTCATTTAGCGGACTCAAAGTATTATTTATAAGAAGGGTAAAGTCATGTCCACAGAGGGACATGACTCTAAATGGTACAAAGTACCACACAGGGTTATGTCCCTACGTGGAGTGTGAAATAGTCAAACAGACTGTCGCTGACCAAGTTGATAAATGCAACTGTTTGAAACAAAGAAAATGTTAATAATTTGTTTGTTATGTGACGAGCCCAATCACACAAGGGCAGAAGTATATCATGAACTTTAAGATGGAAACTCATTCGATATATATCTTTGATATATGAACCATATTACATTATATATGTGTGTGTGTGTGTGTGTGTGTGTATAATCATTTTCATTTTTGGCAATACTATTTTCATCTTTAGTTTCAACTATATAGGATATGCAGCCTTGAATTATCCAAGATTTCTTTTTCTTTTTTAGATTTTTTTATGCATGTTAAAATACATGAAATGAAGATATAATAAAACAAATATAAATGGATACTAATAAAACAACCATGATACAAAATTTATATAATAACTAAATTTTATATGATCTAAAGCTAAACGTAGACGCATTATTTAGAATACCCCCAAATTATTCCAGTTCGACCGAAGCTACCATTTTAACACTCCCTCTTATCGAGATAGGATTGAATCATCAATTGTTTTCTCACAATAGTAATATTCACTTGATATGTGCATTGACATCATATTGTGATGTCTATCAAGAGAATAAGTTATCTAATATCCGGCACTCAGGGACAGCAACTTAATGTAGTCTATCAGATAACAAGAAATCACCTTACAATAGTTACCTTCCAAATATATATAGCAATGAAAGATTGTCACCTTAATCATAAAATTAAATGAATATACAAATATATATTATAACAATTAAAACTGAGTACTTTGTTTTGTCAATAGTGACATGTTGTGATGGTTAAGTTGTTGAGTTGTTATCCTTGCCATTAAGGTTCAAATCTAATGGGGATGAGGTCCTCCATTTGTGGCCTCACTGGTTCATAGCTCCAGGTCAAATCGTTTACCCCTCTTTAAAAAAATAAAAAATAAAAAATAAAAACTGAGATTCATTCTCAGGAGTTACAATCATATTTGAATCATCCTATGTTTATCTTTGAAATGCTCCAATGTAGGCTTAGAGAGAGGTTTCACAAATATATCGACAATTTGTTCATCCGTGTTGATGTATTCTAGCTTAAGAACATCTCTGTCCACCATGGATCCATTATGAAAAACTAGATTTACTGACAACTTAATGCAGCTCTGATTGTCACAATGCATTACTATTGGTTTTAGCGGCTTGCCAAACAAGCCAACTAGCAACTTCCTTAGCCATACTACTTCTTTGGCTCCTATGGATGCAATTATATATTCTGCTTCTATGGAACTTAGGGCAATTGATGATTGTTTTCTGTTAAACCAAGATATCATAGCTGAGCCAAGATTGAAACAACATCCTGTAGTTGCTTTTACAATCAATGGAGGAAACGACCCAGTCAAAATCTGAGTATGCATGAAGTTCAATCTCAACTTGATCATATTTGATACCAAGTCCAATCATACCATGCATGTAATGTAATATGTGCTTGGCTACCATGAGATGAATCTTCTTAGATTCGCACATGAATTAAATCAGGGAATTGGTTGTGTAACATATATCAGAACAAGTATTCACCAAATACAGTAGAGATCTGATTATCTGTTGATAGTAAGTAGGATCAGTAGGTTTTGATTCAATTCCTTCATTTTTAAGCTTGTGAAGATTTCTTTCCATTGGCGTGGTTAACGACTTGTAGTCCATCATTCCAAATTTGGTCAAAATGTCGACAATGTATTTTCCTTGGTTCAAGAAAATGTAGTTCTTTTTTTCCATACTTTTAGACCCAAGAAGTAGTATAGGAGTACAAGATCTTTCATAATGCACTTAGCAGCCAAATCTTGTTTGCATTTTATTATAAGATGGTCTTCACATGTTATTAGTAAGTCATCAACATATAATACAAGAATAATCATATCACCATCAGATATTTTGAAATATATAGTAGGATCAACTTCATTTTTTGGAGTATCCTAATTTAGTGAGATAATTGTCTATCCTTTCGTACCATACCCTAGGGGCTTGTTTAAGGCCATAGAGTGCCTTCTTCAATTTGCACATATAGAAATTTATGTCATGGGTGACAAATCCTTCTGGTTGTTCTATATACACTTCTTCAATAACATCATTTGGAAAAGCAATCTTAACATTCATTCGATGTATCTTCCATCCTTTAGATGTTGCAATGGCTATGATGATTTTGATAGAGGTGTATCAAGCCACTGGAGCAAATGTCTCTTCATAATCAATTCTAGCTTTTTGAGAAAATCCTCGAGCTACGAATCTGGCTTCGTATTTTTCAATACTAGCATCTGGAGCATGTTTGGTATTGAATAACCATTTGGAGGAGACAATAGATTTATCCTTATGTCTAGTTACGATGTCCCATACATCATTTTTCAATATAGATTAATATTCTTCAATCATTACATCTTTCCAAGGTTGACATGATAATGCTTCTTCTACACTTGATGGTTTTAATTTGATTAGTTTGGATACTAGGGCAACATAGCATGAATGGTTTCTCGTTCTCTTGCTTTCTCTGAATACTTCATTAGGTTCTACTTGATTTTCTTCTATCATCTTTCTTGCCCAAAATAGCATCTTCTTATTGTTAGGGTTTTTAGAATTTTTTGTAGTAGAATAAGAAGGTTCATGATCTTTTGAACTACTCTCCCTCTGATTCTCAACTATGGGATTCTCATCTAATTAAGTAGTTGATTCGTTAATGTTCTTAGAAAGGTTATATGCAGTCTCTTCAAATCTTACATCTCTGCTGATTTCAATAGTTCTCTATCCAGGAATGTAAACACTCTAACCTTTGGAGGATTCACTATACCCTATAAATATGCCTTTCTTCCTAGATGGTTCTATTTTGGTTCTCTTTTCTTTCGGAATATGGATATATACGGGACATCCAAAAATTCTTAGGTGACTTAAATTTGGCTTATTTCTAGTAAATACTTCTTTAGAGGTTATGTTCTCTAAGATTGAATGAGGACATCTATTTTGAATGTAAACTGTGGTATTAGAAGCTTCGGTCCAAAATGAAATGTGAAAATCTTGGTCATGCATCATGGCTTTGGCAAATTCTATGATGGATCTGTTTTCCTTTCTGCCACTCCATTCCATTGAGGATTATAAGGTACTGAAAACTCCCTCTTAATCCCAAAAAGAGGTGCATAATTCTTTAAATTTTTCATTAATAAATTCACCCTCATTGTTAGATCTTTGTGTTTTGATTTTCTTCCCAATTTGATTTTCAACTAGTGCCTTAAACTCTTTGAATTTGGATAACACTTCATTTGATTCCTTAGGTTTTAGGAAGTAAATCTAGGTTTTCCTAGAGAAATCATCCATAAAAATTATATAATACAGGCACCCATTTAATGAAAGGACTGACATAGGACCATACAGGTCAGTGTGAACAAGTTCAAGTACAGTTTTGGATTTATGTTCACTTTTGGGAAACGATCCTTCGGTATTTTTTCCTAATGCACATCCCTTGCATGTTTCAATATGATCAGATTTTAAACTAGGTAAGCCTATTACAATCTTTTCTATAGATGGCAGAGTGTGAAAATGAAGAAAGCCAAGTCTTCTGTACCAGATTTCAGTTGAATTTGAAACTTGATGGTTTAAGGCTAGGTTTTGATGGTTACAAAGTTTGTATAAGCTTCTATCTCTAAAACCAATGGTGATTGCGTTCTTAATATTGGAGTTCTGGGGAGAAGATAGAACTTTATCTTCTTGAAATGTGATATGATACCCTTGATCTACAAGGTCAGAGATAGAAACCAGATTTCTTTTGATGCTAGGTACAAATAATACATTCTTTAGCTGGAGAATGCCTACTGTTTTCAGTTGGATTGAACATGTTCCAATTCCCTTTACTGGATATGTGGAGTTATCCCCTATTGTTACTTCTTCAGAGGAGTAACCTTCAAAAGTTTCCAATTTGTCTTGGAATCCCGTTATATAATGAGATGCTCCACTATTTATTATCCATGTATTTTTGTTGGTGTTAAGTTCACTTTGATAGAGCTAAATAAAATGCTAAATTTTCATCCTTTACTTCTGCTAGAGCAGCTTGGATTTTGTTCCTTTCCAAGCAGACTGTGACTATGACCAAATTTGTCACATTTAAAGCATTGTACTTTACACCAGTCTCTTTTTTTGTATGTTTAATTTCCTTTCCTTCTTTTCCTTTTGAATTGATCTTTCTTCCCTTTATTATGTGTATTTCTTTGAAGGGCTTGAATTTATCCCTCTTGATTTAAACTAATTCCTCTTGAAATCAGTCTTGACTCTTCTTGTGTATGATCATTCTTAAGTTGATCGAATTTCAGCAATTCAAGTCTAGAGCTCATTCCACAGATAAAGGTTTCCCACGACATGGGTAACCCTTTAATGGCTATTAGAGATAATTCTTTGTCATCTACCTTATTTCCGATGGTTGCAAGTTGGTCTTTTAATTCTGCAATTCTTAGGAAATAAGATGTAATAGTATCTCCATTGTTCATTTTCATATAAAGTAGTAGTTGTTTCAAGGTGAGTAATCTGCTGGTGTTATTTATTTCAAATGTGTTTTAAATAGTCATGAACATTTCATACGCAGTTTTGAGATTTGATATGGATAGTAGTATGTTATCTTTAGCAGAATCTATGCTAATCTTCATGGCTTTATTTATTATGCCTTTTCCAAGTTGATTTGTCTAGATCATTTTTAGGCATTTTCTTATCTTCTTCCACATACCCTTCTAATTCAAGTTCTCGTAAAATAATCATAATTCAAATTTTCCATGAAACAAAATTTGAAACACCTTCAAGTCTATTTTCTAGTCTTACATGGTTAACCATGATTGTAATTTAGATATTGAATGAGAGATATATGATATTGAAAAGTGAAAAATAACTGAATAATCTTTGCTCTATCGGTTAGGCTCTGATACCATGTTAATGAACAGGATCTCTGATAGAGTGACTTTGATATACTAAAATTTCTGCTATTCAATATAACTGTTTGAATTTGTGTTCAATTTATCAATATTTATCCTTATGTAATTCTGTCTTGATTTAGACCGCAATATAAATCTGAAAATCTGATGTACCAGTAGCAGAGGAAAATGACTGAGTTTCTGATGATACTAAGCACGATTTGTATTGTGTGATGTTCTCATTCAGCGGACTCAAATTCTTATTTATATGAAGGGTAAAGTCATGTCCACGGAGGGACATGTCTCTACGTGGACTTTGAAATAGTCAAACACATTGCCGCCGACCAAGTTGATAATTGCAACTGTTTGAAACAAAGCAAATGTTAATAATTTGCTTGTTATGTGAAGAACCTGATCACACAAGGGCAGAAGTATATCATGAACTTTAAGATGGAAACTCATTTGATATATATCTTTGATATATGAACCATATTACATTGTGTGTGTGTGTAAAAATAATCATTGTTCTTGATATACAAAATTATTCCATTTCGACTGAAACTACCATTTTAACACAAACAAACAACACAATATTCAATAAAAAACGTCAAAATCAGAAAAATTTAGATCAGATCTGGTTGGAGATCTTTTAGTGGTATCAGAGCCAAAATCATACCAGCCTGTGAAGGCTGCTTACAAAATGGAGGAATGAAAAATTGAGGAAATAGAAAATGAAATTGCAGTTATCAAAGAATGAAGGATAATCTAACATTTCAAGAATATCAATGTCTATCAAGGTTGGCCATGCCTGTGAATGAGACGGTTGTCCAAAATTTTGGTGCATTCTTAAGAGAACTTATGGAGGTCAATGCTATGGAATCTTTTGACAAGTAGTACATGAGAAGAAGGAAAGAAGATTTTCTTCAGCCTATCCACGTTCCTTATTAAGACAAAATTCAGTCGAATGGAAGCCCTATGATGGATGAAGATACTCTCATTTATAAGGACCCTGAAGTTGAATAAGACACCATAATAGATATGCCACTTGTTGGGTATGTAGAGGAAAGACAAAAAGATGTGTTATCATTTGATTCGCATCCTAAGGAGAAAAGAAGTCAGTCAGCCTATGACAGTCCAATGGTGGAAGAAGAGAACACAGGTGTGTTTCAGCCTACATACGAGGATAAGAAGAGCGAAATTCAGTCAGCATGTGAAGACCCTAGCTTGGAGGGAAAAGAGTTGCATGGTTGTATATTGAGTACTTAGACGAAGCCAAGACTGTCAAGGATCAGCTCCTTGAGAAGGAGTCTCCACCTATGTTGATATCACGTCCATTGGTTGTTGGAACAACTTTCTGACCGTCAAGAAACATGAACAGAAAATCATAATTCCCAGCTCTGTACATTGGATGGCAGCACATAATAACGTTGGCTTCCATAATTTTGTACACATGTTCACAATAAAAGAGCATTGTATGAGGATGTTTGAGATTCATTGAATCGAAGAGTTCTTCATTGAGACTAGGAAGTTGCCAAATAGGAAGATAGTCCACTTCGACAATGTGTGGTTCGTTATGAACTTTACACTATGGAATTGGAGGGAATTTGAAAGCAGATCAGCCATAGAGATGGAAGCATCGAACAGGTTTGGGATGCCTAAACAAGCTGAGGAGACATATGATGCTCAGCTCACTACTCCTCCTAGACCAACACTTCTTATGGAATCACACACCATAAAGAGAGAAGCAAGAAAAGACAACCAAGGCACCTTGGAAAGGTATGATCAGCACTCAATACTTTTGAGTTTGAACAGCAGTATAGTGTCATCATGTGAGTTTGAATCCAACAAAGATATTGTGAAGATAATAATCCTAGTCATTCTGAGTGGAAAGTAAAATATGAGATGGGAAATTCATTTTGCCAATGTGGTATATCAGAAAATGGCCTGAGTATTTTAATATACACCTATCAAGTCTTATCATAATAAACCTATGTTTGAGTATGTTGATGACTTAGCTCACAAACACAAAGAGGAAGATGTCATGGAGAAGGCTGTTTGGGATGAACATGATGATCTCCATAAAGATAAGATGAGAAGGTATGATGGTACTTTTGTTTGATGACAGCATTATACCTTCATTAAGTCATGAGATGGCAGCCATAATACATAATGGTGACAGAAGCATTAAAATTTCCATGGATGTGGATATAAGCCACATACTATCTGATTTATTGTACTTTAGCATGGGTGACCTGGAAAAGACACAAGGATGTGCAATAAGTGGAGACAGAGCAATGAAAGCTAAGGCACTTGCTGCCCAAGCAAAACAGCTCTTGCAGAAGTCAAAGATGGCTGCAATATCATGGGAGAAAACAAGACAACAGAGGGAAACATACTTCATATCCTTATTTCTTCCACACGAAGAAGCTATGGAGATAAGAGTATGTGAGGGATGTGCCTGTTTTAATAATCAAAACCAAGAACTATTCAGGTTTGCAGACCTTGAATGAGAGCTATGCTAACGGTTTTGGTCATGAATTTGTTGAGTCAATTAACTTGGTGAGTCATTTCAATGCTCAAACAAAAACCTTCCAAAGAAACTCAAAAGGAAAATCCGAAAAAGTATATCAGAAAAAGTCACTGGTAGCTTTAATTTTTCAACGAGCTTCCATTAGAAATAGGTTTAAATAATAAATATAATTAACAAATTAATATATAAGAAAACAAAAATATATATTAAATTTAAAGCATAAAATAATAAAATTAAAACATGAGATAGAAAAAGGAACAGTCCTGTCTCCATCGAACATGAGATAGAAAAAGGAAGAAGAGAACTTCATTTGAAAGGTCGAGAGAGGAAGGAAGAGAAAAAGGAAGGTGTGAAGCAAGAAAGAATTAAAAGGAGAGAAAAAAGAAATGAGAAGAAACTAAGGAAGTGACTCCTTCAAAATGAAAAGGTTATGAAGGGTTGAGACTCTTAGAAAGGATCATAATTGAGGGTTGCAATTCTTTCAAAGGGTAATTAGTATGAAGGTTTATGACTCTTTCAAATGGTAGAAATGATGAAGGGTTGTGACTATTCCAAAGGGTGCTAATGGTGAAAGGTTGCAAGTTTGTGACCATTGCAAAGGGCAGCCATGATGAAGATGTGTGTCTCCCCACGATTAATTATATAAAGGGGAGATCAACTCATTTGAAAGGAAAAGGGAATATTTATCTATTCATTAGCAGAAATATAAGTAAATCTAAAAGATGAAGAGAGAGGTGAGCATTATGGAGAAGAATTGTGTAAAGCCCTCACTATGTACGCCACCTCATGATGGTGGTTGAGAACCACATGAGGCCACAGGGGAGTAAGGCCTACTATTGGACCTAGGGTAGAGGATACTTGGGACACCTCATCGTGTCTCCCAGCACAACCTTGGAAGAGAATGCAAGGAGAGGGAGCAATGAGATTCCCACTAGGTATGCTACCTCATGATGATGGATAAGGACCACATGAGATCACCTCATACTGATGCCTAAGGACCATATGTGGGCAAGGAGGATAAGATCATCTGGAGGACCTAGGGCTGAGGATCAAGGGCACCCTATTGCATCTCCCCTACAATCCCCACATAAATCAATTGTTGAAGTAAATTGAAAACGAGATCTTCTATCATAAAAGGAGGGGTTGACATGATGGAGGGGAATCGTGTGAAGCTCCTCCTACTAGTTAAGTCACCTCGTGATGATTGTTAAGGACCACATGAGACATAGAGGATACGGTCCTGCTATTGGGCCTGGAGTAGTGGGTACCTGGGGCACCTCATCATGTCTCCCAATGCCACCCTCGTTATAATTGAGCTCCCAAGTAATCATTGGGATTTCTTGTGTAGATCAATATGTATGTGACATAACCTTAGAATTGGATGTATTTCATTAGCATTTCTATATTACTATCTAGTCTGCTTGTAGGTGTCCAAAGTAGGCTCATCTCATTCTATTTCTCACGTAAGAGTTGAATCACTAACAACATTTTGCTCTTGTTTCATTTTGGATTTATGAATTTACCGCAAAAATATAAGGCGGTCCAAGAAGGGAAATTATAGGGTATAAGAGAATTGATCCTGCCAGCCTACATGATAAAGTCAAATCAATGTATCTCACAATATGCATACTGTGTGAATACTTTGTCTTTATAAATTCATGTGTGTACTTTTTGTATACCACTTGTACTCCTTTATAAACAACTTTGATGTGTAATAGATTCTTCATTGTATGTCCTGATTTTTCAAAAAAGAAGAAAGCTACAGATTTAGCTGAATATCTATCAATCCCTCCCATAGTAGCCTAACCCAAACTGCCCCTTGGGGCATCACCTAGGGTGTATTAATTGCTTTTCCTTTTGACATTGTTAGGCAGGCATAGTTGAAGTCTTGGATTGTAAAGAGAGTTATTTGCATAAATGCCCCCATTTTGAAGTGAGAATTTGAGAGAAATCTTTTGCTTGACAAATTCAGGGATAATAATTTTGATCTTCTGTCTATCCTAATTGATACCCCTACCCTGCTACTAGAAAATTATGTTGCTTCTCTCATTCCAAATGTTCCGAAGCATTAAGATGATACCAAAGCACATCACCAGGAGGAGGCAGATGGCTTTTCCTTGTTGTAATCAGCTTTAAAGATACTAATTCTTGACCTATGGAAGAATATACGCCTTGGAATTGTTTGGAGATTTTAGATCTAATGATTAAACGCACAAGTCTAGTGGTTTCATTTACCCAAATTGAAACTGGGCGGTTTTATCTAAGAGTGGGAAAACTATACAGAAGGAGAATTCTCCAAGGCCATTGAGTTGAGATCTATGATTCTTGTAGGACAGAAATTTTCCAAAAAATCATAGTTCACCTGAAGCCTAGGTTTCTTAGAGTTTCGCACTTTGTCAATGTTTCTTCATCATGCATCAACATAAGCCACAAGATTTCAATTGATTAGCAGATTTAGAAGGCTTGAAACAATCATTTATTTAATGGGATCAAAATAAGTGTTACCATATTCATGGTGATGGGAAAACCAAGCCGTATAGAAAGATGGCTTTTTTCCTATGTTCCCCCAAGTTTCCAGGACAGGGATCGCAAGGGACAATAGGACGGGTTTCTAGGACAGCAAAAAATTTCACAGATTTTGGGGACAATGTGGGGCAGCTATATAACAATAGGGAAAATTAAAATATATAGAGAAATTTAAAATATTTATATGGAAACATGGATAAAGCATTTACTTATACATAATAGAACCTTAAAATATAAGAATCAGCAGAATTCTTATGCCAGAATTATGTTACTTTGTGAGTCAAAGTCAAAGTCCCCTAGGTGTCCCCAAGTCTCTAAGACATTTCTAGGACGGGGACGGCTGAAAATATACTGGGGACATGTCCCCGGGTAACACTACTTTTTTTTAACTCATAAGAGAAACTCGGTTCTAAAAACACACCAGACAAATATTTCACCTATTTGGTTTGCAATCAATATGACATTTATGTTTATGCATAACAGTGATAGTTGCTACTGTTGTGTTTACAAGGATATGAATTCAAGGCTGAACCTATTTTCAGAGTACAAAGTTGAAAGTTTTAGAGAGGGAAGTTCAAAGTGCATAACTTAAGTGAATGACATTTCATGTCATTGTGTTTTAGTAGGAGGGGTCCATTGAATGTTTTCAAACAATGTGAAGGAAATGTAGACAATTTAGCTCATTTCCAGAATTTTGAGGGAAATGGAAAGGAAAAAGATTGAAACAAATCCATAATTAAAAGGAAAAAACGAAATAAGAAAGTTCTTTAAAATTTGGGTGCTTTGGTGACAAAGTATCGTGTTTCTTTACGTCAAGTTTTTGGAGATACATTTACAATCTTTCAAAGCCATAAAATAAGAAATTATGCTTCTCGAATAAAGAAGCAGCTAGTAATATAATCAAACCAATATAAATACTAACGTTCAAATGATAATACTCCTTCATTGTCCAAGGAAGGCATTGCTGATGTAAATGCGACCATATTTGATTGTGACAGTAAATGACCAGGTTGCTTTGTTGAGGGATCCACATATTTCTCCTGAATCACAATAAATAAATAGTATTAATCATCACCACTAGGTCCCACCATCATTGTACTTTGACCTTCATATTAAGAAATTTCAAATGTACTCGCATAGATAGAGCTGTGAAAAACAGACTTATTTGCTCTTTTCAAGTGTATAGAATTCATTGCTGAAAATGAAAAGTTTGATGCTTTGAAAAAAAGGTACTAGAGTATTTAGAAGATATGTAAACAAGGAATTGTATATGATATCAAGCATTGAAAACGTGTGTTCCAACAGTGAAATAAGTGTCCTTATCTAAAAGCTTCATTTAAACCTACAAGAATATTTCTCATGCTTATCATCTATTCCAGTAGTGAAGTGTGCAATAAATATACCCTCTTTGAAGCTTTCAAAACTGTTAATGCCAACAGTAATGCAAGTAGAGCCAAAAAAATAATGCCAAAAATCATCAATTTAGTACCAACAGATAGGAACTGAAACTTCTGATTGACAATTTGTACATAGATTCAAATAACCTACAAAAATGTACATTATTTTCAGGGATATGTTTCATAACTGGTTTAAATGGTTTTTTCCTCTTCATGTCTCATAGAGTCATATATAAACAATTTGCAACATTTAGTTGACAAAACTACCTTACTACATCACTTGCTTCTTTGCATAACCTAGCTTCTATAGTTCTACGGCTACCTCATACAAATGGGAAATGTTATACAATATTTGCACCTTTTGCAAGCATTCAATAGTTTATAACAAGTATCCAACATTAAAACTTTTGTCTAATCCCAAGACTACTTCCACAAATCACATTCACAGCCAAAAACCAGCAGCTCTCATCAAGACATTTCTGCAGCAGTACTGGTAGGCAAAATTGGTCAGAGGTTACATCATTCATGGTGCCCCTGTCATTTCCCTCCTGCTCTATCTACAGCAGCATTACCAATTTTCACTCTAGTTAAGGATGGATGATTGTCCTTGTAAATTTTATCCATCTAAGAGAAACCCTCCAGCTGCCTTTCGGATATTTCAGTTCTAAGTCCAATAGATTTTCCAACAATGCACAAAGTTTATAAAATTGGGATTTTTAGTAGATCCAATTTTTTTAACAGGAATTAAATGGGAACTATGTATCATGACTCTATTGATCTAAAGTTTGGCTTCTTTTGAATCTTCAAAGAGTTTAGCTACTAGCTAAGTTGTTGGTTCAAATTCTGGTTGGATGCAGGTTTGACATTTGGTTTCAAGATTCGTCCGATTGTTTTGGGGGTTGGGTTCAGGTTCATTTTGGGCTTGTTTGTACAAGTTTATACACACACACACACACACACACACATAAACATACATGTTTTTTTAATATTAAATATAGTGACAATATTTTGCACTATGATTCAATCCACTCACTCAACTCGAATCAAAAAATATATGTAGTCCGTTGTTTTTGTCAGAAATTGTCACCGTCGCCAAAACCAAGCGTAAATAAAATAGCCCGCATTGCCAAAACCAAATACAACCAAAAGGAAAGTTGTCGTCTTCTGTTTAGGTTAACCATGAAAACAAGCAAATGTAATGTCCCCATTTTTAGCAGGGTCTTGCAGTTGGCTTGGTCAATTCACCATTGCAACCCTCGTGAGCTGACAATTGGATTTGAGGGTCTCAATTGTGAGGTTATAAGCTTTCCAGCAGCCTATAGTGTGTTTTGGGTCTTTGGCTCCATTTTAGGGACTTACTATTTATAGTTAGTCAAACTATTGGTTCCGATGAGCTTAGTTGAGTTAGAGGAGTTGTTTAATGCTCTTAGTTTTTTTTCTGAGCTTCTAGTTTGGGCTCCAAAAATCTTGGAGTCAGTGTCTATTTATAGTAAGTCACCCCATCAGGTTCATTCATTGTCTTTCATCATCAGGATCACTTTGGTGTTGTCAAATTTCGATTCCGATGCTTCTTCAATTGTTTTCGCAAGACGGGTGAATAATTATTATTATTCATCTAAATTCGTTGAGGTTGTTATTTTTGTTGGTGTTATTGGTTGGTCACCTCAGTATCATAGCTCGCTGGAACAAGGATGAAAAGTTTTAAATCGTGGGAACAAGAAACAATGGCCTTGCATGTCAAAATATTAAGTTATGGTGGAAAAGGTCATTTTTGGAGCCAAAAGCAATTTATAAATTATATTAATGACACTTTATTATATTTTAATGTTGTGTATGTGGAGTTATATTATAAAATATGAGGACATTTGATGAGAAAAGCATCCGATTATTTTTTTATCTCTTTGCTTGTTGTCTTTGTGACAATTTTTGAGTCTGTGGATTTGTGCCCTTGCTGAAGTATAAGGGTTAGACTCTAAGTTTATCTTGCAATTTTTTGCTGAGGTAAAACAAATTGTAATTGCTTCTCTAATGTATCTACTATTATTGAGAAGTTGATTGAACAAGTGATTAAGACTAGATTTTGAAGAACGAAATGAAGGCTGAATTATTAATTTTATGCTTCTACGTTCTGGCTGGGAGTTCAATTTGAGTGTTAGAGGGTTGTCATTTCACTATAGGGAAGCAATTTATCAATTGCAGAGTCATGTTCACCTAAGGAGGGTTTGTGTGACATTTCTGAGGGGTCGTGTTACAATTTTAGAGAGCTACGTTCAATTTATATGGCCTGCGATATATATTATTGTGGCTACTATAGATTCACATTGGACTGCAAATTAAAAGTCAAAGCCAATCTATATTTCCAAGTTCTTGGCATTTTAAAATATTATTGCTGCTACTATTTCTTGAAACATTGTTGGTAATGAATTAAAGCTGGAGCAAATCCTTTGTCTTTCATAACTATATAATTGCACAGTTTGTAGGGCACAATTATGAATTAATGTTGGCATTCATACAAACTTCTTAGTATTAAATTGATCTGAAATTGTAAGTGCCCAATTGCATTCTTTAGTGTAATTTCGAAAATCAGATTATCAAATTTGCAATTATAACATTAAAGACTACCAAATGTTTGATGAAATGTTGGACTATTGATTAGCAAAGTAAAATTGATGATTGTTAAGGATATAGCTCGCTGAGGTTATTATAGCAAACAAAAAAAGAATGTTAAAAGATGTTAAACAAATTTAAAGCGAAATTACTTTACTGGCCCATGATCAAATTCATCAAGAAGTTGCACAGGCATATGTAAATTCACTCCAAATTCAACTAAAAGTCAACCAAAGTCAACCAAAGTCCTTTTCCACATTTTCGACAAGACTTTGTCAAACCAACGCCAAATTTTGGTTGATTTGGAATTGACTACAAATGACAAGCGAATCGCATACCGACTTCCAAGGTTTACAAGAGCATATGGTAACTTAGGCTAGTAGTAGTTTTCTCTTTGGTTTGGAGGTCAAGCCTTCTATTTCATCATGCAAAGCCATTGTGAGTAATGGATGTTACATCTATTATTAGGATGACTTTCCAAATGTGTAGGTGCCTTGCCAATGCAAAGCCATCGTGAATAATGGATGTTACATCTATGAGGATGACGTTCCAAATTGACTTACAATAAATAGTAAGTCCCCAAATATCCAGTCAACCCATAGATGCAAAACTCAACACTGCAATAAAGAATGTTCAAGTGTCCTATAAAAAGAAATCCTAACTTTCTTAAAATAGTCAATATAAATGGTAAGTGTAGCACAAAACAAAACGAGGAGTAATCTTGAACACTCTATCTTCTGGAGTGGGAATTGGCCTCTTGTTCTGCCTATTGGTACCCTCTAACCATTTGACTTAGCTTATGAGGGCCACTAATAGGTTACACCAAACTACAAAGCACAAAGCAAAGTGAGCTAAAATGGGTACATTACATCTTCCCTCTCTGAAATTGCTTGTCCCCAAGCAATCTCTCATCTAGAAGCCCACTGTACTCAACTTGTGGAGAAATCATAACTCCACCGTGATACAATGGGTAGAATTGTGTAATGTCCCTATCGTCACTAACCAACTTCTGCAATGACATCATTAATACAACTAGCATAAACTGCCAAACTAAAACCATCTCAATACCCAATGTCATAGGAATAGAAACATCATATTAGAGTAACTTTGTAGACTAGTAAGACTTGCCCCCATACATTGCACAAAATATCATCCATATCATCAAGCTCATACACCACTAAATTGTGCATCTAGAAGATAATGTGACATGAGGATCAAATGCAAAACTATATGCCCTCCTTACAATATACACCTCTAAAAACTCCTCTTTGAGATTAATTAAAATCCAAAAGCACTGGTACGATCCTAAACATCATGAAGGTTCATCTCTATAGAGGGATCAACATCAACCTTGAAAAGCGGATTGTCATAAACAATGCAACATTTGTCTCAAACAAAAGATTGTTCACAAAGTGAACCTTGCCACTGTGTTGATCTAAAGTGTATATCCTTGAACTATTGGAGACAAGATATGCGTCACGCTCTTAAATAATATCATGCTCCTCCTCTATCACCTTGCTCTTTTCTAAAAACAGAAAGAGCATAAAATCCCCTCTATCATTTCCCTCAAAACATACATATAGCCTTGGTACTCGAATCTCATTTCCACCAAAGGTAGGTTGTGTTGGTGTTTTCTAGACTACCAGGCAGAAAAAGGCTTGATACTAGGATTCAAAGGACTTATCTTAGTCTAAGGGCTAGCTACTTTCTATGTTTAACTGAGAAAACTTCAGATCTAGTTCCAACTTCAACAAAATCACTAGGATTCTCTACTCTTCAAGTTCTGCAAAGCTTAGGTGGGTGCAGCTTAGGGATACATGGCTATATAATTGATTATTTGACAATTTTCTCACAATTCATTTAACTGATACTTCTCTTTTCTAGATCTATCCCTTTAAAGAAGACAATGGTCACATATCTTCTATACTTTACAACTAATCCTTGACAGTAGCAGCTAACAATGACACTCAAGGAATTACTGCAAATAAGTGTTGACCAGTAGTTCAACTCTTCATACAATAAAGTAAAATTGATTTGATTTTATATTTTATGCCTAATGCAATCCTATGATTTCTTAAACATGCAATTGAATGTATGATCAGTGCCCTATCCATTGGGATTCAAAGTTTACCCAACAAAATACTTTTGACCTAGTTAATTGCATTACAATTAATCTTATCAATAATTGTCCCTAAACCCATTCTTATGAATATCCCTACTATATTACTAGAAACCCTATCAATTTATTGGAGCATTTACTTAATTCCTTGAATTAAAAGCAACAACAAATTGATATACAACCTATCCTAGTTGCACTAAATTGCAGAACACTTGCTTACACAATTCCAACATAACTAGTACACAAAAATGGAGACAGAATTCAGAGACAAAAATATGGCAGAATTTCCTCCTTTGTATTGATTTTCCTTGATAATTACACAATGCTGGTAAAACTATAAAAACTTCAAGATAGAACAGCAAATCATTCAATGTTCACTTGTATTCTAAAATTTACAAGAGAATACATCACAAGGTTTACAAAAGACTCAATGGACCGGTCACAACAATAGCATAATGCTCAAAACTATAAGAAACTCGGACCTCTTGTCCTCATCTTGGAAATCCTTTTATAAGAAGGATTGCCATAAGCTTCAGTTGGGAGGACACTTGTCCAAACATGATTGGAAAACAAAAGTCTTAAACAGTTACATCACAAATATCCTTTATACTTGACAAAACTCTGAGATGCAGTTGCAAGACTGGCAAGTGGCATTCGTTAGCAATTTTTTCTTTCAACAAATTTGATTTGTCTTCAACCCATGTCATCATCAATGCACTTGTCCTCTGTTCTTTGAATCTTTAACTGCATGCTAACTACATCTCCTAACTGTATCAATCACTGCTAGCAGATGGAAAAGCCTTGATATCTGCAATCAATTCCCATATGATGATATCTGTGTCTACATTAGGCCAAGTGGTATTTTTTACTATTTCTAACTCATCTAAACATTTTGTCCACTTGGCATCTATCATGGCTCTGACCTCTGCATTCACTTTAGACATGTCTATCTCCATCTTGTAAAGCATATCAATCATGTCATGAATTGTTATTACACCAGCTTCATTGTTGCAATAGGACAAAAACCTGGGGTGTTCAAGAATGTAATCAAAAGAAGATGACCACTCTACCCAGTCTTTTATTTTTCCCTCACCATCTAAAATTATAGGCACAAAACTTGGTATATCTGCAGCTATTGCCTTCATCTTATTTTGGATCTGTTATAACTTGCCATTAAAGAAAGTATTTAAATCTTTCACTTTATGAATCACTTTTCTAATGTTTACAATGATGACCTTTGGCAAGTCTTCCTTTTGTGGCAGCAAAGGGATTAATCTATCAAAGAATTGCATGTAGGGGCCCCATGTATTTAAGAGTGGAGTTAGCAAACCAATAGCCTCTGAATATTTGTACTCAGCTCCCTCTAATGCCAAATAACTGCCATGTGCATTTTGGGAGATTATTTTCAATGCATTTATCTTATGAGTTAGCAAGTTCTTCATTGTTTTGATCTTTGCATCCTTGCTTCTAAGTTTTCCTCATCAATTTCCATGGTGTGGCCTGATGCCTCCCCTGTCTCAATCATCTGTTCTTCTGTCTGCACAGCTTTATCATGGAGTTCTGTAGCAACTTTGATGGCTTTCTTTAATGATGACACATCCATCTCCAACTTAATAGTGTTTTGCTGTAAGACAAAAAGTCTTCTTCATCTCCTCTTCATAACTCCTTGTTCCAATAATTTTTTCATATGTTTTCTCAAGTTGGGCTTGAAGAGTGTCCATCTTGTTCTTACTCATTAATGCTACCAAAGTATGCATCCCAAATATCTAGTCACTAGAAGTAGATTGCACATGCCAAAACATAACGTTTCCCCTAGGGGATTCTTTGATTTCCATGAGTGGGCTTATCATCCTCTAGAGCTAAACTCCAAATTGCCATTGGGCATCTACATTGAACCCTGATTCCATCATCTCCCCATACTGATTCTCATCCTCAAATGAGACTGATTTTTCTTATCTTCTTATTTGCTCTAGCAGAAAAGAAGAGCACAGGTCCCACCCTGGGAAGATAAATCATTCCACTCCTTGTTACCAGATCTCTAGCCTCTTCAGTAGTACGGGTTTCACTGGCAAGATCATACTCCTGCAGCTTTTGCACCAACCTAGCACTTACTTCATCTAAGTCTCCAAGCTTCATCTATAATTTTAATTCATTCCTTTTTATTTTAAATAGGAAGTTTTTGAATTCATTTGACTTGATAAAATTGTCATCACTCATAAACTCCTTAGCTTCGATGATTCTATCATCAATCAATTGAGCTTCTAGTTGCAATTTCTTTGTTCTCTGCTCATCTTCAGATGCCTGGGATATTAAGAATATTCTTCTAACATCATCAAAGTATTTTCTCCGCTTTGGCAAAATTTGGAGAGCCTTTTGTTGAGCTTTATCTAGTATTTCTACCACTTTTTGCTTCTTATGTCTTTGTTCTGCCCATGCAAAACTCTCAGGAACATCTTGTCTAGGTTGGTCATCTTTAGACTAATCTTCTTCATCAGATACCTCCACTATGTATTCATCATCAAAATAGTCCGGGTCAATCTTCTTTTTGATTGCCTCTGGGACTTGAGACACCAACTCATCAAAGTTCTCTACACACTTATCCAATCTGGCCCAATATTCTTCATCATGATAAAACCCTTTAAAAGATGGGTCTACTTTTCTCATTTCATGTTCATAACCAACAATATCTTTGCACTTAATCATTCTTTCCCTGCAAACATCCTCACTCAACACATCAGCAATAACATCTTCTTCCCACAGAAGCTTTGTAGGGGGCAGATTATATCCTCTCATACTCTTCAAGGCATGCCTTACTACATTACAGGGGTCATAAGTTCTGGCTGGCCCAATTAGCATTTTATAATTTCGTAAAAATGAATTGGTCTGCTCAATGGCATTTTTGCCAATTTCAAAGTCTCCCACCTTAGTATGAAATGTTCCCTTGTTGACACCTTTTCCTAAGTACACCCTATTCAAAGAAATCAACTGCCAAAATATTTCTACCAACCCTAGCCTCTCAAGAACATATTTAGGCAAAATGTGGGGTGGTTGGGGACATTCGAATAATCTTATAACAGTATATTCCTCAAATAAGAAAACACTACCCCAATCATGAGTCAATCGTTTTCCAGTATCAAAACACCATTTAGGTCTAACAACTTTCCTAACATTCCTAGGGACTCTTTCAATTATACATTCTATCATTTTCAAAACTGGATGAACAAAATCATTATAGAAAGAGATAACATTTGAATATGGATAGTACATTTGTCATACCCGTGTCCATCTTTGCATTGGCAAACTCTCTCACCACTTGTGTTGACTTGAAGAAGCTCTGGTCAAACTATTGGCAATATGACCAATCAGTCAAATAAGATGAGATATGTGGTTGTCATTTATGGCAACATATGTTTTACAGTATTGTTTGTGATGGAAAATTGTCTAAGTATTGGACAATGTTACGACAGCACAATGAGATTTATTGATAGTGGAATATTCCTTAAGAATATTTTCTTGTGTAGTTGCTTACAGATGTATGACGCCATCTTGATGATGTATACCAATGTGCATGTCCATATAGACAACCAAGTTCAAGTTATGAAGGAAATATCAATGCAGATACTTCACTGTACAGAATGGAGCAAGTCAGCAAATTGAGTTGTAAGACTTAAAGAATTATTTTGATTACTAATTCTTGATGAGCCAACTCTAACGATGATATGGGAGCCGACTAAGGAAGGATTTATTAATATGATTGATATAAGTAAAGAACTTCATTTGCGAAATTAGGTGTGAATGCAAGGTCATGTAATGTGATATGATAATGCGAGATATGATGCGAATTGATATATGTGCAATTACTCCTTGGTTATAACATTGAGCGAACAGAAGGGAAGATTGTCTACAGTCTATCAAAGGCTTGTATGAAGAGCTGACAATCAGAAGAATTGCGAAGTACAACAAGTGATCCAATATTGTATGTATATCTATTCTCTTGAAGAACTTAATTGTATAGTTGCATGTTAGGGCAGTGGACTCCTCTTGCACACATTTGTATATGATCCACCGACTCCTAACAGGGTTGAGGCTTCTAACAAGGCCTAGTCTCCTAATAGTGACTTGAGACACTATACATTCTTCAAAGACTCCTAACAGGGTTAATATCCTTAACCGGATTCTTTATATAGTGAATCATCTTGTGGGTTTCATCCCCACCGGGGTATTCCCTTGGCCAAGGTTTCTCTAGTTAACAAAATACGGTGTTATGAGCTCTCTTTATGTATGGTTGTTTATACTGTTCAGCATTATTGGTTTACTTTCTTATGCATGTGGCAAAGTAATTAATAATATCCAATTGTGGGCAAAAAAGATTGAAAATATTGATTCACCCTCCCCTCTCAGTATTATCTATTTCTAACAATTGGTATCATAACCTAGTTATTCAAAAGAGGCTTAACAACTTGAATAAAATTCCTATGGATATGGAACAGTTAAAGAAAAAATCTTGAAGAAGCTCTTGAGCATATTGATCTCCTTACTGATAAAAGAGATGGCCTAAAGGATAGATATGAAGATGCAAAAGCTTATATTGGTAAACTAAAGGACAAGATAGATAACCTGAAGCAAAAAGGACCTAGTGAGTGAACTAGTGATGATGATATTGAAGATCTAAAGAAAGAAAATGAGATCTTGAAACATGAGTTAAAAATAGTAGAACTCAAGCTAAGTCTTAAGAAAAATGGAGGAAAGAATGATTTTGAAATAAAAGCTGAAAATGCAGATCTAAGATCCCAGTTAAGCAAAGTAACATTTGAATTAGAATCTATCAAGTTGGAACATGTAGAATTAGAGAAATACAATATTATTGTGAAAGGTGAACTGGTGCAAACCAAACAGCAACTTGAGAAATTGTATACCAGCAGTGAAAAGATTGAAGAACAAATATCCGTTCAAAGACCTAGTTATGATAAAACTGGACTTGGATTCTTTCTTGGGCAATCCGCCAAGAAATCTATTGAGAGAAAAGAACCCGATACTCCTGAAGTCAAGAAAGATTTAAACATGAACAAATTTGATGATATATCCAAAGTCAAAGAGAATGTTACTCACTTTGAGAAATCTAAAGAATCTGATCAAGATGAGGAAAATAGAAGAAAGGAATCTCATGTCAGTTGCAATGAACCTGAACATGCTGGAGACGATTGCAAAGGTAAGTCTTTTAAACCTATTTCAAATTTTTATTGTTGTAATTGTCATGAATATGGACATTGCGTAGTAGATTGTAAGAAACCTAAATTTGATAATAATAATGCAAATAGTAGAATGTTTAGGAACACTAACTGTGCAGGTAACAGACGAAGATCTCACAGCAATGAAAATGGAGGAAGAAGACAAATTGTTTGTTACAGATGTAATAATCTTGGACACATTGCAAGGAATTGTAGAGCACTTGACAACCAGTATAATGAACAAAGAAGGAATGTACATTTTGTCAGTCATGTAATAACTTTGGACACACAGCAAAGTTCTACAGAATGGATAGAAGAAACCTAAACAGGAATCAGAACTACAAAAGGAACAATAGAAGAAATGATGACAGTCTAAAGGAAGAAATGAAGGAGCTGATAGAAGCATTCAAGGAAACATTTGTAAAGGCAAAAGAACATGGAAGTTCTCATACAGTTCTGGAAGAAGTACATCTTAATGCACCTGATAAGATAGTAAAGTCACTTATTGTCTGTGACATCCTACTTGAATTAAGCATTCTCAGTGAGACAGCACGTCAGTTGAATGAAAGCTGATGTTAGAGAGGATACTAGAAGTTGTGCAGTTAGCAGTATATACTAGACACTGAGAGAAGCCTACAGTAGAGTGTGCAATGCAAACTATCACTCAAGTTTACAGATCTAAATCAGAAACAGTCAGGGACAATGATATTGATAGAATGATGAAATCATTCCAAGCCGAAATGAAGCAAAGGTATAGGATACCACCTACACTGATAGAGAAATATAAGGATGAACTATGTTTCATGGTAGAAACAGATTTCACATGCATGGAGGCAGTAGTTCCTCGAGTAAAGTTCATTGAACCTATGGGTTATAAAATGAGCATTGAACTAATTGAAGGCTATGAGAAGATAATTCTACACTCTAAAGTAGATTCTGGATGCCCTAAATGGGGTACATATACTGAAAAGATGAAAGAGGTCCAAACAAATCTAATGGACAAGGACATCAAGAAGAAAGTAGACAAAGTAATTAATTCTATCTTAAAAGAATTAGGCATGTCTAGAAAAGAATTTGAAGAGGTGAAAGGAATAGCCTTGGAGATGAAGGCTAGCAAACAAACTAAACTATTAACTCCTACACCTATTGAAATGGCCGGACCTACTGTAGAGGTTACAGTTGCACAGACAAGTGCGCAAGCATCTACAGTGCCATATGTAGCAGTTGCGTAGCAACAACCCTTGAGGAACCAAAAGAAAATAGAGGAAGCATCAATGCCAAGAAAGTCTACAAGGTTTGAGAAAACAAAACCTGTGTAAATCCCCTCTCCTGAGAAGAGAATTAAGCAAACAACAAGTGGACCAAGTAAGAGGAGGAAAACCCTGCAAATCAGTTCCTCAGAATCTTAAGAAGAGACTGGTGACAGAATAGATCAAGAAGTAAAGACTTCAACAGGAAGGAAAGCATGGAAGCCAAAGGTAGAATATCTTAATATGCAAATTATTAATGACAACAATTTTGTGCAATTGAATAAGTATTATGACTTGTAGAATAATATGGATAGGAGACAAGTAGAGAATGTTGTATTTAGAAACATGATTCTGAAAGATAAAAGGTTTGATAGCATAAAGGGTCAAATCCCTGAAGATTTGTATAATAGATTGAGAAACAAAAAGAGTAGAGTAATTGAGGAAGATAAACAAATAAGGATGAATATGGTGAAAAAGCTATGTATAGTAAACAATGAAGAAGAGTTAAAGGAAATTTTGAAAGGTATAGGGCCCTTGCTGAGGAATAAGAAGAGATCCATTCTTCTTATGGGAGGAAATTATGAAGAGGTAAATATGGAAACTCAAAAGGCAATAGTCACATACATGTCTACTATGCCTAAGGAGACTGAAAAGAGTGTGAAGTCAGGGGAGACAAGCCCCATTGTGGCAGCAGTCAGTCCGTCTCATAGTTCTAAGAAACCAGTTGAAGCTTCAATTCCAAGTGATTCACCACACATTACCATTGATAGTGAATCCATGCAAGTAGATAACACTAATGTAACAGTGGATAGAACTGAAGATCCATTCAAAGATTTTGGCTTAGTCATTGTTGGCAATATTGTTGACTACAGTAGCTCTACTGATGAAGAAGAAGAGCAAGAGCAAAAGAAAGAAGATGAATCTTCTGAGAAGAAATTTGAAACTATGTCAACTAGCACTGAGGCAGCTACTACAAGTGCACCCATAGCCACAGTAACAGTAAAACCCTCTACACCACCTACACAAGTGGTAGTGGTCACCACAGCAGTATTCAAATGATGAAGATGAAGCACAAAACCTTATATCTTCTTTGAGTAAATTCCTTGAAAAGAAGAAATCAATTAAGTCAATTGAGAGGACTTTAACTTCAGTTTTGGACAAATTAGAGAAGATAGTAAGTTCTATTGATACATCTGCAGACATTTAGCAGAGAGTAGCAATTGTATGCAAAACTTTTGACAATGAGTTTACAACGCTTACCAATGTTGCTACAATGCAAGCACAGATTGAGCATGACGGTAATCTTCTTAATACTATGTGTACAAATATACAGAATGATATAGAAACATTAAGGTATTGAGGCGGAGTATGGAGGAAGGGAGGCAGATATATGCTAAGTGCAACTTGGCATACCTTCACCTTTACAGTTTTGATGAACAAATCAAAGGAAAGATAACTGAGCTATAGACGCTTAATAATAACTTTCTGAAACAAGATCAGAAGTTAGAAAACCTTGAGCATTCAATGGAAGCAATTCATGATAGCATCTGGGATATACAAGTAGAAAAAGAGAAAGCCCTAAAAAGATTTACTCTTTTGAGAGATCATTTATCCCCATAGATTACATTGTTACAGAATCAGTTGGAGGAATGCTTGGCAGCTAAAACTTCATATGACAAATTTGTGGCTACAGACTTGAATGCAGCAGAGTTAGCCGCATATGCCCTATGTGCGCTAAGTGTGTCAGATATACTGAAAGACAGTTGGAAGCAACATCTTGTGTAGTTGACGATTGACTTCAGTGATTGTTTCTCCAAATTTTGATGCAGCTTTCAGATTTTGACAGGATTTTCTTTTTGTTGACACCTTTGTCATTGATGTCAAAGGGGGAGAAATAAGGAAATTTGTAATTGTAAATTATATAGTTGTATTTTGAAGTATAGTAGTAAGCAAGCTTTGTAATTGGAGTTATAAGGGATGTAATCTTTTTCTCAAAACATGAATATAATGTTTTTACTATGTTATGTACATTTATTTACTTTGATTGGTATGATAGCATTTTTGGGACCTAGCCAATTTTCCCAAAATGTTGTCATCAATGCCAAAGGGGGAGATTGTTGGCAATATGACTAATCAGTCAAATAAGATGAGATATGTGGTTTTCTATATGCCAACATATGTTTTACAGTATTGTTTGTCATAGAACATTGTCAAAGTATTGGACAATGTTATAGCAGCACGATGAGATTTATTGATAGTGGAATATTCCTTAAGAATATTTTCTTGCACGGTTGACTACAGATGCATGATGTCATCTTGATGATGTATACCAATGTGCATGTCCATACAGACAACCAAGTTCAAGTTATGAAGGAAATATCGATGCAGATACTTCACTGTACAGAACAGAGCAAGTCAGCAAATTGAGTTGTACGACTTAAAGAATTATTTTGATTATTAATTCTTGATGAGCCAACTCTAAGGATGATATGTGAGCCGACTAAGTTAGGATTTATTAATATGATTGATATAAGTAAAGAACTTCATTTGCAAGGTTAGGTGTGAATGCGAGGTCATGTAATGCGAGATATGATGCAAATTGATATATGCATAGTTACTCCTTGTTTATGACATTGAGGGAACAGAAAGGAAGATTGTCTACCTATGTTACCCGGGGACATGTTTCCGGCAAAACTTGACCCCGTCCCCACGTCCCCCATCTCGGAAACTCGGAAACTTCCAAAAACTTTTCCCTTGGCTGTCCCATAAAATTAATGTTTCAATTTTAATAATTTGTTTGATTTCCACTCTCATGTGAACTCTAAAGTTAAATTATTTAACACAAACATTACATGTTAAGGTTCTATAATTTATATAAGCATGCATTATCCATGTTTTTATATGAATATTTAAAATTTTCCGGTATATTTAAAATTTTCCCTACTTTTTATATAGCTATTCCCACTGTCGTCCCCTGCTCTAAGAAAAAAAAATCCATCTCGGAAACCCATTTCTCCGTCCCCACGTCCCCCCATCCCTAAAACCTAGGGTAACATAGTTGTCTACAGTCTATCAAAGGCTTGCATGAAGAGTTAACAATCAGAAGAATTGCGAAGTACAGCAAGTGATCCAATATTGTATGTATATCTATTCTCTTGAAGAACTTAATTGTATAGTTGCATGTTCGGGTAGTGGGCTCTTCTTGCACACATTTGTATATGATCCACCAACTCCTAACAGGGTTGAAGCAATTCCTAACAGGGTTGAAGCTTCTAACAAGGCCTAGTCTTCTAACAGGGACTCAAGACATTATACATTCTTCATAGACTCCTAATAGGGTCAATATCCTTAACCGCATTCTTTATATAGTGAAATCATCTTG
Source organism: Cupressus sempervirens (assembly GCA_028749045.1). Taxonomy (NCBI): domain Eukaryota; kingdom Viridiplantae; phylum Streptophyta; class Pinopsida; order Cupressales; family Cupressaceae; genus Cupressus; species Cupressus sempervirens. The sequence goes on from CM053788.1 coordinate 603,748,426, forward strand.
TGGGTTTCATCCCCACCGGGGTTTTCCCTTGGCCATGGTTTCCCTAGTTAACAAAATATGGTGTTATGAGCTCTCTTTATGTATGGTTTTTTATACTGTTCAGCATTATTGGGTTACTTTCTTATGCATGTGGCAAAGTAATTAATAATATCCAGTTGTGGGCAAAAGGATTGAAAATACTGATTTACCCCCCCTCCTCTCAATATTATCTATTTCTAACACAAATATGTCAGCATTCTTGGACAAGATAAGGTGCATGATCAGGGAGTAGTGATGGAACTTGAAATCTTTCAGCTCTCCTTGTTGGGCAGCAGTGATTTCCTTATGAATACTCTCAATGATGTATTCTACAAAATCATATCCAACATAATGATTTGGGTCTTAAATATTCAGAGCCATGACATAAAATGCCCCTGAAACATTCATGGTACCATCTGACCCTAGGACTTTGTCAATCCCAAACACAGTATTCTGAAAGTACCTCTAAAAGAAATCCAAGGGCATAATTTTCTCAACATCTCTCTTCTTTGGAATCTCTCCTACATCCTTCTTCACCTTGGGAATGTATCTGGCCATATTTTTACCCATATAAAAACTCTTATGTTTTTTGAAATTCTCGTTCAGCTCTTCAATATCAATGGGCAATGACATAGGTCCACCCAAATCGAATGCCTCTATGAATGTATCCTTATCCAATGCTAGAAAAACACTTTTATCCTTCCTGTGGAATGACTTATTAACAAGATTATAGCATTTGATTAATGCCTTGACCAAGTCCACGTCTGCAAACACTTTTGGCATGATCAATTTTTCCAAATTCCTTACCCAAGGGTTGCATATTGGAACTTCTTTCACTCTATTCTTGTAGAAAAACCAAAATAATTCATACCCATTTCTATCAGGGACAACTACATCTCTACACATTGCATATGGATCTTTAAATGCAAGGTCATTGGCATTCTAAGTATTTGTGGAACCAAGCAAGATGTGTATCCATTCTTCTACAAATGTGTTGGGAGCTTTTAGTGGTGTAGCTAGTTCTTCAATTACTGCCTGTGCAATCAATTCACCTTCTCTTTGGGCCATTTCTGCAAGTAATTTAGCTGATTCTGTATACTAAATATTGAAAAAACACTAGGAATCAATTTGGAATTCAAAATTTACCCTTGAGACTGAGCAATTATGAAAATGATAAAGAAAACTTCTGTATCTTTCAAACTTTATGTGTTTCTAGAATGGGAGTGTAGCATTAATGACAATTAAAACCCAACACTTGAAAACCTATCAATCCTCAAAAAGCTAGCGAAGTCTTTGTTTTTTTCATATTTTTGTACCTCTAGCTCACGTCCTTTTATCCAGCTTAGATAATGGCCATTAAAACTGTTTTCATGCCTTAAAACTAGCAGTCATGATGATGTGAAAAAGTAGCCCATCGCCTCTTCACCACAACTTCCAAGCTTTCCTTGATTTAGGCCGTGACCATGCGATTAGTGTTTTCTTTCTAATGCTTCGCACCCTCGCACTTGATCTTTCTTCTTGCTAAAACTGTCTTGTGATCTTGCGAACCTTATGTTTCTCATTTGATCACTGCTTCGCAGCTACATTTTAACATACTTGTGTGAGCATTGTGACCTTGCAACAAGCCCTTCCTTTATACACCTCACAACCTCACGCCATGATCTAGCCCTCGGAACATTTTACACTTGCGATCATAGGATGCTTTAGATTTCACCTTATCACTCCTTCACAACTCCAAAACCGAGCATTCAACTTAACTATGCAAGAATGCGCTCAGTTGGTTAACAGTTCTCTTACCTCGCAACTTCACAACTTATTATTCTAATTGCTTATGAAAGCTTGCAAACATGCGCTTTACTATCAATCGCCACTTCGCAACTTAAAACGTTAACATCATTCGGACCATGCGAGGGTACGATATCAACTTCAACCGCAACACATACTTTGTTCACATGCTCGCAACTCAACTTAGGATGTTACTTAAACTACATGCGACCATGCGATAGCCTTCAACTTAGCTTCCCTCACCATTTTGCAACTTGAAAGTTTTAACTGCAATTAAACCTTGTGACAATGCAACTACAAGCATTCGTGACTTCGCTTCTCTAACCCATGGTTCATTTACACTACATGCGATAATGCGCAAAGAGAAACCTTAACTTGGCATTAACTCCTCGCACCTTCGCAGCTCATCCTTGACCGTCTAACTGATCTTTTGCAATGCCATGCTAACAGTTTGTATTGATTTCCTTCCTTTATTCACACAATCACAGCTATTAGTGCCTTAAGCTGAAATATGCTTGTGATCATGCGCTTCTCGTTGCTTCGCCCTGTCGCAACTTAAAGACACGCATTTGCAATGACCACAGCAAAACCATGCCTATCTTTGAAAATAGACTACCTCGCCAGTTCGCAACCTTAAAAAGGAACAGGGAAGAAAACAATGCAATGTTGCGCTTAACAAAGGCCTCACATAGTCGTAACTTAGCAAACATAAAGGTTTCATGAAATATAATAACAGAAATATTTCAAAACTTAGGATAAGGGTGCATGCATGGAAAATACATATGTCCTTTTAAAGATTAAAGTTATATTGCATGAGCTTCAAATGATCAAAATAGAATAAAACTTCACCTAGGGATTTTCTTAAGGGCTAACAAAATTCATACACCCTAGCTTATTCTCAACATACTTGTTCCTGATTTTTCAAAGAATCTTACATAAACTAGGTGAGCGAAAAATCAGGCCATAAGGTTGCAAATTTGTTGAAGATTGTAGTTGTGATAGAGATCTTTATATTTGATTTTATGAAATACAAATATGACCGTTATGGTCATCTTCAACTGAAGAAGACATTTGTAATAATATTTGAGATAATATTTAGAAGCATGTGCCATACAAAGAGACATGCGTATGGAAATACAAATAGTTGTATGCTTAGAAATTGAGAAGACATTTAGTTGTGTAATGAAGAGTCTCTCTATACTTTATATATATTATATCAGGTGAAAAGCATTGTACACTTGAACATAAGTATCAATAAAAGAAATTTTTTGCTGGTGTGGCTAGGTTTTTTCCCTTCAAGTGGAAGAGCTTTCCCAGGATAATCTCATGTGTCTTGTATCTATTTTTGTTCTTCCTTGTTTATCTTTATTTCTGGGCTAAACATACGGAATTCTCCAATGTCCTAAAGCTACTGCATACCCAAGTTGACTACATAGGAATCAGCCTGTAGCTCATAGTCATCAAAAGAAAGAGTTAGATTGCATATTCATCTAGTGCAAGCAAAGGTATAACCATCTACCACTCAGACACAAAATCCAGCAACATCCTCTGTCTAAAGTCTACACCTATAGACAAATCCCTCATCGATAAAATTATGTGTAGCCCTAATGTCAAGCATGGAAACACATCGCTGTCCATCCACTATTCCCTTGATCTTAAAAGCAAATGCACATGGTACAATGGTAGATAATGCTAACAGGGATAGCTTGGCATCAAGACCAAACTCAAGAGAGGCTTTTAGAGCCTCATAAATGTCAGAAACAATTGGCTAGTCTCAAATTTCAGCCTCCACATTGTCATAATAATCCACATGGAATGGTTAGCTTTTCCCTTAGGCCTCAATCGACAAGTATGATCACGATTATAGGGTTTGTTGCACCAATAATATAGCTATTTCTGCCTTATATCCTTAACGAGTTGCACCATCATATTTTGCTACTTATTTTCCCTTTTGATCTGCTACTGGTGAGTGGTCCTCTTTAGAAGGTAGAGAGTATTAGATTTAGGTTGAAATTGCTTCTTAGGAGCTACAAGCTCCATGTTCCTTGCCTTTTTAATGGCCCCATGCAAGAAAGGTCGGTCAAAAGCCTTAATCCTACCTATAAAGGGCTCTTGAAGTCCCTTGGCAAATAAAGTGGCTAAACATCTCTTTGTCACATCAGATGCTAGCACAACAAACCTCTGGAACTCACTAATGAAAGAATCCAAACTGCACACCTATCTAAGATGAGAAAGATCTCTGAAATATGCCTCTTGATCCTTTTGTCAAAATGCTCAATCAACTTGTTAGATAAATCCTGATAAGAGGTAATGTGGTTATGCTGCAAGGTGACCATTCTGTGATGCCACAAATTGTGAGTCACAACATCCAGATGCAATGCTACAAACTTTAGTGCATCCACCTCTGTTGTAGGTTGAAGAGTCAAGAAGGTGTCATCTTTACTAATCCAAGTTCTTGTTGTGACCCTCCCATTGTCATCAAATATAGGAACTGTGAGCTTGCAAGTGGCATGTTTAAGATCATTATTCTGGTTCCTTTATCTTCTTTCTTGCATGGGACTGCTATGCTCTCTCCTCTAGGTCACGAATCTATCAAATGTCAGGTGATCTTTAACTCTTAGTGGAAATGCATCCCATTCATCATGCATGGCCAAAATGTAATCAACAATAGCTACATCTTATCTCTACACACCCTACCTTAGATTCATTCCTCAAAAACATGGGACGTGTAGGCCTGTCATAGGTATTTGTTGGAACTCTTATCTTCCCTGTCATGATTTTTCCCTGCAGGAAAAGAAATCTGCTGCATGGCTTTGGTAAGCTGCTGCAAAACTGTGGTCACCTATTGCTGCCCTGCTGCAAGACCCCTAAATATTTCCATGGCTATACTATCCTCATTAATTTTCTGCATTCCCAGGAGGACTACCACCTCTCCTGTCACCCATTTTGAATAATTGTGTTTCTTGAACCTGTTCAACCTGTGGTTTTGTTCTTCCCCTACAAGTGTACTGCCTGTTTGGATAAAATCTTTGTGCTTGCATAAAAAGACCAACCTTGCAGGATGGTAGGAAACCACTCTAAAGTTTCTGTTACTGAAATTGTGTAATGGGCGCCTTAGTGTAATAGCTCATTGGAACCGAGATAAGAAGTTTTAAATCATGGGCACATGAAACAAGAACCTTGTGTGTCAGAATATCGCTATATCAATGAAAAGGTCATTTTTGGAGCAATGGGGGTGTTTAAATTAATAAAGTGACTTCATTATATGTCAATTTTAAATTATAACTGAAAGTTGTTCTTGGAGGAAAATATTATACTTTGAAGTTCGCAACCAAAGAGGCACATATGTAAGCTATGTGAGGCATGTGCTGGAAGATTCAAGCTCAATTTGCATTTGAGAATATTATAAATGCATTCAACGCAAAATTTTTTAAAAAAGCCATTTAATTGTGCATTTTGAAATGGTGAATTTGTTGAGGAGTTTTTGCTTAGGGTTTGAATAATTGAAAGATGAAAGAATTGGGAATTCTTCAAGTATTTTGCACTTTGAATTGGCTGTTTTCTGCCAGCGATAATCTCATTCAGAGATTATGATTGTCAAGAAGAATCATAATCTCATTCAGAAATTATGATTGTACTTATTTGGTGACCAAATTGTCAAGAAGATTCAACATGTCATATCAGATATCATTTACAAGAATGGATACTTTTCATTAATTGCCAAAAGCATGATTATAGAACTGTGATTGAATTTAGAGACCGTTGCTGCCATAATTTAAGGGATGGCTTAATTGCTTCCTGCCTGTGTTTTGTTGTAGAAGCTTGAGATTGGTTCCTTAGTGGCTGCAGTTGATTATTTACAGCAGCGAATATACCATTAGCAGCTGCTATATCATCTTTGTAAGGCAAAGTTTATTCCTAGTATAGCTGTGTTACAACTTTGGCTCATACTGAAGGTTATTTGGATGCACATTTGATCTCAAGGTTCAGAGAATTCCATCGTTAAGTATTTGCACTTAGATAATTGCATTCTCGGAGTTTAAAAAATATTTAAATAAATTTGTTGAATGCATTGTTGCAATTAGAATCCAGAATTTGTGCATTGCATTGTTCATTTCATTTATTGTTGTCAATAATAAGAAAAAAGAAAATATTATCAAAACACATAAAAATTGCAAAACAATTTCAAAATAAAAGCAAAATATCTTCATCAGTTAGCACTGTCAGATCAAAGAGCCAGCACGGTTGTTTACAATTGTCCTTAATATAAAACCTTAGAAAAGTTTTACTTTCGAAGTTTCTAGAGATAAAAATAAATCAATTTGATTAGACTACACAACCATGCAAAACATAAGGTGATGCTAGCTAGATGCAATTTAATGAAAATGAATATCCATCTATCAGTATTAGAACAATTAGGTAAAAAGTATATCAGATTTAACCTTTCTGTCCTTTGGTTTCTTCGTCAAGTTCTGCTCATCAGCCTTTCTTCGCTTCCCATTCTCTTTTTTCTGCAATAAAAATATAAGCTTGTCATGATTTCTTACCTCATATACCATTGACTCAATCAGATTATTTCCATATGAAAAAATTTTGCTAAATATAATTATCAGAACTGAAATTAGATATCATCCTAAATATAAGAAATGTCTGTTTGATTTAAAAACTGTAGAATATTCACTTTCCAAAACTAAATAAAGAAAACTTATCTAAATACTGATGAGATTCAGCACCAAGAAATTTTCAAACAATATAAATTTGAAATACGAAAGAAGCTAACAAATTATTGGAAAACAGAAAGCCTACCCTCAAAAAGGAGTAAAAATTTACTAGTGAGCAGTCAAAAAGATCTAGTCCTTAACAATTAAAAATGGAACTCTCCAGATGTGGGAGGTGCCCTTTGAAATGAGTGTCACAAAGATGTCCGATAACTAAATTATGATAGTGTCATCAAATCATGTATCATCTAAGTAAAATCGGATGGGCGAAAGCTATAAAGGATTGAGCACATAATCATTCTGAATTTGAATTGAAAGGTGAAAACCAACTATGTATTTCTATGGTACTTAAAAGTTTCAACTAAAAAAAACTGATGAAATGTAGACTACTGTACACTGCATGGTGCATCATGCTACTACAATCCATCACAACTGGTCTTTTACCAATGGATTCTACCAAATAAATTAATAATGATTGCAGAAAATATAGCCAAGACTGCCTTTGCAACATACTAAGAGCCACTACCAACGTGATAATGCTTTTCAACATAGAATGTCTTGATTTTATTAAAATATTAATCACTACTGTAGACACTGAAAATCGTCCTAGGCCTGCACCAACGCTTCTCAATAACTTTTCTTCTACATCTATTGAATGATCTTTATTGTTCAAATCATAGATGGAAAACTCACCAAAACCTATTCTCAGCAAAAACTCACCCAATTTTCAGCAGAAAATTATAGAACTTAAAAAAATTGCTTAAATTTAATTAGAAATGCAATATTTGGGCAAAATGCAATGAGAAGATGCACCCAATGAGTCAATAAAAGAGAACACAAAATAAACAAGTTGATTCTAAATATATTCAAATGCAAAGTGGGTACAAAATCACATTCTTATGAGGAATGTTGATGGCTAGAAGAAAAATAGTAAATAGTTTATGTAAACAGTAAAACTAAAAGTAAATACATCATTAGAATTACATCTTCCTCTTCCCAGCTCTAGTAAAAACCAAGAGAGAGGTAGAACTAGATGGTCTAGTCCTAGAAGTCTGCACTAGGTGTGACTATACCTCCTTGTTTGATATGTCTAACTTAGTTTGTTTGTCCTCCATCTTGGATGTAGCTCAATCTCAAGCTTCTCCTAGCATTGGCAATGTCTCTCCATATGACTTATCCTCCTCAATGTCATCTAATCTGAAACCAAATCCAACCCCATCCTCCTCCATAGCCTGCCTCTCCAAATCATTGATGTCATCCTCTACAAACAATGGAGGTTGCTCTTGTGATGGCCAATCATTGTAAGGATCTATTATTAGAATATTATAATGTTTCTTTAATGGTCATCTTATTTCAATCTTTAGTTTCTTAGGTATTTTTTATTTACGTCTTTAGTTGACAATTGTTTCTTTTAGAAACACTATCTTTGTAAATCTCTGTCTTTCATCTCCTTTGTTTAAAACAACTACAACAAAATTGATTTACCATAGCATGGTATCAGAGAAAATCAATAAAATTTGGCAACTTTTTTAAGAAAAATTCAAGCCTCTTCTAATCTGAAACACTTAGCCTCTTCTAGTGCAGCTAACATTGTTCCAGTATGAAAGAAGAATAACAAGATCCACATTTTTGTGGATTTTCATAATTTAAATCAAGAATCATTGAAGGATAATTATTCATTACCAATCACGGATCATGTTCTACAAACAATGACTGGTTCTCAGATGTTATATATGCTTGATAGTTTCTCCAACTACAATCAAATTGAGGTTTGAGAAGATAAAAAATTTAAGTTTGCATTTATAACCCCAAGGGGTACATTTGCACACAATGAAATGCCCTTTGGATTGATAAATAAAGGCACCAGTTTTCAATAAGCAATGGATTTGGCGTATCATGACATTAAGGATGAATCCATTGTGATTTAGCTTTATGATCTCATTATTTTCTCCAAACAAAGGCAAGATCATGTGTATCATCTACGTCAAGTGTTGGGAAGGTGTTCCCGACATAGTATTTCTCTCAATCCTACAAGTCAATTTTGGGGTTTATGGAAGATAAGTTGCTTGGACATATTGTATCCAATCAAGGGATAAAAATTGATCTTGAATGGGTCAAATCAATTCAAAGTCTTTCATTACCAACTAGTAAAATTGCAGTTCACTCTTTCTTCATAAAGGTGAATTTCTTGCAAAGGTTTCTTTTAGACTTTGCAGAGAAGACTTGTTAGATTTCAAATATGATGAAAGGGTTTACAATTTTCCATTAGAGCATAGAGGAAAAGACTGCTTTCAAGGAGATCAAAGAAGCAATAACACATGCACCTGTGTTAGTCTGTCTCGACTATAAAAAGGAATTCATCATGTACAACTATGCTTCCAAGCATACTATGTCCAACTATTCTCATGCAAAATAAAGTTGAAGGGATTGAATCTCCTATCACATTAATGAGCTGCCCACTCAAGTCATACAAAATGAAGTACTCACCAATGGAGAAAAATGCCTTTGTAGTCATAAAGCCAATCAAATACTTTAGGTTCTACATCCTTAATTCTCATGTCATAGTTCTTGTTCTCGATACAACTATCAAGTCTATCTTGATGTAGCAAGAGTTTGGGACAAAGAGATGCCCCTAGTTGCTAAGATTCATGAGTATGACATTGAAATCAAACCCACCAAGCTGGTTCCCAGTAAAGGCTTGCGTTAGCTTATGGCTGAAAATAAACTAGAGGAAGAACTTCCAGAAGATTGCCAAAGCAATATGTGTCAGTACAACTAAGGAATGTTATTCCGACATTGCATACTTTCTCACATATCGAGAATGTCCTACATATTTGACTTACAAAAAAAGGAGTTTGAAACTCAAAGCATGTTTTTTCCTATGGGACAGTGGTTTGTATAAGTGTGCTCTTCTCTTCGTTGTGTTGACGAAGCACAAGTCATGTTATTGAGTCTTTCCATGATTTGCCTGTGCTGGTCACTTTTTAGTGCTAGCCACTCCTCACAAGATCCCACAAGCATAGTATTATTGGCCTACCCTTTCCAAAATTCATATAATTGGGTGCGTAAGTGTGATCAATGTCAACAATTTATTGGGAAACAAAAGCTCGCAGCGCTTGCCTTGAAGCCAGGTGTGATTGAAGAAACATTTCAGCAATGGGGTCTTCATTTCATTGGCACTATTAATCTGGCATCCAGTGCAAGCCACACATGTTATGACTCTAGCAAACTACTTTGTTTACCGTACAGGGTAAACGGTTTATTAATGCATTCAAACAGCAGACAAGAACATGTAACACAAAAGTATTCCTTTTATTATTCGCATATATACAGAAGATACTCCAATATTCGATATGATTGATTACAATGATGATTACAACCATGATGATCCAAAGTCCATTCCGGATGGTGTATATATACCTTTCCAAAGGGGTGACTCAACCGTCATGCGCCCATTCGGATACTATTCTGCCCGTTGGCTACAATATAGATTTTACCAACAACATCATCTCCCCCAAAAGAATAGTCGTCTTTGGATGACAATTAACAAAATATCCGAAACAAATTAACAAAACAGAATATTAACTAACTAACTGTAACAAGATAGATCTTTTTCCGTCACACCACTTTCACATTCGTCCTGTGCCTACACCAAACTAGTCTCCAAAAACACGTTGCATTTGTAGCATTTGCTAACACAATATTGTCTCCCTAGCCAATCTGACCTTAATAGCCACCTGTGCCACCTTCTTTGCTTCCACTCCTGGGTATGCTGAGCCAAGTGTTTGCTCTACTACCTCCAACTAGATGATCAGCTCCTCCCGAGCTCTCTATGCATCCACCAAGACAGCCTCATGCCAAACACCTACTCCGAGTGCCTCAAAGCGTAGCACCCCTCTCGAAAGGCTTCTCCAGTGCTCTCTCCACCTCTGGCATACAAATTCTCCAATGCTCTCTCCACCTCTGGCATACAAACACTCTATGCCTGTAGCAGCTCCAGGTCTCATCAACTGGTCACACTTCTGACAACTGATAACTGCACTAACTGGGGGTCCAGTAGGCATTGCCCCCACCAGGTCCTAGGGCAAAGCCCCAGGCACACTCCCTGTTGTGATACATACTTCACCAAGTGGGTGGAAGCAGTTCTTGTAAAGAATGCAACATCATCAATGGTGTGTTAATTCTTGAAGAAGAATATTAATTCCCGCTTCAAAGTTCCCAGTAAGATTGTCACAGACAATGTTGCAGTGCTCTCATCATCAAAGACACCACAATTTTGTTTTGAGTTTGGAATTACCATATCTCATGCACTACATCCCAAATTTTGACCTAATTTTAAATTTGTTCATAGCCATTAGATTGAACGGATTTTTCTTTCATAATCATGTGAAGTAGGTAGTTATTTATACCCACTGTATTAACTATTTAATGAGGATGGTCGATATCCATTATTTGTCATGTGATGTTTAACAGTTGCTTGATTTTGGAATTATGGTTAATAATTAAATTCTTTTAAATGTTAGAATGAAAATTATTATGGAACTTGCTATTATTGTGGAAATGTTGAATGACTAATTATAGGAGAAGATGAAGGGGGGAAGCATTGCTAAATGGGATCAACGGAATGGGATAATAGCTTAGTCCAATCATCAAGATGACAGGTATGATCTTAAATTGCCTTGGTAAGGACCTAGCAACTTAAACTTCAGGATACAATTGAAGCACCCGCATGAGCTATTAAGCAAACATTTTAAAGCATAAAATAATTTAATTAAAATATAATAAGCACCTCAACGGATTTTGAATGACCTTTTCATCACATAATTATAATAAATACCTATCTACATACACAAATATAAGAATAAAATGACACCATAATATTATTATTTCTTTTATAATAGTACGATGTCACCACATAATTATATCTACGTGCATGTAGATACATATAAACCATAATTATTTTCAATTTATAACCTTCAAATCTTTTTCCATCTTTTTTATTTCATTTTTCTTACTTGAAACCGATTGTAACACTTGGCATATTTATTTGGTGTTCAAGAGCCAAGACATTTCTTTTATGTTACGGCTTCTTGGAAGCCAAATAGACATTATCTTTTTATTTAAGAAGTCAAGAAAGAGGCGGAAGACATATTTTTCAAGCACCTGACTTGTATATTTCCAAGCACCCGACTTCTATATTTTTCAAGCACTTGACTTATATATTTCCAAGCACCCGACTTCTATATTTTCCAAGCATCCGACTTCCATCTACCACCCGATACCTCTGCAAAAACCATTTGATATATCTCAACACCTATTGCCAATCTCTTTTCTGCCTTGTATTAATCTTCCTGGTGAAAATGTGATATATTTTGTACTGGTTTTTATGTCTAAAGATCATTTCAAGGAAGAGTTGAATCACAGCGTCCAACTAAACTCCTATCTTCCAGATTATATCAGGTTACATGGTCAATCATGTTCCAAGCATTGCTGAATATTTCTTTATCAGATGTTATTAAAATCTGATTACCATAATAGTATATTGTAGTTATACTCATCATAAGTATTATAGGTTAGTTCCTCTTAAGAAAGAGTTATTTATGATGTAATGAAATCATGATTTAAATATACCATTTGGAAGTCAGAATCAATGATATTTTTGCAAGTCTTAAAAAACATATTCTTTCAAGTCACAAATTGTGATAAGCTGGAAACATATAATATTCATGAATCAGTTGAGAATCAACGGACAGAGCTGATTGCTCTAAATTTCTGAGCACCTAGGACTCACTAACTGTATAGCCATGGAAAAGGTAAAGAGGTGAGATGAACTCTACAATGACATGGAAATAAAGTTAGACATGATACAATAATCCTAAATTAATTTCATTTAATAGCTCATGCTTGTCTATAATATTGTTTCCCGTTGTCAAGTCGAGCGGTGGTGATTGGGTCATTAAACCCATTAGAAAAACCTTGGCTAAGGTCGTTTAAAGGCATGTTTTCCATCTATGATCACTTGATGTCAATGGTGCCAGTTATTCAGACATGTTCGTCCATAACTGTGCGGATATTCTAAACACCGAAATGCTCAGGTGGTTAGACTAAAAATATCCCAAGCCTGATCTCGAGGTAGGGAGGGCCTTTCTAATTCAATAGATTGTGTAGAGATAAGTATGGTTTGAGGTTGGGAGGTCAAGCCTAAGTCAATGCTTCTCTTCTTACCGAAAGCCGAGGCTTGCACAACCAACTAAAGACTCACCGGATATTACTTGTATGTTCTTCTTCTTTTCATGTTAAGCATTTACTTTACTTGTATGTAGAAAAAGATAGTTAATCATTATTCTAGTTATCATAGTTGATCATTGATATAGTTATTTCAGTTAATCATTATTTTACTTATTACAGTTGATCATTGATATAGTTATTTCAATTAATCATTATTTTAGTTATTTCAGTTGATCTTTGATACAGTTATTTTCAGTTAATTGCTATTATAGTTATTACATGGTTCTTTCAATTAATCGTTGGTAGTTAAAAGCAGTTAATGTCCCATGAAAAGGAATTCAGTTATTTGTTCAACAATTCGTTGAGAAAAACTCTTTATAAATCATCTTTGTTTTGCTTTGAAAAACCATTTGTTATACACCTAAATATTATCCTCAGGAAAATGGACAGGATGAGCCAAGTAATAAAAATATGGTAATAATTGTTCACAAACTCATGGATGATAATGAAAGAGCATGGCATAAGGCATCATTTTATTCTTTATGGGTAGAGATAATCACACCAAAAAAGAGTGATTGGTATGTCACCCTTTCAACTCCTCAATAATTCGAATCCAAGAAATTCTCATCACTTTAGAGCTTCCTGCTCTTAAGTTGGCAAAGGTTGTCAAGGAAGAAACTTTCCAAAATTCCTTAGACAAAAGGATTATGTTTCTTCATCAATTGGAAGAACAAAGAACACAAGTGGTAGATCGACTTGCAATACATCAACAAAAAGTCAAGGTAGTTTTTGTAAAAGGCCAAGCATAGGGAGTTTAAAGTTGATGATCATATCCTACTCTTGGATAAAAAGTGAGAACCAAAACGAATGCATGGCATGTTTGATTCTCTTTGGCATGGTCCTTTCACAATCCACAACATAGCAAAAGAAAACAGTTTCCTATTGGCCATTTGTGATGGAACTCCTTTCGTATAGTGTGCAATATTTGAAGCATTATTTCAAATGAGCTCCAAATAAGTACCCTTGTACATAAAGTCTAGGTCATTAGTTTCTAGTATTTTTGAGTCTTTTGTTTTTGGTCGCGTGACTCTATAACCCAATGAGGTAGATGAAGGTACTTACAAGTCTCGATTCTACAATACACTAAAGCAAACTAAAACGCCCATTTCAGCTTCCAAGCAAAAAGAGGTGCTCCTAATTTGCAATGGGGCATGCGTGTTTTACAACACAACAGACCATATGACAATAATCGTATTTGCCACTGTAGAACTTTAGCTTGCTCCTTTGTCATGTGGACACCCATCTTGTGGAACTGAACACTGAATGTTTCTTATAGCTCATACTATGAGTGATCCCAACAACTTGTTATTTAGCACATAACTCATTGCACTTGTTTGGGGATCATAGTGTGTGGCACACTCGACCATCAACTTCATGCATTGCATTATTGGAGGGAAGGCTGCTACTTGAACTATTTCATTCTTCACCATCCAATAGATACTAAATTTCAAAATTTCCTCTTAAGATTGAAAAGTAAGTGGGAAGAGATGAAATTCAAAACACGAAAACTATATATTCTCTTTACTAATAACTTTGATATCTTGTCTAGGAAACAATGAACTTCTTCATTTCACCTTCTAATATTGGACTTCAATCTCTTATCACTTAAATACAAAATGAGAAATTTGATCTCAAAGTTTTGAACATGAAGTGTCATATAACTCAATCACCAACTAGTCAATTTTGAATTCCTCAAGAAATGACAGTTGATCACTTCAATTCTGATTGAATTTCTACCATCAAATTACTCAAGACACTTACCTTGTTAGCTCATATCAAAAATATGGGTGTCTAAGGTCTAAATTTTGTGCGAAATTTGCTTCTAAATCTGATTTGCTTGCCCAAATCTGCAATTCAAACCTCCTAATCTTTTATTTTATTGGATATTATAAGCTTCACGCCCTTAGTTTGATTGGGTGTGATGATGCTCAAGGTCTGATTTTCAACTATTCTCAATGTCTCTTTGAAATTTTGACTTCTTGATGTGAAATTTGCTGAGTTTCTAAGAGCGGTCTGCTCTTCTTTTGATTCTGATTGTGTTTATTGTGAAATGAAATGAATTTCACTCCCTTATATAGGCGCCCACAGCCTAGAGACATGCCCCTTTGTCTGGGCTCACCTCCCTAGAGAAAAAATAACTGTTATAAATTCTGTTTTTGGTCTTCCAAAGACATGGGCATCTTTGTGTTTCCGTATGTATAGGGTCATCCCTCTTTGATGTCAAATGTGAGAATTCCAGAGGTAGTGAATTGATTTATTGCTAAGATGATATGCATCTCTCTCTGGTATGTCATTGGAGCTATTGCTCAATGCGATCTTTAGGGAAGAGATTGTAGTTGAAAGATGAGAATAGCTTTCTCATTACTAATCATGAGTATCCTTCCTTAACTGTTATTGCATTTCCTTTTCTTTGGTGGCTATTGTGGTAGAGATATCGTACTTTTGGATGGGACATGTTGCAGTTTGGGCCCATTGGCAGTGCGGCAACTCATCTTGGTGTGATGTGTCACTGTTGAGCATGCTACTTATGTAAGGGTCAACTAATCTCAAGCAAAGCATGGGTCATTGTTCAAGCTTTGGCAAAGAAATAAGGTTCCTTCAAACCAGTGGTTTAATTAAACATAATCAAGTTTGATAAGAAACCATTTAAAGGGCGTGGAATATCCTTGTTCCTTGGGCAAGTGAGTTGGAAGCTCAGATTTCGGTCTAGGACTAAATACAACCTGAACATAGGAATTCTATGTGAGCTGCAACTGTGAGCTCAGATTGTCATATTCATTGGTACAGTCAGAAATCTGATTTTCTGTCCCTATATCTTGTAGCAGAAAATTTCAATAACAAGAAATACATATCTTTTCAATTTACGCATTTTTGGAAAAAAAAAAAACTATGTTGTTTCAGTCGATGCATGTTCTTCTCTATTTCTGTGTTATAAAAATCTGCAAAACAAACCTATCAAGCAAACATCATTATGTCTGCAAATAAATCTAAACAGGAACTGTTTGATAAATTGCCTGCTTTGCCAAGAGGGGGAAGAGTGCAAGAAAATTGGTTTAAACCAGGGTAACATCTTTCATAAGTTGCAACATTCACCCTGCTGGGAGCTAAACACAGGAGTGAAATATGTAGCTTGATTTTTTTTCAGCTTAGCAGCCACCCATGAAGGGTTTCCAACGAACATAAATCATCCTTGCATTATGTCCAACCTCATATGCATGTTGCTCTGAGTTAAAAATGAGAAGCACGTCCAGTGGGACTTTGTAACTGAATACTGGGCAATTGACTGCTGAACTGAACTTTAATTTTGTCCCAAGTGGAGAAACGCCAATATTCATATAGAGTTGTTAGGTCATCTCATGACCTTCAACAAAACATTAAAATTACATTCTTTTGTCAATTGATGTAAGATTAATTGTTGATTCACAGGAAGAATTGGTCATAGAATGGACATGCTGCTGTTGATCCACTCCCACAAGCCGGTTTAAGTGCTGTTTCTTCCCATTCTGTATAGCACTGAATCTGACTAGAGGAAAATCAAGGTGGCTTCTCAACCTAGAGATGATTTCCTGAATGCTACTGCCCATTTTTCTTTTCCAATCATATCTGGTCAGTGTAGTGAAATTTCAGATACACATTCTATCAACAATGGTACTTTTCCTGGTATGATTATGATCAAGTTGATTGATCTGATCCATCTTCTTATATTTTAACATATTATAGAAAAAATTGCCTCGCTATTGATGGCTTGAGAGTGAGATTGAGACACCGAGTCCTATTGATGCTGCTACAGTTGACAGCATTCAGAGTTTCAAAGTGATTCTGTCGTAGTTGCTCGTGATTATACCAATGTCCAAATTGATATTCTAGATGCCAGTGCTGCGGATTATTGATTACGTCCATATTTTTCTCTAGTGTAGGAACTTCAAACATATTATTCTGTAGTAAGTTTCTCAATTCAAAGCCTTTTAAAAGTATAACTTAGAACTTTAAGCATCAGGATAACAAAAAATTTACCTCTAAAATAAGATTAGCCTTGACATAATATGCATGGCCAAGCAATTTATGAATAGATCATCTAAAATAAAATTAATACTATGCTTCATAAAAAAGTTCTACATATTTACCTTTGCTGATTTAAGATTTCTACACAGTAGGATTTTGTCTATTTGGTAAATTCTTGGGCAAGTTATGGTTTGAACTTTGGACTCCATTCAACTTTGGACCACTTCTTAAGTTTTAAGAAATGGTCACACTCTAAGTTACCCATAATTGTTATGCCACAACATTGCCACACGTCAATGGTTATGAGCTGTAGCCAGGAATTCCAAGTGATTCCTAACACCATTACATAACAACTCTTAGGACTTAATCAAACAAAAATTGTGAATAAAGAATCAATTAAAAAGATGAGTTCAATTTAAGCTTGAGAATCATAAAGCATACAAATATTGTTTTAAGGCTCTATTAGAATAATGAAGATAATGCACAAGGAAAATATTATAATATGTTAAACTGTGTCCTTGAGTTGAATAGGAAGGGAAGGAAACTCACTGACATCCATCTGCACCTTAAAGCCACGTCCCGCACAGTTTTATCTTGAAGGAGTGCAGCAATTTTGATATATTTTACAAAACTCGATTCACTTGCATATCTGAACAAGGATGGAAGAGATAATGTTAACTTTCACCCTCACCATTGGAAGGAAATAAAATACTAGAAAAAATTAATGTCTTTCAACAGAATAACATCTTTCTGCCAGAGATATGCAGGCAGTTTATAAATAGAGAGATTCCAAATGCACAATAGTAAATGCTTGATACTCAATAATAGTGGTCAGATAACCATACTCCCAAGTAAATAGTGATTGTTGTAAATAAAACTGTTAATTATGATTGTACATAACATAATAATTGCAGCTGGTAGTGTGGAATTTTATAAGAGCATATAACAGAGCATCAATTAGCAATTGGCAACAACATCAACAAAACTTTGTTAAATAAATAAGAGTTAGGATTTCTTCATAAAATATAGAAAAAGAAATTTTCTACCTAAAAAATCCCAAACCTACAAACTCTAGCAAATTGCTAGGATGATATCGAAAAGGAAGAATGAAATTGGAAAACTATAACATATCAATGTTTCTCCTGATGGGAAGATAATTTCAATTTAATTTTCCATTTCGCAAATTCAACTTTCTACACAAAAAATACCAAAAAGCTTTAAAAATAAACAATATAGAATTATATAATGTGCACCTACTAGTAAACATCCTAACATGATGCATTAATCCACCTTTTCATTACCTTCATTTTTTTAATATACAATTTTTCAATTAATGTCATAGGCACACTACTAGGATTCCAGCATGAAATGATAAGATATAGAGAAAACTGATTCGAAATTTAGGAAATACACAGCAAAGAGTGATACCAGATCGCCTAATTGAGATAGCTGTAAAATTTCATGATTATTCTTAATTTCAATTTCATAATTAGTATAAAACTAGATTACACTGAGTTTCCAGGGGACATTGGATATCTTTCCATTAGAGGGACACTTTTGGGCCATTTTTAAGGTGATAGCTGTTAAAAATTTGGAAACTTTTAAAAATACAGAGAAATTTTAAAAATACATATCATAACATTGATAAAACATTCATCATGGATATTGTAGAAGCTTGATACATTTATAAGGATTTGGAAAAATGTTCATTTAAAAAAACTTTCATTGTCAATGTGAATACATATTATATTCGAACTATAACAAAATGCCCAAAGGCTCCAAGTTTCAACCATGAAATGATATAAAACCTATGTTCCCCGGGGACACGTACCCGGCCTAAAACCCGGCATTTTGGGGATGGGGGGGCGGGTATGGGATGTCCCCCAGCCGTCCCCAAAAAGTGAAAAAAATGTAGGGGACGGCCAGCCGTACCGGTACGGAAAGGGGACGTCTAGATGTCTACCCGGCTGGCTGTCCCCCTTTTTTTTTGCATAAAATTAAAAAAGTTTAACATAAAAAAATATTTTAAAGCCTCCAACTTGGTCAGCCAGGGTGTCCCCACCCCTCCAAATGCCCTAAAAGGCAGTAGAGGCAGAATAGGAGCAGCAGGCTACTTCATTTTTCTATGTTTTTTTTTAATGTTGAACATCAACATGATTATGATACATTGATATTTATTACTTTATCGCAGCCCTCTACACTTTGGGCCTATAGCTTTGGGCATATTTTGATTTTGATTTTCAGATTTATCATATTTATCATTATGACATTATGATATTGACAATTGTTAATGTTCATTGTTCAGTGTTCACTGATATTGATATGCATTTTGACAATTTGGTACTAAAATCGGATATTATTTCCTAGATGGCATTCAAATGTTGTATGTTATTGTTCTATAATGTTTAAATGACATGTATATTTGCAAATTTCAATATATATTTTAAAATTTTCCTATATATATATATAGCCGTCCCCGTTTGCCGTCCCCCCGATCCCCAAAATTGCCAAAAAAAATTGCCATCCCGGAAACCTGTCCCGCCATCCCCATACCAGAAACTCGGGGGAATAGTGTATAAAACAATAAACATAGAACTACAAAAATAAAATAATATATTTCTGTCCATGATTAACAGATGGTAGGTCTAAGAGTCTAAATCAAGTAGATTTGATGCCTAACCTCCTCTTTCAACCACTGTTCACTCCTTGACCAGCTGCTCCTCTTGGTACACTTCTCTTTGTTTGTAATGTGAAAATGTTTTTTTTCCTTCTTTTTGGTTATTTTATGCTTAGATTATCCTTTGGCATTCTTTAATGTGGTTTGGATATCCTTGTGAGCATGAACAGCCTATTTTACAAATTCAAATATGTGTTTTTTTCAAACTAGACTACCAAGAGCGGCCCGGACCGTAGGGGATCATCAATAGCTGGGTTCATGAAGCTACTACAGGAGGAGACATAATGAGATATGTGGCCATAGCAAGATCACAATCAGGTTATAGTACAGTCACACTGTTCAAATCAAGAGATGGCTTTGGTACAGGGGGGTTTATCAGTTCATGTGCGAGTGGATGGAGTCTGGAAGACAAATCAATTGTTGCCTTCATAAGAGATATTACAATCAGTACTGATGCCAGTATTGGTTCAGTGACTTATGGACTAGTGATAAGTCAATAAGGCCATGTTATAAAAAATTGGTCTGAAGCGGTATTTTAGGGCATATAATAGGTACAGTAGATGGTTATAAAGGGCATGGTAGCGATAAGATTGTGAACAATAAATGATTGAACTATAAAATGGGAGGAATCTAGATATAAAAAGTCGAGCTTGGATATTCTTCCCATCTTGATCTGTATTTACATGATAACAAAAGGCATTCCAATGCCAGTGACTATAAAATACCTTAGGCAGAGTCCTTGAGAGTAAAGAATTGCAGACCCAGCTTAAGATTGGTTAGTTGTGGATAGAGGCTTGGTAATGGTCATTTGCTTATTCCCAGAATTTGTCCTCTTTCAGGTGTAGAAGTGGTCACAGACTCTGGGCATTCATAATTGCCCTCCACTTGCTTGCACTGATGTAGTTGATGCTATTGAATTATATCATTTATCCATTGGCAGATTTGGCTGCAAAAGAAGACCCTGAAGAAGCAGCCAGGATCACAGTGTTGACACCTGCATTCAGCAAAATTATTTCAATCTATTTTTGACTCAGACACAGACACATTGAAGCAGCTTGGCAATTGGAAAATTATGCTATAAATCAAAAATACGTTTTTTGGCAGTTTTCTAAAAATCTTGAATTGATTTTTGGTTTTTTCAGGCTCAACCAAGAATGCAGACTCACTGATCCTGACTCAAACTTGAATCTGTCAGTCCTTACAAGGACTTGCCAGGACTCAAAACTATGGCTGGGACACTGATGGCTACAAAAAAGATCAATTTTGTACAATTTACCAAAGCTTAAAATGAATGGATTTGCTAGAACCGATGCATTTGCATTTTATTGTCCCATTTGGAATTTTAGATGCATTTCATCTGTGGCAGGTAATTTTAATGTCTTTCATCCAGAGCAGACTGTACCAGAGTGACTCTGATGTGACTGGCGATGAGACTTTTATAATAAACAATATATAGGACTAAACTGCTGAAGCCTTTTTCTCTGATAATTTAGGAGGCATCAACATAATGCTTTGTTAGTTGCTAGTTTCCTGGGTTTAATTTATGTTTTCTAAGTTTCTAATGGATAATCACTCTGTTGGAGGGGCATTTAGGACCCTCAAGTTAGCATTTTGTATGTAGCTAACTTAGAAGCATGGTTTGATGTTTTAGAAAAAAATGACCATAGCTTGTACCCCATGTTCTTTGTTTTTTTAAAGCTAGGAAAAGGCATCATTCTATTGTTTTTTTTATAGTGTTTAAAATCATTGCTGTTTTATTACTTCATGTTGTGAAGCATGTAATGACTATATTCAATATTGGTTTACCAAAGGTGAAAGAAAGGTAAGGAAAAATTGAAAACAAACTTTATGTCATGCTTTCTAATCATGAACTCATTTAAATATTTCTGTTTTAAAATTGTTGGTGTCACAATTTGATTAGGATCATCACTGTGAATTCCGTGAGATGAACAGCTCTGTTTATGAGTTTATTTCCCAGCTCTTGTTCCTATTTGTCATGGCATAGCTGAATTATCATTAGCTGAATTATCATTCTTGCTGCAGTTCTGGTTTCATTGGTAGTTTTGAAGAATATTATGCACAGCTGTAAATATCAAAATCTTAAAGAGAAAACTGAATGGTAAAGAGAAAGGCAGCATAGCTCTGCATCATTTTGTTTATAATTTAATCAGAAACATTAGATAAAAATAGCATGCATGTGTATTTACTCTGTTGAGAAGGAAAAGGCAACTTCAATGTCATATTGGGCAGTAATATCATGGCTTGTGCTCAATTGTGTCACAATTAACTGATTGGAAACGAAACATACAAAAGAAGAAGCTGGGACGATAGGACAAACCCTCAATTCAGAGCTATCCTAATTTCCTAACCATAACCAGCATAAACATGAGATTCATATAGTGAAAATTAAAACAAATTATAATCACCTTCATAGCAAGATTTATTATGATAATAGATAGTTTCTGTTATCTTTGTTTGGCATCTAATGGCCATCTATTGTAATCTCTTGTAAATATTAGAATGTTTCTAATATTTAGTTTCTTGTTTCTAGAATAGAATGTTTCTATTCTTTACAATTGTTTCCTAAGGAAACATTGTTTCGTCTCTTGAATAAATTGATCTATTGATCATTGTTAATATTGTAGTGTACCGGCTAGCAATGATCAACTGGTGTTTTGAAACTGAATGCAATTATGGGCCTACAAGATGTCTGTATGGTGTGGGGAAGAGTCTCTATGTTAGCCGTACGGTGGTGGAGTGTTGTCAACAAGAACAGTCCGTAGGGGCGGGGGCGGGGGGGGTTTGGGATGCCGTACAGTGGGATGTAGTGGCCATATGGTGATTGGGTCAGTCCATATGGTGAGGAATGAAGGTGTACAGTGATCACTAAGTTGCCATACGGGAATGACCAGGAGACCGTACAGTGTGGGCAAATTAACAATTCCAGCGTGCAGTACAGTGATGTAATGAAGTGGTGGGAGTGCAGTTGGCCATACGATGGGTTAAGATTGTCGTACAGAGAATTTTGAATGTCGTACAGTGTATAGGAGAAGGAAATGAATGATAGTGTAGCCATACAAGGTAGTACCAGGCCGTACAGTCAAACTTAGTGCCCAAAACCGCACTATAAATGATCACAATACAAAACCAAATGATACTACTTAGTGTTGCAGGAAATACATACACAATTAGCATACACAGAGTCCACAAATTCACCAATAGGAAGAGATATGCAATTAAATCCTCAATTTGCCAAATACTGACCACATCGAACACCAACGGAATAGGGTGAGGGTTGAATCCCACCAAAACCGTGCAAGCCAAATAGGGAAGGTCTTTCACTTCTAAAATGGCAGACAATGCTGAACTCCAACAAGAATCTGCAATGCAGAGAGATATAATCCAAAAGCATGCCTACAGACTACCTACGAGCCGCGCTTAAATACCCATCGAAAAAACTTTCCGAGGGTGTACAAAGTTAGCTGACGGTGACACAAACTACAAAAACTAAATAAAATGGGTCCGAGATATAATAAATCAATCAGCCCGTTACAAAGATTAAATGAGTACATTTATTTTATGACGGGGACATTACAGTCCTCACGTCCCAAAATTTGCTTGTCCTCAAGCAAGTGCAGTGCTAGGTGTTGGAGGATGTGTTCACCTTCCCACGTTGCGTCGTCCAATGGTAGATATTGCCAACGTACCAAGTACTCTCTCACGGTGCAGTTCTGCAGGACCTTTTCATGCACTTCGAGAATCTCGGTCGATTCCAAAATGAGCTTTCCTTCCTCATTGAGTGGCAGAAGGTCGGTAGTGACTGTGATGTTTTTCCTTATAGCCTTCTTCAGACAGGAAACATGGAAGACATTGTGAATGCGGCTACCCTCTGGAAGTTCCAGTTCGTACACTACCTCACCAATGTAACGGATCATGCAGTAGGGACCATAAAAACACGGCTTTAGTTTCTCCTTTCCTGTTCCCTTTAATGAAGGTTGTCAGTATGGCTGAAGCCGGAGATAGACCAGATCCACCACTTCAAAGCTCCTCTCTATCCGGTGTCTGTCTGCGTACACCTTCTATCGATTTTGTGCCTGCTGCAAGTTTTCTTTCAAGCTCCTCAGAATGTCCTGTCCTTCCTGAAGCCAATCCTTCACCCTTGGAGCGCGACTGTCGCCTAGAACCGTGTCGATGAAGGAGAGTGGTTCGTGCCCATACAAAGCTTTGAACGATGCCATCCTGATCGACATGTGATATGTGGTGTTGTAGCAATACTCCCCAAGATGGATCCATTTTACCCATGCGCGTTGTTGAGTCGAGACGTAGTTCCGTAGGTAGCCTTCGAGCCATTTGTTCACAATTTCAGTTTGGCCATCTGTCTACGGGTGGTAACTCGTGCTTGGTGATAATTCTGTCCCTACCATCCAAAACAGTTATGTCCAAAAGATACTGACAAATCGACCATCCCAATCACTGACGGTGTTTCGGGGTAACCCGTACAGGCGAAAGACTTCCCGGAAAAATAGTTCGGCAACTTGTGTAGCCTGAACGTCCGAGGGAATGGTGAAGAAGTGAGCATACTTTGCAGTCTATCAACCACTACAAAGATGCAGTCCTTTTCATTCACCTTGGGAAGACCTGTTATGAAATCCATTGATATACTTTCCCACTTATGTTCGGGAATTGGCAAAGGCTGTAACAATCCGGTAGGAAGAGCGTGTTCGGACTTGTTCTGTTGGCAAACCGTACATTCTCGACATGCTGCAAAACGTCCCCTTTTAGTCCCTTCCAAGAAAATCACTCCCAAATACTTCTGTAGGTTTTAAGGAAGCCAGGATGTCCAGCCAAAGGGGAGTCCTGCACTTCCTTCAAGATCTTCTGCTTCAGTTTGGATTCTGGCACCAGGTATATCCGGTCTTTATAGTAGATGATATCATCCATCACTCTGCATTGATCATCATGGATGTGGCCATCCATTATCTCACAGGCATATGTATTCTTGGAATATTCTACTAACAGTTGCACCTTCCAGTCAGCTGAGATCCGGTGTAGCGAGCAAATGGTGGGTTTTCGGGACAAGGCATCTGCAACAACATTGTTCTTCCCTTTTACATATTCAATATTGAAATCAAAAGACTGAACTTTAATTACCCATTTTTGTTGTCGTTCGTTCAAGTCCCGCTGCTCCAGGAAATATCTCAGGCTATTGTGATCCGTACGAACAACAAACTTGGCACCAACTAGATACTGCCAGAACTTGGTCAGTGCATGTATTATGGCTAACATTTCTTTATCATAAATAGAATACAGGCATTCTACTGGTGTAAGCTTCCTGCTCTCATAGGCGATGGAGTGTCTGTCCTGTATCAAAACCGCTCCAATGCCCTCCCCGGATGCATCGCATTCCAAAATGAACGGTCGGGTGAAGTCAGGCAGTCCCAAAACCGGGCAAGTACTCATGGCCTCTTTTAGTTTATCAAATGTGAATTGTGCTTCTTCGTTCCACTGGAAAGCCCCTTTCTTCGTCAGATCCGTTAAAGGTGTACTGAGCTGAGAAAACCCTTTGACAAATCTTCTGTAGTAACTGCATAATCCAAAGAACCCTCGCAAATCCGTAAGTGATTTTGGTGGAGGCCAGTCGAGGATAGCCTGAATCTTCTCCTGATGCACTTGAACCCCGTATTGACTAGCGACATGCCCCAAGTACAATATCTCTGTCATACCAAACTCACATTTGGACTGTTTGGCAAATAGGGACTGTTCCTCCATGATACTCACGACTTCATTCAGATGCTTCAGATGCTCCTCCCATGTCATGCTATAAATAAGAGGATCATCAAAGAATACTAATAGATACTTACGCAACTTTCTATTGAAGATGTGGTTCATGCACGACTGAAATGTGGCAGGCACGTTGGTCAAATTGAACGGCATGACCAGGAACTCATAGTGTCCGTAGTGGCAGCGGAAGGCTGTTTTCTCCACATCTGCTTTCCTCATTTGGATCTGATGGTATCCAAAACAGAGATCTATTTTTTAAAAATAGACCACGCCATGTAGTTCATCCAGCAGCTCATCTATCCTTAGGATGGGGTACCTGTTCTTTATTGTCCTTTTGTTCAGAGCGTGATAGTCCACACACATGCACAATGTTCCGTCCTTCTTGGCCAACACCACGGATGATGTGAATGGGCTAGAACTGGGACAGATCCATCCCTTCTCAAGCAACTCCTAAATCGTCCATTCGATCTCATCCTTGAATTTCTTGGGGTGGCAGTATGGAGTGGTTATGACTAGTTTTGCCCCTAATTCCAACTCTATTGTGTGTTAAAACCCCCAATGCAGTGGTATGCTAGGTGGAATATCCATGAAAACTTTTTCATGCCTACTTAAAATATCTCGAAGCTCATCATCCTGTGTAGGTGTTCGATGCCCCTTCATAGGTTCCGCAAAGATAAAACATTGCACAGCCCACTCAACATCATTGTGCCGCAAGACTGCCTCCATTTGATGCGCGGAAACTTCCTTCGGACCTTCATTTGCCATCCCTCGGAGGACAACCTTCTTTCTGTCAACCACAAAAGTGAAGTCCATTCGCTTGAAACTTTGAGTGTACTCATCAAGTGTCTCCATCCACTGTATGCCAAGAATGACTTCCATGTTGGCAAGATCCACTATGAAAAAGTCCTTCGTAACTGTGTGATTTGCCATTGTGATGCTCAACTGAGGGACAAGGTGCGTGCAGGGCAGGAAAGTCCCTCCGGCAACCTTGACTTGAAAGCCTACATGTGCTTCCGTAGGTAGACTTCTGCGCTTTACCAAGGATGAGTTTATGAAGTTCAAAGTAGCTCTACTATCCAACATTACCGTGACCCTTTTTCCTTGAAGGGTACCCCGTACAAGGAAAACTGTGCACCTCGGACTGCCCGCCAAAGCAATGGATCCCCTGCGCTATACCAAGGCAGCAATCCTTTCCATTCGGTCTAAACTAGCTAGGTTGGTGTCACCGCTAGGTTGGATATCTTCCACTAGCATTTCCTCTTGTTCTTGTTCGTCCTCTTCGTTGGACATTACCTCGATGTAATGGATCTTCCCCTTCCCGAGGCATCGGTGGCCAAGCTCCCAAGGTCCCTTGCAATTGAAACACAACTTCTTCCTTCAGAGTTCTTGTTGGGATGCTTCATCCAATGACGGCTTCTTGGGCGGAGGTTTGTCCCTTGGAAACGTCGACGATTTCAAATGTGAATGACACCGAGAGGATGAGGATGATGTCAACAATAATGCCATGCTTCATGCCTTACTCATTGCTTCCGACAGGGTAGACGAATTGAATCTCTTTACCCAACCCTTCAGTGGTTCTGCCAGTCCATCCATAAAGAGCGCGACTTGCCTTCTTTTGGAGATGTCTGTGACCAGCACAGGAAGTCTCTGAAATTCCGCAATGAACTGATCTACGGATCCAGTTTGCCTCAGTTGTGCTAAATCTTTGAAATTGAGCTCGGGTTCTTTCCCATCGAATCGTTCTATTAATCTCTCCGTAAATTCCGCATAGGTCTTTATTTGATCATGCCCTAATGTGATGGTGTCGTGGTGCCACCATTCGTGCGCAACTCCTTCCCAAGTGCAATGCGGCGAATTTGATAGCTTCTTCAAGCATAGGATTCAGCTAGAAGTAGGTATCGGCTTTCATCACCCATGCTTGTGCTGAAATGGAGCCCGATCCGTCAAATGGAGATAGATTTACCTTACTCAATTTTCTCCTGAGATCGTCGTTAAAATATCCTCCTTTGTTTCTGCCTCCCGAGTATCTCATCCTCAGATCTACGTAATCTTTATAGGAAATATCCCCTTCAAGGTTTGCATTTCTCCAGTCCTCTCTTATCTCTTCGAAAGTTGGTAGTCTCTCCTCGTGATGTGCTTTTGTTCGTGGTGGGAAAGTCGGCATGGAAGGTTGAGAGCGTGATGGTTGAGGATGTGGCTTACCCAATACTGAGTCCGCACTGTGCCCATTTTGTTCTCCAGATATTTTGTTCTCCGCCAATTTCTTGAGGGTTTCCTCCATGAGTCGTTGCGTATCCGTGATCTGTGCCTAATTCTGGGCAAGTTCCCTCAGGAGTGCCACAAGTTCGGCACTAATTGGTTCTCGTTCGTCAATGATTCGATCAATGGAATGTGTCCTTCTTCTCTTCCGACTATAAACTCTCCTTCACTGTCCACAAGCTGGCAAGATTGAAGGCTCTGATACCACTGTAGTGTACCAGCTAGCAATGATCAAAGGGTGTGTCGAAATTGAATGCAATTATGGGCCTACAAGATGTCCGTACGGTGTGGGGAAGAGTTTGTGTTAGCCATACGGTGGTGGAGTGTTGTCAACAGGAACAGTCCATACAAAGGAAGTTTGGGATGCCATACGGTGGGATGAAGTGGTCGTACGGTGACTGGGTCAGTTCGTACGGTGAGGAATGAAGGTGTACGGTGATCACTAAGCTGCCATACGGGAATGACTAGGAGACCGTACGATGTGGGCAAATTAACAATTCCATCATGTAGTATGGTGATGTAATGAAGTGGTGGGAGTGCAGTCGGCCGTACGATGGGTTAAGATTGTCGTACAAAGAATTTTGAATGTCGTACGGTGTATAGGAGAAGGAAATGAATGATAGTGTAGCCGTACAAGGTAATACCAGGCTGTACGGTCAAACTTAGTGCCCAAAGCCGCACTGTAAATGATCACAATACAAAACCAAATGATACTACTTAGTGTTGCAGGAAATACATACATACACAATTAGCATACACAGAGTCCACAGATTCACCAACAAGAAGAGATACGCAATTAAATCCTCAATTTGCCAGATACCGACCACGTCGAACACCATATACACAGAGTCCACAGATTCACCAATAAGAAGAGATGCAATTAAATCCTCAATTTGCTAGATACCGACCACGTCGAACACCAACAGAATAGGGTGAGGGTTCAATCCCATCGAAACCGTGCAAGCCAAATAGGGAAGGTCTTTCACTTCCGAAATGGCGGACAATGTCGAACTCCAACAGGAATCTGCAGTGCAGAGAGATATAATCCAAAAGCATGGCTACAGACTACCTACGAGCCGCGCTTAAATACCCATCGGGAAAACTTTCCAAGGGTGTACAAAGTTAGTGGATGGTGACACAAATTAGAAAAACTAAATAAAAATGGGTCCGAGATAGAATAAATCAATCAGCCCGTTACAAAGATTAAATGAGTACATTTATTTTATGACGGGGACATTACAAATATCAAGCAAATGTTTTCCGATTACGTCGTAATCTGGTATCAGAGCCAATTCTCTAAAAAAATTCGAAAATAATTATAAATTCTTGGTTGACATTATCTGCTTTTTATTTTTGAAATTTTGGAATTTCGGTCTACATTGCGAAAGATTTTAGCAAATTTTTTCAAAGGTTTCCGGCATACAATCTGGCTACGATCTGCTTCTGGGAACTGGCGTCAGCTGCTCAGTTGTGAGGTGGAGGAGAGTCTCTCTCCTCCACGTGGTTTGCTACTCAACCCCTCTTCTTTGTTGCTTTCATTTCTTTCCATTTTATGGTTTAAGTTTCCTCTGTTTTGCTTGTGCATAATCTCTGTCTACAATTTATGGATGCCGTCCTGCATGATGGTGCCCTCCCCAAAGCCCCTGATATCAATTTGCCCCCCATTCAACCCATTAATAGTTCTTCCTTTGCCTCTGTGGATGCCGTTTCATCTGCTCAAACCCTTAAAAAGTCCTTCACTGCGAAGGTTGCTCCTACCTCTAATGGCGTCTTCCCAATGGCTCGCTTTGTTAAAGCTTTTGGAAGCAAGGAACCAGTCGGAGATGGTAAGGCCTCTGTCTCTGCCTTCGCTGATTCTTTTATTTCACCAAACAGTGAGATTGTGAAAGAAATTGCTTTAGAAAAAGATAGGTTACCAAACACTGCAATCTTTTTTGCATGCATTGATGTGGATAAATGCCCTCCTTGGAAATTCTTAGACGATTGGTTTAACAGCCTTTGGAATATCAAAATGGGTTTAAAAATTTCTTTTTGTGAACAAATTCAGAGGGTTTGTTCATTATTTTCTTCCAAAATCATGAGTCTCAGTTAGAGGCCCTAAACCGCCATTACTAGACGGTAGGTAAAACCTCTTTCAGGGCTCTTCCCTGGTCTCAGGAAGCAGTTGAAGATGAAATATTAGCCCTATCGTGCCCTAGATGGTTAATTTTGCAAAGTGTTCCTCCCTTTCTGTGGAAATTTTTACCCCAGCTGCTTGAGGAATTTGGCAAGATCATCAGGATTGATGAAACTGCCCGATTGGTACCTAATCTCGACGCTAGGGTCTTAATCTCCATCAAACCAGGGATTGGCATTCCAACGGATCTTAAGGTTAATATCAATGGTCAGTTCTTCATTTGCCCTATCGAAATTCTAGGGGGCTTGAACGCCTGCTTCCTTTGTAAACGTGAGGGCCATCAAAGAAAAGATTGTCCTATTATTTCTATCCGCAAGAACCCTAATACCTCTTCTGAGAATCCCACTTCTGAGAAACCAAATCCTAGCCCTATATCTACTAATACCCCTATATCAGTTACCCAAACTGTCAACCCGAATTCTAGGATCGAATCATCTGCTTCTCCTAGGCCCTCTGTTCCTCATCCTAAGAACCCTAACCCTTCTCCTCTCTCCACTCCAAATGTCTCACAGCAATTTGTCAACCCTTTCTCTAATTCAAAATTTACTAGCAAATTGACTCTAGATTGTCCTATTTTTGCCTCTAACGAAGTTGGTCCCAATAATCCCGCTTGTCTTGATGATTTCCAGATTGTTGCAAACTGAAAGAATAAAAGATGAAAAAACACCCAACAATTGGCTTTAGATCAAATTCAATCAAGAAGGGCCAAAAATAATCCTATTGAAATCATTCAACCCAGTCCTATATTACTATTGGACAACACTCCACATGTTGATAAAGAAAGACCTGATGATGCTATGGTAGACACTCAAAACTGTTTACCTCCAGACCTAGGGTTAGTGCCTTGCTCTAATCTCTGCGTTCCAAACAATGATAGCACTAAGGATCTTTCTACAAAATATTCCTTCTCTACTTTGAATGAAATCGAGGACACTTCTATGATAGAGGTTATCTATGCCAATCCTCTGTTTAACAATAATCACCCTTCTTCTGGCATGGATCTTTCCATGGGCTTGGATTGTGAGGGAAATAGTGATGATGAGGTTGGGAATATGAAATTTCTCCCCTCCAAGAAGATAGGTAGACCTCTTGGGTCAAAGAACAAAAAAAAGAATGGAGACAATGATGGTCTCTCTACTAGAACCAATAAAACTAGTTCCTCATGAAGATGTTATCGTGGAATGTGAGAGGCCTTGAGTCTCCAGATCGCAAGTTTATTGTTAAGAGATTTGTTAATATGCATAATAATCTTGATTTCTTGATGCTGCAAGAAATTAAAACTGTTGGTTTTGCTCTTGATGTTGCTCTTGATTGCATTTGGAAGGATGCTGCTAAGATTTTCTCCAACCATCCTAAAGGAAAAGGAGTTGCTCTTCTTCTACATCCTAAATGGGCTAATCATATACATAACTCAGGTATTTCTCCATGTAATAGAGTGGCTTGGGCTGTTATTAAAGACTGTGATGTTTGCTTCGGTATCTGTTCTTTATATGCCTCCAATAATTATCGAGAACGATCTCAACTTTGGGATTGGATGTCTAACCTGCCTAACATCCCTTGGATTATTGGAGGGGATTTCAATATGATTGAGTCGGATCTTGATAAGTCTAGAGGTGTTCCTTTTGAATGGGAAGGATCAGAAAAGTATAATTGGGATAGATTCAAAAAACTTCTTAATCTTTTTGATCCCTTCTATGATCATTCTTGTGACAACTCTTTTCTTAAGTACACTTGCTGCAATTTCCACAGTGTGCCAATCAGGTTTATTCTAGGTTGGACAGGTTTTACGCCAACCTTGATTCTTTCTCATTCTTTTCTTCTGCTTCCTCTCCTGCTATTGCTGTCCATCCCACCATGCTATCCGATCACTCCCCAATTTTTGCCACCATCAACTTTAGAAATGCTATCCCTCTTTCTACCCCTCATTCTAAGAAGTTTATTCTTAATACCTCCTTGCTTGTTGATTCCAATGTTTTGATTGCTATCAAAATGGTGAGAACGTTTAATTTGAACAATAAAAATATTTCACATATAGTTAGATGGAATACTAATATTGAATCTTGGCAAAAGGTATTTCAGACTTTTGGCCAGAAAAAAGCCAAAAATTTTAGAAGAATTGAAAACGATTTAACTGAACATCTTCTGTCATTGGAAGCCAGTATTCAAGCCCAGCCTTCATCTTCGATTCTGGCAGAGCAAGTTTCTCTTGCTAGAAATAAACTTAGAAAACACCAGCAAAATAAATTTAAAGGAGCTTATATCAGATCCAGAAATCAATGGTTACAATTTGGGGATAAAGGATCTAAATTTTTCTTTAACTTTCTAAAACAAAAACATGTGAAGGAAAGAGTTGACAGGGTTGTTGTTGAGGACAGAGAACTTCTGTCTCTTCCTAACATCATCAATGCCTTTCGCGATTTCTACTCTAATCTCTTTTCTTCTGAGGACTCCCCCACTTCTGTTGATATCAGTGATCGTTGTATGAGCCTTATTCCCAATAAAATTTCTGAGGAGGATTTTATCCAGCTTCAAAATATTGTCTCCCCTCAGGAAATTGCTGATGCGATCCGTAAGCTTAAGGATGATAAAGCTCCGGGTCCTGACGGGCTCCCTGCTGAATTTTATAAAGCTAATATTAATTGGATTACGCATGATCTTTATAATGTCTACTCTGAGGCATTTGAGAATGGTTCTTTGGGATGCTCTATTAATAACGGTATTATTAAACTCATACCCAAGTCTGGTGACAAGGCCCTTATCAAGAATTGGCGGCCTATCACTTTGTTTAATGTTTCATACAAGATTCTTGCTAAAGTCCTTACCACCAGACTTGAAAAAGTTCTTCCCAAATTTATCTGCCCTACTCAAACTGGATTCATTAAGGGCAAATACATTTTGGAAAACTTAATCACTAGTTGGGAAACTATGGAATGGGCTAAGACTTCTAATCAAAACAGTGCTATGTTGCTTGTTGATTTTGAAAAAGCTTATGACAGAATTGAGTGGGATTTCATTGTTAAAATGCTTAGAGCTTTCGGTTTTCCTCCTATTTTCTGTAGTTATGTTAAACTTATGCTTGCTGATGCCACTGCTCTTATTGAAGTTAATGGTAATCTTTCACAGCCTATTAGTCTTTCTCGCTCTATTAGACAAGGTTTACCCCTTGCTCCTGGCCTCTTTGTCATAGCTTTGGATGCTCTTTTTTACCTTCTCTATGATGATTCCCTCTCTCCTAGAGTCCATGGAGTTACCCTCCCTAATAATTCTGAACTTTTAAACATTCAATTTGCCGACGATACCTCCCTTTTTTTGGAACTCTCTCAGCATAATATCCATTGCCTTAACCAAAAGTT
Organism: Cupressus sempervirens; assembly: GCA_028749045.1. Taxonomy (NCBI): domain Eukaryota; kingdom Viridiplantae; phylum Streptophyta; class Pinopsida; order Cupressales; family Cupressaceae; genus Cupressus; species Cupressus sempervirens. The sequence goes on from CM053788.1 coordinate 603,781,483, forward strand.
CGAGATATTTGGGAAAGCCTCTAGAGCTCGTGTTTCCAGTCCTAAATCTATTATGCATGCTGGAAAGAGTCTCCTCCTAATTGGTTGAATCAGTTTTCCTACTCTTGGGGTGGACCTCACAAGATTGTTAGATACCTTGGTATCCCTTTTTTTGTTGCTCCCTCTCTCAAGGATATGTGGGGGTGGGTTAAGAATAAGATTATGAATAAATTAAATAGCTGGAATCGTAGAACTCTTTCTCTTGCAGGAAAGGTTCAAGTGTGTCAGAAAATCTTTTCTTATAGTATATATTACTCATCCACTTGGATGTTTAGTAACTACCGAATCCTTGAAATTCAAAAGGCCATTCGCAATTTCCTTTGGTTAGATGGTAAAGGAAAAAGATAAGCTCACATGGTGAAATGGAAATGGTGTCATCTGGATAAAAAAGTCGGTGGTCTCAGATTGAAAGATCTGAGATTACAAGGAATCTCCCTTGCTTCCAAATGGATCTTCCAGGCTCTTGAGGGTAATGAGCCTTAGAAGGTTCTTATCAGAAATAATATTCAATGTGGTGTTCCAAAAAAAGTCAAATATTGGAAAGGTCTTCCTTTATGTGACTTGGTGGCTGGTCGCTTTGCTGTTGCCGTTCAAGGGTCCTAGGTCTTTAGATCCATTTGGAAGGTTTCGGAGTTGGTCAGAGGTTTCATTGACAACTCCAGCTTTGACTACCAGTATACTATTCATGGAGAGCGTTCTATCTGGTGGAACCTTACTAATTCTAACAAACCTCTTGCTCTCATTAAAGGATGCTCTGCTAGATCCTGGAACTCTAAGGGCATTAAATGCATTATGGACATCATGGAACATAATACTCTTATTAGCTGGAATAGTCTGTCCAGAATCTATGACCTTCCTAATTCTCAAATCAGAACTTATAATTTAATTAAGAATGTCTGTATTTCTTTAAATCTGCCTAGGAGTACTGATGTAGACTCCCATCGTTATTTATCTTTTAGATGGAGGGATGGATCTCTGCTTACCAAAGTTAAAGCCAAAGATATTTATAAGTTTCTTAACTTTGACACAGTTGTGATTGAACATATTAACAAGATTTGGTACTATAATCTCAGTTCTACTGAGTGGCAAAAATCCTTTGACATTTTATGGAAATCCCCTATCCCCCCTAAAGTTAAATGTTTTAAATGGCAGCTCCTTCTTGACAAGCTTCCTATTAGAAATCATCTTACTGGATTTGATACTTGTTCCATTTGCAGAGTCCCTGAAACTATGAGGCATATTTTTTTTTATTGTAATTTTGCTAAAGAAATCTGGTTAATGTTCGACATTTATATTACTAAACATGTTTATACTTTTGAGATTGTTACTAGTTTTATACAAGGATTAAGAAAAGATGCTAACCTTTTCTGGCACATTCTTTCATCTCTCATTCTTTGGTACAAATGGAAATTTAGAAATGAAGCCAAATTCCAAGGCATTGACAAAAATCTTACTGGGTTTTATAAAAAAACTCACCCGTTTTAAGATTGCTTCACAGATTTGTTGCATTATGAACCTAGAACGCGAAAAGCTCGAGGTTTCTTAAGGATGGACAGGCTTCTGTGTTCATATATGAAATGAACCATGGATATGAATGGGCCAGTATCATAGAATACAAATGTGCGTTTGACAAAGCTCTTGATAACCTGATTAAAGAAATTAAAAACAATGTTACTCCTCCATATGAGAAACTTGACATGTTTACTCAGATTCTGGAAAGGAAGAAGTTTGTCTGGATGGAAGGTCCACAAGGCTGGATGACCTGGTTAGATAATCAAGATGATATTCTCACTTAGCTGTTTTGGGAGCCTCCTCTCTTTTTGTACTTTCGTACTCTATATTATGTGATTTTTGATACTCTGGTTTCACCTCTTGGGTTTGCTGGTTGCCCTTGGGTCTCTGTTGTTTTATGTTACTCTTTGAACGCTCGATGATTAATATAAAAAATTATTTTCATATCTGCTTCCAAAACGTCTGGTTCGACCAAGGTTTTCTGCCAAAAAATTGCACCATTTGGTCTTTAACTCGCGATTTTTCCTGGTTTGCAAACTCGTGCCCTTCTATCTACAACTAGCTCAACTGAATCCTCTGAAAATCGAGGGTTATCTCTACTGTTCATGTGGAGGTCTGTTGGGCGTCATTTGTCTGCAACTCACGTTTAGATTTTTCTACCACTCGTGCCCAAATTTCTCTAAAAATTGTGCGTTCATTTTGTGGCCCTTTTTTTTCCAAATTTTTTTTAAAAGTGGTCGTTTTTTGCAATGTTTGGACATGTCTAGGGTTTTTACAAACCTCAAGTCTTGATCCGTGCCCATAATCAGCATTTTTTTTGCAAATCCACCATTTTTGGGGGTTTTTTGCAGCCAGAGCCATTTTTGGTTGAAACACTAATTTCTGTAACGGATCCAAAAAAAATTATAGATTCTTGATGGGATTTTCAAGAGCTCAACTTGGTTGTCCATTTTTGGGGTGCCTTGTTTTTCTATTAATTCTATAACTTTCAATCATGCTGATCTAATAACAGATAGTTCTGATCTGATCTTCCATTATATTGATCTGAAGTCATTGTCTTATCCTCTTATGGATATCGGCGCCTATCTTGAAATACAAGTTTAAGGTCTAACTAATCACCTTGGTTAGTTTAGGACTAAACTAATAATTGCATGGAAAGTCGTCGACTTTAAGGGATTAGTCAAAGCAGACTTTGGAAGGGACATGTCCTTTGTAAGGACATGCCCCTTGATCTATATATTTAATAAGGGTGTGGTTGAAGTTTAAGGAGACACAAGAAACAACAAGTCTACTCCTTAATCAATACTGCCCTAAGAAGACTTGCAGAAGTGAAAAACATTTCCAGGATTATATCTCCATTCATTCAAGACTGTATATTGAAGATTATCTACAACAAGCATAAAGAAGGTACAATCTAAGTCCGATTCATAACAAAATTTGCAGAAAATTTTAATGGTATTAGAGTCAGGTTGTTGAACCTAGGCTCTGCAAATTAAATAATCAAACTTGATATATATCTCGCATCATTCTCCTATCTTCAATGGCATACACAATCAAACCCGAGGACGGATTTGATGGGAAAGAACACTTTGATGCTTGGTAATTCAGAATCATGATGATTCTTGAAGAAAATGATGTAAAACAATTTGTTGATTCAGCATCCAAACAACCTACTGTTGAACCTCATAAAACTATCTGGAGTAAAGGAAATAGGAAAGTCATTCTGATCATATTAGATGGAGTGAAAAATGATATAGTACCCATGCTAATGAAACATCAAACAACATTTGATATTATGAATGCATTACTAAATGCATATGAGGTTAACAATGCAACTACAATTCTCGCACTAAAAAGGCAACTAAATCATATACAAATAAAGAAGGGAGAATTGATGAATTCTTACTTCCTAAGGGTTGTCAGTGTAAGAGATGAACTTGCAAGTATAGGAACCATCATTAATGACACGGAACTAACACTGATGCCTATAGATTGATTACCAGATTCATGGAACATTCGTAGGAGTAAGTGCCAGAGATAATCTTCCTGGCTTCAATAGACTTAAGGGAGATTGTCTTCAGGAAGGATCTAGAAAACTTAAGAAAGGGGGAAAATTGAAAACTGAAGATGAAGACCTTCATGTTCTTAATACAAATTCCTATAAAGGCAAGAAGAAGAACTTCAAGAAGATAAAGGGTAATCAAAAGAATGACAAACCTAAGAAAGATCTATCCAAAATAAAATGCTTCAAATGCGAAAAGTTTGGACACTACAAATCCAATTTCCCAGAGAATTCTAAATAGCAAGTGAATTGTACAAACATTACTAGGGAAGAGGATATCTATGATCCTAAGAATTGTGTATTGTATTCAGCACTATCAAATGAAGTCTCAAGTAAGGCATAGGTGATTGATAGTGGATCATCTTGACATATTATAAGATACAAAGAACCACTAGACTCTATATTAGAATAGGTTAATGGCGAAGTCGCCATTGATGATAATTCAGCACATTCCGTCAAAGGAATTGGAAATTGTACCTTGAAACTAAAGTTGGGTAGTTCTCTTCTTCTCAAAGGAGTACTCTATGTACCAGGAATAAAAAGGAATCTAATCTGGGTTACAGCACTTAAAAATGATGGACATAATGTTGCATTCATGGATGGTAAAGTCATAACCTGGGCTAAGAACTCATTTAAGAAAGCAAAATCGACTGGTCAAAGAAAACAGTATTTGTATGAATTAAATTCAGAACCTAGTCGACCTCTTCAACCCTTAATTCATGAAGTTGCTGATATAAACGAAATATGACATAGAAGGTTAGGACATCTAAATTTCAAAACCTTATCAACTATGGAGAAAATGGTTTATGGTTTACCTAAATTGAATAAAGATCACTCAAGCATATGCAAAGGATGCGCTCTAGGTAAGAACACCAAAAGTCCATTTCATGATAGCACTAGAAAAACTAACAATGTTTTGGAATTATTCCACTCGGATTTATGTGGACCTATGTCTATTCCTTCTCTTGGAGGATTTTGGTACTATATACTTTTTATAGATGACTTCTCTAGGAAAACTTGGATTTACTTCTTAAATTGCAAAGAACCAGAAAAAATCCTGAAGAGATTTTAAAGAATTTTAAAACCTTAATTGAAAACTTATCATGACATAAAATTAAAACTCTTAGGACTGATAATGGAGGGGAATATACCTCAGATTTGTTTAAAAAGTTGTGTAAAGAAACAAGAATTAAGAAGGAGTCTACTATTCCTTATAACCTACAACAAAATGAGGTAGCAAAAAGGAAGAAGAAAACAATTATAGAAGTTGCAAGAGCTATGATATTTGATCAAAATCTAGAATATTATCTTTGGGCAGAAGCCTCTTGTACTACTGTTTATATTCAAAACAGAAGTCCTCACTCCTACCTTAGAGATAAAACTCCTGAAGAAGTTTTGACTAAGGTTAAACCCAATATAAGTCATCTTAGAATTTTTGGGTGCCCAGTATATATACATGTTCCAAAAGAAAAGAGAACTAAGTTAGAACCCTCTGGGAGGAAAGGTATTTTTGTAGGGTATAGTGAAACATCTAAAGCATATAGGATTTTCATGCCTGGTCAGAAAAATATTGAATTTAGTAGGGATGTAATTTTTGAAAAAGATTTAGCATTCAAAAGAGCCCTAAGTTCTGAAGATCCCTCTCCCTTACCTAGTTCTGAAAGAAATATTGAATCTGAGTCTCAGAGGGAGAACATTGAAGAAATTGAAGATGAAATTCAAAATCTTAATCTTGAAGAAACTCAAAATTCTAAGAAAAGACCACTTTGGGCCATTATGACAGTAGAGGAAGCACAAAACTTTGCTGCACCATCCGAAACAATCAGAGAAAGCAAAAGACCCAAAAGATTTCTTGGTTATACAGCAAACATGAATGATTTGTCTAAATCAGAACCAACCAATGTTTCAGATGCTATTAAACATACAACGTGGAACGGTGCTATGACGGAAGAATACCAATCCATTATGAAGAATGATGTTTGGGAAATTGTTCCTAAAGGAAAATCTGTTGTCTCTTCCAAGTGGATATTTAAAATAAAGCATGTTGCTGACACTAGCATTGAAAAATATAAAACCAAATTTTTAGCCAGGGGATTCTCTCATAAAAAAGGGATTGATTATGAAGAAACGTTTGCTCCTGTTGCTAGATACACCTCTGTAAGAGTAGTCCTAGCTATTGCAACATCGAAAGGATGGAAAGTACATCAAATGGATGTATAAACAACATTCTTGAATGGAAAGATTACAGAAAAGGTATATTTGGAGCAACCTGAAAGATTTGAAATTCATGATCCTAAAGTTTTTATTTGCACACTCAAGAAAGCTCTCTATGGGCTTAAACAAGCTCCAAGGGCTTGGTATGAAAGAATTGATAAGTATCTCACCGACTTAAGATTCTCCAAAAATGAAGCCAATCCAAATCTATATTATAAAAGGGATAAAGATTATATGGTAATTTTGATACTATATGTTGATGATTTACTAATAACAGGTGATGATCATCTCATAGATCATTGGATCAATGCAAGAAAGATCTAATCAGAGAATTCAAGATGAAAGATTTGTGACTCCTTCATTACTTCCTAGGATTGAAAGTACAGCAGAATTCTGACAGCATTATACTTAATCAAGGGAAGTATACATTAGATATCTTGAAGAGATTTGGAATCTAGAACTGCAAGTCTATGTCTTCTCCAATAGAGACTAATCACCATAAACTTAAAGAAGGAGCAGCAAAATCACCTTCCATAGATTCTACTCTCTACAGACAGATGATTGGGTCCCTTAAGTACTTGGTAAAACCTAATATTTGCTATGCTGTTAACGCTTTAAGTCAGTTTATGTGTGAGCCAAAGGAGATTCACCTAGTTGCAATCAAACACATTATGAGATACTTACAAGGCACTCTTAACCTTGGGCTCAAATATGAGAAAGTTGACTTGGATCAGCAATGATATCATGGCAGAAAACAATCTTCAGTAGCACAAAGTTTCACTGAAGCCAAATACATTGCAACAACAATGGCCTCTCGAGAAGCGGTTTGGCTTAGAAAGTTACTTGTGGGATTATTTGGTCAAGCCATGAATCCTACAATAATTCACTATGATAATCAGAGTTCTATCAAGCTTTCTGTGAATCCAGTTTTTCATGACAAGTCAAAGCATATCGAAATTCCTTACCATTATGTTAGAGATATGGTAGACAAGAATACTCTAAAATTAGAATAAATTTGCACTGCAGATCAGACAGCAGATGTTCTCACCAAACCTCTCTCTCAAGTGAAGATAGATCACTTCAAGAAAAGACTTGGTATGGTTGAATTGTAATTCATTTGTATTCTTTAAATTATTAATAAAATAATTTTATTGTCAGGCTATTGACTGTTATGGGTTCCACCATTTGTATTCATTATTTTAGAGGTGACAATCTCTGAGATAATGAACACTTGTATTGATGACATTATGAGAGATGATGATCTCTTAGATAATCTGCTAAACAATAGAGTTCCACTGTAAGATCTAGATGAGTTCAAGATCACATTGTGATGTAGACATTGCTATGTCTATAAGTCACGATTTGGATAAAAAGGAAGAATTCTATTATTCTCTGGAGTTTATCATGTGTTCTGGTGGATCTTAACTCAGGATCATGTTGTGATATAGGAATATCAGTACCTATGAGTCACAACTTGGATAAATGAAGAATTTAATTATTCTCCGGATTTATCCTGTATATTGTATTCTTTGCAATACTGTTATCACTAGTATCAGTGATATATCGCAGGTTTGGTAATATGACATTGTATCATTTGTTCAATGATACCACATGCTAAGAAGATTCAGATAGATATAGAGTATCAATCCTTGCTTTTTCATCTTAATTGATGTTGCTAGATATGATATCTCTTAGTATGATTATCAAGTTAAGAGAGAGTGTTAATTCTGTAATTTTCAATCATGTTGATCTGATAACAGATTCTTCTGATCTAATATTACATTACACTGATCTAAAGTCATTGTCTTGTCCTCTTACGGATATCGGCTCCTATCTTGAAATACAAGTTTAAGGTCTAACTAATCACCTTGGTTAGCTTAGGACTAAACTAATAATTGCATGGAAAGTCGTTGACTTTAAGGGATGAGTCAAAGCAGACTTTGGAAGGGACAAGTCCTTCATAAGGACATGCCCCTTGATCTCTATATTTAGAAAGGGTGTGGTTGAAGTTTAAGGACACACAAGAAACAAGAAGTTTTCTCCTTAATCAATACTGCCCTAAGATGACTTGCAGAAGTGAAAAACATTTCCAAAATTATATCTCTCCATTCATTTAAGACTATATATTGAAGATTATCGACAAGCAGCATAAAGAAGGTACAATTTAAGTTTGATTCATAATAAAATTTGCAAAAAATTTACATTTTCATGCCTCAATTTTCGAGCCTGCAGATCTAGAATCTGAAACATATTCATTATGGATTTTTCGAGCTCTCTTTTGGGTACCTCTTCATTTTTTATGGGTCTTCCTCTTTTTTGCCTCAAATTATGTGCCTTTACAGACTTTCACACTTGTCCACTAAAAATGTAATATGGCATCTCTTACTGATATTTTCCTCAAGGGAAATCATAAGTCCAACGGTCGTAATTACGGCACGTGGAAACAACAAATGCTAACCATCTTTGATTATCGCAGCAACAATCAGGTGGTTTTGGGTACTACAACTCGACCTACTCAAGTTGGTCCTAATCAAATTTCTTATGATCAGCATAATCAGGAGGTAGTGATGCTTATTAAATTATCCGTAGTTGATGATCAGCTCCCTCAGATTTCATCCAGCAAGACAACTGTTGAGATATCAGAGCATCTCAAGACACTTCATGAGACTTCGGACAAAAGCAGAGCCTTCTTTCTCAAGAACACTTTGTTTCTATTGTCATGGATGAGAGGAAATCGCTCCAGGATCACCTGAATAGGATTCAGGAAATTCGTGATCAATTATTTACCATTGGACACAAGATGGAGGAAGCGGACATTGTGGTCGTTGATTTTAAGGTATGAGTCAAAGCAGACTTTGGAAGGGACGTGTCCTTTATAATGACATGCCCCTTGATCTCTATAATTAGAAAGGGTGTGGTTGAAGTTTAAGGACACACAAGAAACAACAAGTCTGCTCCTTAATCAATACTGCCCTAAGACGACTTGCAGAAGTGAAAAACATTTCCAAAATTATATCTCTCCATTCATTCAAGACTATATATTGAAGATTATCTATAGCAAGCATGAAGAAAGTACAATCTAAGTCTGATTCATAATAAAATTTGCAGAAAATTTACATTTTCATGCCTCAATTTTCAAGCTTGCAAATCTAGAATTTGAAACATAGTCATTTTGGTTTTTTCAAGCTCTCTTCTGGGTAACTCTTCATTTTTTATGGGTCTTCCTCTTTTTTGCCTCAAATTATGTGCCTTCACAGGCTTTCACACTTGTCCACTGAAAATGTAATATGGCATCTCTAACTAATATTTTCCTCAAGGGAAATCATAAGTTCAACGATCATAATTATGGCACGTGGAAACAATAGATGCTAACCATCTTCGAATATCGCTACAACAATCAGGTGGTTTTGGGTACTACAACTCGACCTACTCAAGGTGGTCTTGATCAAATTTCTTATGATCAAAATAATCGGGAGGTAGTGATGCTTATTAAATTATCCGTAGTTGATGATCAGCTCCCTCAGATTTCATCTAGCAAGACAACTATCGAGATATCAGAGCATCTCAAGACACTTCATGAGACTTCGGACAAAAGCAGAGCCTTCTTTCTCAAGAACACTTTGTTTCTATTGTCATGGATGAGAGAAAATCGCTCCAAGATCACCTGAACAGGATTCAGGAAATTCGTGATCAATTATTTACCATTGGACGCAAGATGGAGGAAGAGGACATTGTGATCATAACCCTCAAGAGTTTACCCAAGTTCTACGAGCATTTTATCGAGACTCTCAACATCACTTCAACTGGTGTTGATCTGAAGTTCACAAATCTCTGCACACTTCTACTTCAGCAAGATCGGTGGAGACAAATGTTCAGTAGCAGTTACAGCTCCATCTCCAAAGAGCAAGCATTTGTTGTTGAATCCTTTCAGAAGCATAAGGGCAAGTCTCATTCACAACAATCGTCTTAGCAGAGGTCCTTTGCTCCAATTTCAGAAGGCTCCAGGGAAAAGAACATTCAATCCAACTATTGTCACAAGTATGGGCACATGAAGGTTGAATGTCGAAAGCGTTTAGCTGCCCTATCTAAGCAATCTAGTTTGCAGCCCACAGCGAACAGTAAATAGATAGTTTCTATTATCTATGTTTAATATCTAATGGTTATCTATTGTAATCTCCTATAAATATTAGAATGTTTCTAATATTTAGTTTCCTGATTCTAGAATAGAATGTTTCTATTATTTATGATTGTTTCCTAAGGAAAGGAAACATCATTCAGTCTCTTGTATAAATTGATCTCTTGATCACTGTTAATATCAAGCAAATATTTTCCAATTACTTCATAATTAGAATGGGAAATGAAAGACGGCACTAAAACATACCAAAAATATAGAACACGTAGAATCTATGATGCAGCATAATAAATTAGATAGAAAATGAAATGATATCGTGCCCCTTAAACAGTGACAGTCTACACAAACCTGGTTGCAGGCAATTGTATAAACAGAAAAAATTGGGCAGCGAAATTTGATGAAGGACAAGGCTGACTCAGGCTAAAAGGAATGTGTTGAAATAAAGAAGCCAACCTAGATCAAATACCAGCTATTTATTTAAGAGGCCACCCTGAATTTAATTATTAAACAGTATATAAGTTAAACAAAAGGGCAGTGCCAATGGTTACAACTCTTAAAACTCAATGGATTTTATGAAGAGGAGTGATCCTCCACCATAGAAGATACAAAGAAGAGATCAGCTCATCTGGGAAGAGCATGCAAAAGGAAGATTTAGGAGAAGACCTAAATTAGACTCTGAAGGACTTATCCATATTCATGACAAGCAATTAATTCACTCACATAATCTCAACTAATTACGTCATCCCACCCTGTTTTTTTAAATATGAACATTTAATCAAGAGATCAGAACATAAATACCAATCTGCAAGTAGTAACCAAATAAAATGATGGAAGACATAAAATCATGCCCAGAAATGCAGATGAGCATCTACAGCAGTAAATAAATGGAACTTCACCAGATCTAGGGCACAGCTAAATATACAGCAGATTGCTTACCATAGCAACAACCTTTATCAATGTCTGTAGCAGCAATTGATATCAAAGTCCATAACAGCAATTAGTCTTAGTCTTAAGTATAACCAAGGAACTAATGATTAGAAATATATTAAGATTAATATTGATAGAAGGCAGTGAAAGGTGTTGTCCAAAGGAAGCCTATGTCATTAATGGCTACGATGTACATATGGAAGAAGTAAATAATCAATCAAGGATCAAAGAAAGGAAGATACAGATTGGGATTTACTTAGAGCAATCATATATAATAATAAAGAGGTAAGATCTCTAAACAAGAACCCAGGAGGGATATACATCAGCAGAAATATCCTTATCAGTCTGAGTACATGCAGCAGTAATTAATGGAAGTGGATACTCAAAAAGGGCACCAATAAGGGATCCCACAATCTAAGAGGCACACTAAAGTAATACTACAATCAGAAAAGAGATCTTACAGCAGTACGAACACAATATAGACCTGTCATAAATTCATTAATATCTACAGTGCTAACTTTCTTACTATTAGGTAAACATTTTCTGTTTATATATAATGATAAAGCCTATGTTACGTGATATGCCATTGCTGATTATTGTATTGCTTAAGATGACAGTGATGTGCAAGGTTTGACTGCCTGAAATCCACCTTGCAACGGAAAAGGGCCTGAGGTGTAAGATCAGGGACTTGATGGGGAGGTCATCCTAGTAGGACCATTGTGGCCTAGGATAAGAAGGCACTAACTATGTGAAGTCACCCCGTACAGCCTCTGCCTGATTCCACAAGGTGGCAACCGTTTGTAGGGAGACAAGATATGATTGGAGAAAGCAGAAACAAACCACCGAGCAAGGTAGTTGTGGTCTACATTACTCAGGCTTGGTTTAAATATAGCTTCGGGCACACCCATCATGTCACTATCACAATACATCTTCTACTGTGGTTTGATTAAATGATTAGATACATGGATGCACATGTATTGCATAAGTTTGTCTTCATGTAGTTTGTAGGATCCAAATTCAGGATTGTATTTTTGAGGAAAGACTTATTTAGTAAGATGAAGCCCTAATCCTAATAGGCTAATTTGTTACAATTGTGATATTAGGACAAGTTCTAGGGAAAAGTAGGAAGGGGGTGTCACAAATGAACTTAGTCTTATATCAAATACCTAAGAACATGAAATAATCTTTTTTTAATAATTAGATAACAGATATATTGAAAAACTAATCTTTAGCATCTCAGATAAAAGGGAAGTTATTATAAAGAAAACCAAGGAGAAGAAGGGAAAAAAATCCAATAGCTCCCATAGACTACAGGAACTCTTGCTTGACAATAATCATCTTTCATCATCATCATCAATGGACAAACAAACTTTTTCTCTCCTAGTCTTTAAGTACAGACAAATTCATATTCTTGGTATTCTTTGGCCTTAATTATGCTTCTTCAAACAGTGAAATCGGAGGGGCTCAGCCTCCAATGTTTACTGTGTGAGTGATTCTACGAAAATTGTAAATAAGGAAAAGAGAGAGAGGAATAGACTCTCAAGCTGAAAGAGCGGTTGGAGAACTGAGCTGGTGCTGAAAAAAGGAACTTAAAGTTTGAAGCTCCCACACAGAAATTTAGGAAATATTTTCCCAGAAGTGTCATAGTGGTGTGATCTTAAAATATTTTTTTTGAAATATTAAAAGTTTAATTTAAATAAAAACTTCCAGCTACCACTTAGATAATTTAGGAAATATTTTTGAAGATGGAATGTCATTGTGGTGTAATCTTTGGATTTTTTGTTTTCAAAATATCAAAAGGTTAACTTAGATACGAATTTCAAGCACCCACTCAGAAAATTTAGGAAATATGTTTCCAGATGGAAGTGTTATAGTGGTGCAAAATCTTTCAATTTTTTATTTTCACAATATCAAATAGTTAATTTAACTACGTTCTTCTAGCTCCCACTCAGATAGTTTAGAAATATTTTCCAAGATGGAAGAATCATATGTTAAAGTTATGTAGCTGCAAGACGGGTCAATTACCTGTGATTGTCTGCAGTAAGGATCCTCAGAAACTCTCTGTGATGATAATCACTTCTTATCATGCTCCGTTCTTCTCTGATATTTGATATGAGTTTCAGCTCCTCGATTGCTTTGTGTAGTTTATCTAATTGGCATCAAGATGTTTCTATTACTCTCTCCCTCTTCATGAGTTGCCAGGATCTCATGTTTGCGCTGGCTGCATGAGTTGGTTTCAGTTATGTTTCTTGAAGAGTTTGTAGGACCGCCGTTGGTTTGCCTCTTTACCTTATCCTTCGGTCTATTTTGTAACTGCTGTGTTATTGATGACTTGGCATTGTTACCTCCTTGTTGTCTATCGCTGGTTCTTCTTGTGAAGGTCACAATGGGTTTCCTTGGACGTATTACATTTATCATCAGCAGTGATTCATAACAGTGGTCTTTATGCCTTCTGTGTGCGTCTCTTTGATGGCTTGATAAGGTTGGTCCATAGAAGAAAGATAAACATGCTTTTTAAGGTGTTGTTAGTATGTTTGTGTGCTGCATCGGGAGCTGCCTGTGAGTATAGATGCCAAGTTTTTGATTCTGCATTTTTCAATCTGTGCATGATCAATACCATTGAGGATCATTATTCTTGTGTTAGTAGCATCTGTGAGATGCTTAAAGCATTATATATGTTTAACAGTGATTATAGCAGGTATATTGGGACTGTGAAGAAAGGCATCTATTGATTGACTATCAATCATATACCTGAGATCATTGTATTTTGTTTATCATTCTATAAAAGGATCTATCTTTTGTGGGGCTGGGTTTTTCACCCTCAAGTGGAGGGTTTTCCCAGGATATATGTTTGTGTCATCTGTTATTTTATATTTTGAGCTTCAAAATTTTGTTGAATTCTATTCTGGTTCTAAAAAATTAACATCATAGTTGCGTGATTTTTTAATGGTTTTTTCCAAACTATCAAAATGCTAATTTAAATACCAAGCCCTTTAAACCTGCAGGTTATCTGATAATTCCCACTCCTGTTGGACCATTGATATTCAATTCACTACTTAATTTTCAATTGCACCTGCTAAGTGAATTCAGAAAGCCCAAACTTGCCTCATTCTTTGACCTAAATTGCACTTCTTATGATTATCATAAAAGAAGGGATCAAAAGGAAGCAAATCTCACATAACTGGATTGTTTGAAATGAGACTCGTGTAGATTTCAGAAAGGGCAAATAGTCACATTAATCAATGTAACAATCATTAACATAAAAAAATAAAAAATAAAATTTCTGTTTTTGTATTTGGGCATAACTGATTTCCTTCCTTGGCATTCTTTGACTTAAATTGCATTTCTTATCATCTAAAATGGATGCAAAGAGAGCAAACGACACATAAGTGTGTGCAGTGATTGTTTGTGAATGATGTGTTGACAAAGTGAAGAAAATTAAAATCAATGGCGATATACCTGAATCAATGTAACGTCTTAAAAAACCAAGTTCTAATCTAAATCTTGCAGCATAGCTGACTAGCCTACTTCACACTGTTGATGTAAATTGAACTTCTTATCATGGAAAATGAATCTGATGGAAGCAAATCTCATATGGTTTAACACTGATTGTTTACAATTAAGATATTCTGGTAGAATATACAAAGAAATGGAGATACATTTCTACTTAAGGTGAAATTCAATAAATAAGAAAACCATATCCGTTTGTCTTTAACTAATAATTAAACTAACGAGTAATTTCCTTATTTTTGTGTTTTTTAAGTAGATTGTACCAAATATCATTAAAATTTTCTTTGGAGGAAGTAAATGTCACTTAATTGAATAGTATGATTGTTTTAGATCCTAGGATAGTGTTTTTGTTAAGGAGTACAAAAAGGATAGAAAAACATATCGCTTGGCCTGGAAACACATCCTTGGCCCAAGCTAGTCGTAAAGGAAAAACTTGTCAGGCGGAAAAGTACATGGATGAGGCAAAATGACAAATGGATGCGAAAATGGGATATCAACATCCATACTTGCCTAGGTAGTATTAAAGAAATAAAGAAATTCATCGTGGAAAAATTTCGCAATATTTTATGAACAAGGCACATGGGGCGGAAAAAATCTTATTACATTAAAGAATTTAACCCCACTTCTAGTCATGAGGAAAAGGCCTATATAAGAGTACCTATTAATTAGAGAGCAAAAATGATGATAGCGCAACTCAGAACTAGTTCACACCGGCTGCGATGTGAAACTGGTAGATGGCAAGTTCCAAAGGAAGAGTGGGCAAACAGAACGTGTCTATTCTGTGATATGGGAGCGATAGAGATGAAGCAGCACTTTATGAAAGATTGCCTGGCATACTGTGACATTAGATCTGGTTATACAGAGATACTTCAAAATAGGGACTTCAACTACTTATTCGAGGAGGATCAGGTAAAGAGAATAGCGGCTCTGATTATCAAACTTCAGCAAAGGAGAGACAAGTTAACCAAAAATTTGCAGCTAGATTAGTTTCACTCCTACCATGGGGGGGTGATCGTGTGGGTCCCATAGGCTACTTTATCCTCATGGACGTCATTAAAATCTATCATATCAATCAAAATATCAAAGTAACAATCTCGAAAAGAAAAGAATGTACTCTAATTTTAGAGCAGAATTGATTTCATTTTGTAATATACTTCGAGATAAAAAACATTGCTTATGACATCCAAAACTGATTTGGAGAAACAAATCTCACTTAATTGGATGTTAGGATTTGTTTTCGAATAATATTTTTTTGGAGGTGTTAACAAACTAACGAACATATGTCAATGAGTGATCCAAACGAAACATGAAGTGGTGAATAAAATTGTTCAAAAGAATCCCGTGGTAGTGCTGAACTGATCAGACGATTAAAATAATCTCCATAACAAAAATACTTTCAGCGTAAGCTGATTTTCTTTCCCGGAACTCTCTGTCCTTATAAATGAATTTGAAGAAGTATCTTACATAATCGGATGCTATATAATTTTAGGATGATGTTTTTGTAGAGTCAATTAAAGTGACAATTATGATCTTTAAAAGGAAAAAGAAAAAAGGGAGATCAACTTTCCAATCGTTGCACACAACGGATTTCCTTGTTTTTATTTGAAATAAATTGGGCGCTCCTTGTCATGAAAGCCAAGGATCGCACGGTAAGAAAACAAATCTCACAAAATTGCATGTCGTGATTGTTCCCAAACGATGAGTTGCAGTAAAACTACTCGAAACAAGGTTTGGAAACATGTCAAGAATGTTCAACGGTCACAAAATTTATAACAATTAAACATTTCCGCTATACAAAATCAATTGAAGGTAAAAGTTAAAATCCATACTGTTGAAGTTTCTCTTCGAGTATGTTCTGTTCATCCATAGTCCATTCCAGCGCAAGCCCCGGGTCATGTTTAAGCGCTGCTGAAGCGCCTGAATTCCCACTACCGTTACCCGCGGTTCCTTTCGAAGGCACTGCAGCACTCTGGTTCACAGTATTTCCATTGAAAGAAGAAGAAGACCCTTGCTGAACTCCTGCGCCATAATTGGCCGCCATTGCTAACACAAACCTCTTCTTCTCATCTCATCTAAATCAAAACCTCAACATAGCTCAACCGCTCCATCAAAACCACACCGCTTTACAAAATCAGGGCCAAAAAATGCTCCAAGATATTTACCATGAGTGACGGCTCAGCTATCAAAAATTAAAATTTCCGGTTCAATCTTTAAGCACGCGGAATAAACAGAAAATGATAGCCGCTTTAAATACTCTATTCTTATTTCCTCTTTCTCGCCAAGAATCCAAGCAACCTAGGAATTGTAACCGAGTCTTGTACGGAGCAAAGCAAGCTTTACCTTAATAAGAACATTTGTACTTGACGATGAAACCCTAGTTTAAAGAAACTCGCTATGAAATCAGGAATTGGACGAGAGACAGAGAGCAAATCCTGTCTCGTAATCGTACAACTTAACTTATTCCATCCCGTACCTGGATTTTAATTGTTTTCGGACAAACAACGCTAACGGCAAGAACATCGTTCGTACAATTTGTTTCTGTATTTGTAAAATTGATGTCCCGGTATTTATTATTTATGATGGAAGGGTAGATCTTGTCCAGTGCGAGTGTGTTCCAACTCCGGAAGGGCGCAATATATTTAGCGGCATGTGCACATGGGGGCCCACCGCATGTGACTGCTGTCGCTTTCTGGGGCTTCCACTAATTTAAGTGTTGTCTTTCGAAGTTTGTGTGAGCCACTTCGGAAATTGACCCATGCTGTTGCCCTGTTTAAGTGCCGTGCTGGGAATGGGAATACTTATCCTTGTGCCTTGTGGTTTTTCTTTATCGTTTTCGGGCTTTTTTGTACCTTTCTATTATTGGTGAAAGTGGAGTGGACAGACCTGGCTATACTCCGCTTTATAAACCGCTCGTTTGTCTTTTCCTCTTATGGAACTCTTTTTATTATTACTTCGTTAGCGCTTTATTTATTTGGGAAGATA
Source organism: Cupressus sempervirens (assembly GCA_028749045.1). Lineage (NCBI taxonomy): Eukaryota > Viridiplantae > Streptophyta > Pinopsida > Cupressales > Cupressaceae > Cupressus > Cupressus sempervirens. The sequence continues at coordinate 603,798,861 of CM053788.1, forward strand.
ATGATACAAGGATTGCGTTCGTAACCTAGTACTAACATACTTACTTTTGTCTATTAATGGGACTCGGTGTGAGTCAATTTTCCAAACCATGACTCGGCTCTCATTTGTCGTTTTCTGCGATGGCAATTATAAATTTCCAGACGATCTTTGAGCACTAATCATTTACTTGCAATTTAACCAATAGGTCACTTCGACTTGTAAAGTAGACAGGGACAGAGTTAGATTCGTCGCGGTAATTAGAATTCTAGTCAAATTTAATCATTTATAATGGTTGAAGACAAATCTAATATTACAAAGGTTAGGTATATCTTATATCTTATATGTTTTTTCCTTTTAATGTGCATTTTCAAGCATTCAAATCATGTACAATTTTTATAAAAAATTGGTAATTATAGTATAATAGAGTCTTTCTAATATTGAATTAGTCTTCAAATACTTTTGATGATTAAATTTGAATAGGTTTTTAGCTATTATTATTCAGTTAACTCTTATTCATTTTTCATTTTTTTATAGTGGCTTTCTTATTATTAAGATATGACAAAATTGTAGACATGCATATCAAGTATATAAGTTATATGTATGTATTTACGCATTTACATACGCATATATGTATATGTAAAGAGTTTTCATCAACACATCAAAAATCATCTATCAATGTAATATAGGCTACCTAAAATTTTGATTGTAAAATAAAAATACATCAATACAGTCACAAGACATTCAAAGTTAGGCCCTATGATTACTGAAATCTAGCCTATCTTCGTTATAACTAGATGAGATATTACACATCACATGTATTGTCATTTTGCATTTAGTGAGTGGACAAATCATTCTTGTTTGATTGGCAATGCTTAGTGAAGCAAGGGAACAATTTCTAGATTGTTAGGTCATCTACAAGGAGAAGGGTCATAAAAGTTTTTAAAAGTGGGGTTTGAGTTTCATGCCCTTGAGTGAGAGCTCGATGATAATTATTTGTAACATCTAATGGTTATAGTTAGCTCCTGTGATAAATTGTTATTTGTAGTCGTAGTTTCTTGGGTGATGTTTAATTCATAATGAGCATTTGTGAGAAAATAGTTCATCTGTTGTTGTTGTGATTGAATATTCTTGCTACATGGGCCCTTATTTCTGTTGGCTCCTAATTTAACAGTTTTGAAAATGACCAAGAAACCAGACAGATGCATCTAAGGCTAGCAACTTCGTATGACTGATACACTTGATTGTAGTCTTGGGCCAACTTTAAGGCTTGACCCTTCTTCTACTTCAGGCTCCGCAAGACCTAGGCGGGTGGACCTCAGATTCAATTGATACCGTACCAGTGCAAAAACATATCCTTGAATCTATTTACTGCAAATGAAAACCCCTTATATCTCCTAATAAATCATGCAATAACATAGATCTACAATAGCTAAATGCAAATCTATGACATTCACAAGTTGAGTGAGGGCATTCTATTATAGCTCTTCAACATAAAATGTAAAGATGATTTGAATTTGATTTTGATTTTATGTGGGTGGGGAAAGTGGATGAAAACCAGGTATGAACAACAAACTTATGATCCTGTAGCTAATCAGTGCCTGATCCATTGGGCAATTTATGAATCTCCCTCATGCATTTTGGATATCTGATACTTATTCATATATTTAGATATTTGATCTATCCATTCACCTTGTAAATAGACATCAATGTTCAACTAAATCTCATTCTTACCTGATATCCCCCTCAATAAACCTGCAACCCTGTTGAATCTCTGAAGCATTTACATAATTCCTTGAATTACAAGCAACAATGAAGCAACATATAGCCTTAAGGGACTGCAACTATGACCTAGGCTCTTTGTTCCAAGACCATAAAACATCACAACTCAATTGAGAAAGGAGACAAGATTTAAACTGAAACTAAACACTTGCTGCTCTTTGTATTGATTTCCTTGAAATAATACATGAAAATGCATGAAATTAACTCAAATATCACCTAATAAACTAGACTATACAATGAGTAAATGTTGTCATACAAGAGAGAAAATGGCAGGAATGAGAAACTGATGGGATGGGAAGGGGGTATCACAGCCAAAGCAAAAGCTTCATGGTCTGAAACCAACACATCCCAGATCGTCCATTTAGAATTCATCAATTCCAGGGCCAGTTCTACTAAAGCTTCATTCCAGAGACTTTCCAATATTTTCTAACCCTTACAAAAGAGAAGAAGAAAGTATAAATAGAAAGGAAACAAATCTCGGATTGAATCTGCAATTGACATGTGTCCCTTCAGAATTCCTTCCCAAGAAAATGAAAAAACTTCTCTCTACCTTCTCCCTATAACTGCTTATCAAATCCCCATGATTATGGCTTTCAATTGCATCAAATATCTTAGAAATTTGATCATGAAAGCAAGTAACTAATTTTTAATGTCAAAGTGAACTCAGAGTAAAAGTGAAAAGTCAGTTGAATAAGACCTTTAGAAACCAAGAAACCCTCTTAAAATCAGTTTTCTTCACATTCACACCTCTACAAGCCTTTATGTCTAATTTCTAACCAATTCTAATGATCAATGGTGAAAAACACTCATTCTAAGTGTTTTTCACCTAGATCCAATGAGTGTTAAGTGTTCCATTTATTCTCATGAGAGATGGATTCATGTTGAATCACTACTCATGAAACATGGGTCAATGAATTTGACTCAAAAATCACACAGTTAAATCCTGATAGCAATATCACAACACTCATTCTATTGAGAACGCCCCAAAATTCACAAATTGGCCTATAGCACAAATCAATGAGCACTTGTGTAAAAATTGATCTCAAAAATAGAAAAATCATCTCATTCTGGTTCCGGTGGTATATTGGAGTGCCCATTTCAGTTTAAAAATGCTCTAGATATGCCCTTCTGAAGATCAGACCTCTGTTCATGGCTTCCATTTAAAATTGCAAAATAATTATTCCCTTTTATATAGTTTGACTATACAAATAATCTCAAGTTTTATTTAAAATCTGACCTCCACGTGATCTTAAGGAAAAATATTTTAAAATTAATTTTTGAAAACTTTGATTTTTCCTCCACTTTTTCACTCGGGTCAAACTTGGTTTGACCATCCTTGACATGTGTCGCATCCTGATTGGTTCCCTTTTGAATAGTCATCAAACCCTGTCACCTAGGTGCCACATCATCACCACCTCATTGCTAGCTCATCCCGCCACATAGGCACTCGCTATGTTGCTATACTAACTTCCTTGCATCTTTCCCATAGCGAGTTAACAACAACCATTAGATTCGCCACATGGCTCGATCTAGTAATCTCTGAGATTTTCCACTTAGCACTACTTGATTCGTTGTCGAATCTCTAGGCAGGACCCACGTTGCATTTTGACTCTCGTCAATTTTTTTGAATTTTTCGGCTAGTCGCTATGTCGCTAGCCAAAAAACCTTGGATTTTTTGGCTAGCAAGGTAGCGACTGCCAGATTCTAGACTTTTTCAGTGACTTGCAACATTGATGACATCATCATTTTTTTTGTGCATTTTCTCGGTCAAAATTTGTTCTCCAATTACCTCCAGCTGGCTGGCCGACCACGGGCCCCACTATGCAAGCTTTGGCTTTCAAAAGCTTAATTCGTGTCTTGTTAGACATTAAGTATGTTGAGTGCAATATTATTTAAAGACTTTTAGTTCCTCAACACAAGGCATGTAGGATAAATGCCTTTTGGGATAGTCTTCCCTCTGTCCATAGCATGGAACCTCTGTTAATGTTGCAACTTGATTTAAGTTTGGCATGGGTGCTTCTTGCTTAGGAAGCTACAGCTCCTTGTCTTAAGTCGTCCCTACTCCATTTGTCTTTGACCAAACGTGGAGCTTTTTCTTTCTTTGCTCTGTATGGGCTTCTTTCATACCCTGTCTTTAACACTGCCGCCTTATCCAAACAACTCCAATGTCCTCTTCATTTGTATTCTTGCCTCCCACATTATCCTAAAAGGTGGCTTCAATTCATGCATTGTCTACTCTTCCCATTCCTTTCTTTCATCCAACACAATAACAGATGCCTCCAGTACGTGGACTGTTCTTTTTTATTTTTGCCTAAGTAATTTTGTTGCTTGATGCGACTTTACATGCATATGAGCATGTTTCAAACTCAACTTTACATGCATTGCAGCTTTTCTCTAATGTCTCTCATGTTTCTAATACTTTCTTCGTTCTGCTGCTCTCATATATTACTATTGTTTACTCCCCTATTTATGAGCTGGCAGATTCAAAAAAAAGTCCTTTTTCCTTTCAACATCATGTTCTTGCTCTCATTGGTGGCTCCTATTCTTTTACAACATTTCCTTCCATGATAGTTGCACCCTTGTTGTGTGGGCATCTATGCATCCTCTTTGCATGGGTCTGCTCCTTTTCCTTTTAATGTCGTGGCATCTCCTTTTGAAACCACATGGAGTGTTCTTTTAAATGTCTTGCCCCTATTCTCCACGCCTCCCCTGTTTCTTTGTGCCCTTTTTCTTTTGAAACAGCTCCCTCCTTCAATGCATGATCTGTGAGTTATTACTGTTTAGTCGCAAGGTCTCCTTTGGTTGTCATAGGCTTTAAATCCTTGACATCCTGCCCCATCTATGGTGTGAGTCTTTTGTGTTTGACTGGCAGTTGCCATTGTAAAGAAAAATGGATTCTTCTACTCATGACTTGTCCTTATGCATGCTAATCCTCCTTTCCATTATGCGTAGATAGAGAAACTTTTAAGAGATAAATATAGGGCATGCCAATGCGACTAATCTATTTGCTCTTAGGAAACAAAGGACCCAAATATCTCTCTAAAGGGTCTCCAACATGGACCTTTCAATTCAAATGATCATAGAAAATAGATCACATAGTCAACATAGGCCTTTCAATACAAATCTTGTCACATCAAATGGGAGTCTCCTTGCGACTAATCCATATGTAAAACCTACACCCAATCCTTTTGCAAGACCCCTTCTTGTTTGTAGATTTGATCTGACACCATTAATGGAAGCTTGTCTTGTTCAATACTACCATTACATAGAGCTAAAGGTATGTTTATTAGAGTCCATTCATATACATGCTTAAAGTAGTATAAAACCTTGTTTGTCTTCTAATATCTCATAACATCACCTATTATTTTCAAAACCCTAAATGATATCAACGGAGAACATCTTCGTTATAGTTAACTATCCAGTTCACATTAAATATCAGTATTCATTTGAAACAATATCCTTCACATGTTATCAATCTGGAAAAATCAGTTGAAACCCAAAGTGGGTTCAACTATAAAAAAAATCGTTTTCGAACACTTGACTTCTCAAACTGGCCTATTGAATCCATCATACTGATTGGAACTAAGATCGACCAATGAATTCACATTTGAAACTCATTTTATCCTTTTTAGAAAACTGTCAATTTTATGCTAGAAGGTCATTTGGTTGGCCTTAAAAACTGACCAAAACACTTGATCTGGCTCTGAAAACTGGCACATTGACTCTTTGTGTTGCATTCTTGCACCCTGTCAAATCTCGTCTCATGACGAATTTGAGGTCAAAAGATATTCGCTATCAAAGTTGACCTTTTAGAGCTGCCTGCAAGAAAATATGTCAAAAAACAACAAATTGCATTCGAAATCGACTTTGTAAATTGGGCAAATGGGCACTTGGGAGAATGAAACTTGGGGCGTTAATTCTCTGTCATGCGAACATTATAAATTTGTGATTTGGGCTCATGAAGAATAATGGGACGTAAATGGTGAGCAGTCAAAGTAGGCTACTTGGATTTTGCAAACTGGAAACACTGATAGAAAACATTTTTTGCAAATGGAATTGACTTGGAAAAGTGTGCATACGGATTCGTCAAGATTTAAAAATTGGCACACTTGAAGTATTTTCAGGGGACAACATAGTGGTATAATCCATTTGATCTAGGCAATCACGGATCTCAAGTTATGACGTCACGAACAAGGGTACCAAACAATCTGCATTTGCTGACACCAATAAAAAGATAGAAATTGCATTTGGAATCATGTTTGAAAACTGATCAAATGGATTCATCATGAGCTGAAACTTGAAACATAAAAATTCTTTGACATATAAAATGTAATGTAAAAGGAATTTTAGCATTTTGGTCAATTGGTCAAAAGTTATAGCACATCAAACAGGGCTTCCCAAAATTTTGAACTAATTACACAACATGACAACATTAAATGACCAACTTTGAGGGATTCAAAACCTAGTCAAACGGATTCAAAATGACTCAAAATTTGAAACATAGGCTCTTTGGTACGAACACTAAACACTCCCAAAGCGGCAAGTCATAACACAATTCTAGGTGTGAGATATTCAATGGCAAACACAACTTCCTATCATTGTTTGACACTTAGGCCAAAAATGCAGAATTGACAATTGCTTAAAACAAGACTTCATGGAATGACTCGAAATGACAATTTAACTTCATGAAACACTTAGACACGCTAAATGCAGGGTATTAGAAATATTAAACACCTTAGGGGCCTCAAAGGTACAACCGGGTACAGTCACATCAAAAGCATTTATAAGGCTCAATTTCTCAACAATGCTCAAAATTCGGGCTACAATTTTGAGCGCCAACAATTTCTTCATGTTATTTCATTCTATATATCTTGGGATTTGGGTTTTCTCTTGAACCTAGGCATCTTTTATAACCTCGTGGGTTAGTTGATTTGAACTTGGTCTCAATCAAAATAGAATTAACCCAAGGTTATTGAAAAATAAGACACGGTGGCACGAGATGCACAAAAAAACCAAAGAACAAATTTGTGAATGGTATTATTTTAGGAAATTTGGTTTATTTTCTTGAATTGATGTTTCAAAGCTTCAATTGAATGAGGCTTTAAAGCTTGTTTCCTTGTTATAATTCTTAATGGATGCAAATCTAATATGAGTGCCAAATTATCGAACACAAACAAAATATTAGATATTTTTGTTCTTTTCTTGAAATTTTTTTAATCCAATTATTTAATTATTACAATAAGTCTTATATTTATACTTCTAAGTAAGATTGTGTGCAAGTTTATTAGCATTGATAATATTTTAGATCATACTCAACGACCCATCATCAAGATGATACAACTTAAGAATGCAATGTGATAATAGGAAGTAGACCTAACTCGATAAAAAGAAAAAGAGAGATGAAAAAGAGAAGAAACATGCAAACCAAGAGAAAAAATAAGAAATGAAAAAGAAGAACGAGAGAAGAAAAGACCACAAAGAACTAAAAGAATTGTTGAAAAAGAAATGAAATAAAAGAACACAAAAACCAAATTAGAAGGAAAGAAGAAAATCTAACCAACCCCCAAAAAATAAAAAAATAAAAATAAAAATTATATATATATATATATATATATATATATATATATATATATATATATATATATATATATATATATATATATATATATATATATATATATATATATATATATATATATATATATATATATATATATATATATATAGCAAACTATCATGTTGAGTTTTCCTTTTTACCTCAGACAATCTCTGGGTAATTCTATTCTTGCCTTTCAAAATGATCTTGAGGGAGATCATGCATGCCATGAGGGGTTAATAGTTTTAATAATGAACCTATTGAAGTAAAAAAAGGTGGATAGGCTCAGGTAGAGTAAGAAATCACTTGATTATGAGACTGAGGATAGTGATTCTGAGGAGGACTTTGATATAGGTATTGAGGATGAGGTGGATGAGGGTGAATTAAAGAAGAACAAGAAAGGGGATATGGGAAGCTCTTCCAAGAAGAATAGGAAGGGTAAGGAGAGTGATTTAGATCAAGACAGTGATTACGAGGAGGGGCAGAGGAAGGGCTTTCAAAAGAGAGGAACCTTGGGAAAGGTCTCAAAAAATAGAGGAAAGGTTGTGGAAAGGGATTTTATCCCCTTTGATGATGAACCCTTAATTACAAGGATGGAAAGAAAAAGAAAAAAGGTGGTTGCTCAGGATACGGGGGATGATAATGATCTTAAGGAGGTGAACCTAGACAGAAACAAACAGGGGGAGTAGGAGGACTACTTTGAAAGAAGGGAAGAGGATGAATATGGGTTCGTAAAGGGCATCATAGGTAACCCAAGATCAATTATGAATGATATTGACACACTTACATAGAAAATGCAAGATATGCCAAGGGACTTTGATCAACTCAACAAGATGGCAAGGGGGTATGTACATTGGGTCAGCACATTGATAGGCCATCTGAGGTTATTGGCAATGTAGAAGAGGTAAAAACTTGATCAAGTGTGTGCCAAAAATTGAAACCAAAAATAGGAACCTTGACCAGTCAAGCAAGGAGATGCAAAAAAGGATGGATGGTCTAGTTGCTAGAGTGAGTAACATGGAAAATATAGTCAAGAAACTAGCAAATCAAAATTGTACTATTATGAAGACTATGGCTGATAATTTCAATACCTTGTTGAACAATATGGAACAAAGTAAAGGCCAAGACTCCCCTATTTTGAATGAAGGCTAGGGTCCAAGCAAATGCACAAAGGCCAATTCCAAGAAGATTGAAGGAGTGGAAGCCAAAAAGTTGGATAATATGAAATCTTCTGCAGAAAATATGAACATTCTAGCAAATCAAGTTGCAGACCTGTTGAAGACCATGTAGTTGTCCGAGTGCTATCCTTTTACTTTTCTTTTTCTGTCTTTTATGCATAGCTATACTTTGGCCTCCTATTTCTATGGTTTTTTCTTTGTGGTCTCAGAGGCCTTCTATTATCTGAACTTTTGTGTTTTGTATTTCTTTGATACTTTGTTAAAGGTTTCGGGTCCTTTAAAACCGATTTTTATGTAATCAAAACTATCATGTTGAATTTTTTGTATTTTTCTAAGTTAAAGCAACTATATGGATTTATTTACTATAAACTTGATGTTGTTCTTTATCATTATTTTTTCTATGAGAGTGAAATAATATCATAATTTTTTTGCTTGTTTTGTGATAAGAGTATTGTGGTCTATGGGTTTTCTAGTTTTCATGTAATTCTTAGGTTCTCCAACTCTAATGTCCTCTTATAACAATAAAGTGGGGATATTTAGGGCTTAGATTGGCATAGGGCACCCCTAGAAATCAAAGACCAAACATGAAGTCACATTGTATTCATTTGTGTGTATTGTTTAGTTGTGTAAGCAATAAGTTCTTTTTGTAATTGGTATTTCCATTTTGGCAAGGTTATAAGCCACCTTGGCCAAATGACCAAATAAGGACATTAAATGCAAATTTTGGTTCATTTAGGTGTTTTGAGCCAATTAGGGGGTCTTGGTCATGTTGGAACTTGATCTCCCTTATCAAGATCCAAATGTTGTCATTTTGACAACTTCTATTGCAAATGTTACATTTTGCAACTTTACAACTTTTTGCAAATGTTGCAACATTGAATCCAAGAGTCATTTCACTTAGAAAACCATGGGAAGTCGAGAGTTAAATGTTTTTAGGGACATGGAGGAAGATTGGAGTTAGAGGAGATTCAAAATGTGTCATTCGTAATGGTTGATGTAGATTTAATAAATAAAGAAATGCAATTTACATGCAATTTTGTTGTTATAGTGACTTGTACATGTATGTACAGACTTGTCAGATTTTGATACCAATTGGAATAGGTAGAGATATTTATTAGCTTTCCTTTGAAATAAGTTTATATTTTATGTGCATGGATTTGTGAGAAAACTAAAATTGTGTACCAATAGGTCTAATTTTAAACCATTACCTAGGGTTTCATGAAGAATTGCTAATAACTTGAATCTAGAAGTCATTTTTGTGTGTGCAAATGGAAGTAAGAGAGAATTGATGCCATGGGGGGTATTTGATGTGTAGTTTCAATGTGCATAGAGTTGGAAAGGTCTAGAACTTGCAAACCAAATTGAGTGGGAACCTAAGACTCTATATTTAGAGTATTTATAACATCCTCTAAGTGTTCCAAGAGTTTATTTTGGTGAATCTAATCTATATCTAGGAGTTTCTTCACAAATTAGGGCTAATTAGGCATATTAGGTCTCTACAACTTATTAGTTTTAGGATAGTTGTTTTGTGAGTCAAGAATTGATATTTGAGGGTTGGGTATAAGTGTATAAAGGGTAACTAGAATTCTCATTTTCATGCCAATTTATTTGGTATAATTTTAATTTTAAGTGGAAAAATAGTATTGTTAGGGTTACTAGGAATTAGGACACCTAAAGAAGCAAGTATGGCCAATTGAATTGGGGAATCAAATCTAATGATTGGACCATGTTAAGTCAGAGGAGTTAACCTAATTTCCACTATACTTATTAGTGAAGATAATGATACTAGGAAATTATTGCATTCGTAACCTAGTACTAATATCCTTACCTTAGCTTTTGTCTATAAATATGACTCGGTGTGAGTCAATTTTCCTAATAATGACTCACCTCTCATTTGTCATTTTCTTCTATGGGAATTATAATTTTTTAGAAATTTGTAGAGCACTAATAATTTACTAGCAATTTGACCAATAGGTCACTTCGACTCATTGAAATTAGACAAGGACAAATTTATTTTCATCATGGTAATTAGAATTTTAGTCAAATTTAATCATCTGCAATGGTTGAAGACAAATCTAATATTAAAAACATTAGGCATATCATCTTTAAAAAAAATTTCTAGTGCATTTTCAAGTACTCAAGTGGTGATATGTACAAATGAAAGAAGAAAATGATAAATACATGATAAAGGAGTCTAATAGAGTCTTTGTAATGTTGAATTAGTTTTCAAGTACTTTTGACGATTAAATTTGAATAGGTTTTTAGTTATCATAATAAAATTGACTCTTATTCATATATTCTGTATTGGCATCCATGTTATTAAGTTGTGACAAAAGTACTATAGACATGCACATCAAGCTTATGAGTTATATGTATATATGTATGTATGTGCTCACACAAACACACATGTGTATATGTAAATCATTTTTTAACAAAAGATAAAAATATCATCTATCATGTAATATAGTCTACCTCAAATTTTGATTGTAAAACAAAAATATAATGCCTAGACAAGATATTACACATCACATGTATTATTATTGTGCATTTGGTGAGTGGACAAGTCATTCTTTTGTGCTTGGCAATACTTAGTGAAGCAAGGGAATATCTACAAGGAGAAGGGTCATAAAAGTGAAAGTGGGGTTTGACTTTGCATGGCCTTGAGTGAGAGTTAAGTGATAATTATTTGTAACATTTGATGGTTATAATTAGCTCTTGTAATAAATTGTGGTTTATAGTTGTAGTTTCATGGATGATTTTCAATTCATAATAAATATTTCTGAGAAAATGGTTCATCTATTTTTATTGTTGTGTTTTAACTATTCTTGCTATATGGGCCCTTTTTTTTGAGTTATTTCATTCTATATCTCTTAAGATTTGGGCTTTATGTTGAACCTAGGCATCTTTTATAATGTCATGGGCTAGTTGACTTGAACTTGGTTTCAATCAAAATAGAATTAACCCACGCTTAATGAACTCTAAAATACATTGGCATGAGATACCCAATAAAAAGTAAAGAACATATTTGTGAGTGGTATTATTTTGGGAAATTTAATTTACTTTCTTGAATTAATATTTCAATGCTTCAATTGATTTAGGATGTAAAGCATGTTCCCTTGTAATTCTTAATAGTTGATGCAAATCTAATATGAGTGCTAATTTACCAAACACAAGTAAAAGAGAAGATATTTTTATTCTTTTCTTGAAAATAAATTTCATCCAATTATTTGATTATTATGAACACACAATTTAAATCTTATATTTATAGTTTTGTGTAAAATTGTGTGCAAGTTTATTATTGTCAATGTTTTAGATCATACTCATTGATCCATCATCAAGATGATAGAGCTTAAAAATGTGAAGTTATAAATGGAATCAGACCCAGACTCAATAAAAAGACAAAGAGAAGGGGCAAAGAGAAGAAGCACACAAGCCAAGAGGAAATATAAAATAAAATAAATAACTAAAGAGAAAGAACAAGGAATGAAAAATGAAGAACAAGAGAAGAAAAGACCACAAGAAACTAAAAGATTTACCAAAAAATAGATGAAATAGAAGAACACACAGATACCAAATTAGACGGAAAGAATAAATTAGAAAATAAAAAGAAGAAAATGTAACCAAATCTAAAAATATAAATATAAAAAAAAATATATAGTAAATCTATCATTTTTAATTTGTTGTATTTTTCTATTTTGAAATAAACTATATGGATTTATAATACAAAATTGATATTCTTCTCTATCATTATTTTTTCTATGAAAGTGAAATAATATCATAATTTTTTTGTTTCATTTGTTATGATAATATTGTGATCTATGGGTTTGGTTGTTTGCTTGTGATCCTAGAATAATATTTTCTATGAAATAAAAGTAGTTAATTTAAATCTGATTATAAATAAACAAATAAAGCTTTTAAATGTACTTGAATTTTTTTTTAAAAGTTATTTTTCCTAGGAAATATTGGTTATCTAATTACTAATTAAATTGTTGCTTCTTTAAAATTAATTTGTTATAAAAAAAGAAAGAATCTTCTAAAGATGACAAAGCTTCAATGAAGACTTTTTTTGGCATGAACCCTTGGGTGGTCCAACTCCTATCTCCTCTTACAACAACAAAGTGAGAATATTTAGGGTTTAGATGAATTTGTTTTAAAAAAATACACTGATCTTATGTACTAAAGTGACTTAGTAGCCTTAAACTTATAAAGGTGATTCACAATCCACGTAATAAAGAGCAAGGGGAATGAGAATGTTTGCAAAGAAATTGGGAGAAATATAAAATTAGCAACCATGTATTTACTAATGGAAAGGGATGTAGAAATAGGTGAAGAAGTTCTACAATAAGGGTGAGAAAATTGAGAGATAAAAAGACATGTGTTTGTTGAACATATTAAGAAGATGTTGGAATTTTTGTCGTTGATGTAAAAACTTTATACTAGTTGTATATATTTATCAGTTGGTGGTTGGCAGTATTTGTTGGTTAGACATCAAGGTTTCAATTAGAAATGCATTTACTTTAGTTGATTAATGTGTGTTGTACAGACAAATTTTGTTAGTAATATTAATTCTCAATGAGAAAAAAGTAATCACAAGAACTTGATGTATAAAGGGATTTTTTTAGTCATTTATAACTATTGCAAGAAGAGGAAAAAACATTTTTTAGCAGTGTTTGTTAGAGGTTGAAGAAAAGTATTCAAGTGTGAAGATGGAGCCTTAGTTGGTTGTTCACAATACTATTGTGTTTGTATCAAGGATGTTGAGGAAGGGAGAAACAAAGGAATTCAATCAAGGAACAATTAGACAAATGGAAATTAGTTTTCCTATAGAGGATTCATAGGGAGTTCATAACCTTAAGTTGGATATATGGGGAGAATTTCCCTAGTCCAATGACAAGGAATTTATCTTGTTTTTGCTAAGTTGGTTTTGAAATGGAAACCTGAAGTTGGATAGACCCTATGTAGTTTAAAAGGAGGTAATCAAGGATATCATGGGGATGTATAGTATTGATTACCTTTAAGGAAACAATCTTAACAATTAAGTATAAGGAAGTACATGAACTGACTAGTACCAACCACAATAAGTGCACACTTTTCATAAACATGCTTGAAGGTTTGGTATTAAGGTTTGTTGTTGACAATATTTCTTTAAAAAAATTAAAAAATTAGAATGAAGATGGTGCTACATCTACTATATCAGTCTAAATTGCACATAAAATGGTCATGGTAGGTGTTCAGTTTAATATTTGTAAACTATTATTAGATGATTTTCTTGATAATGTCAAGATGTCATTTGAAGATGATTACGGATTTATTTTTTGGTTTATTGGTTATGCCTTCAGTATTCTATTTCTTGAGATATCTATCAGGTAGGAAAAAAATTAGAGTAAAAATTCAACATCCTTGCTAGTAAATAATTCTAAAGATATCTAGGACTTTTGGATAATAGATAAGCTACTTACAAGTTATATTTTGCATCTGTGAAAATTAGTATTTGTCTCAGTATAGTTGTATCTGGTGATATGCATGTGAGTCACATTGAGGAAGGTTCTTCCTTCGATAAGAAGAGTGTTCAATCCTTCATAACTAAAGAAGATAAAGACCAATAATAAGGGTAAAGAGATTGTTACCATTTTAGAGGATGAAGAAGAACAAGATGACGAAGAAAAGGAGATAGAAGAAAAGAAAGAAGAGACTGAAAAAGATGTAGTCTCTCCATCAAAATCTATCCATATGGATTTTTATGTAATGTAATAAATGTTATAAGACATAAAATTTGATATAATTGGTGATCTATGGTCCAATTCCTCTCTATTGAGAATAATTGAAATCGAGGATATGTCAAAAAATCACTTAGTAAAAAGAGTGTTGTTTCTAATTTACTTGGCATGCTTCCCGATGAGATAGTTAAGATTATTGAGAATATATTATTGCAAGACAATGTTGATTAAAGGAAATTCAAAATGACAATTGAGAACAAGTACACTAGAGCTACACACAGATTATTTAGGATGATTGGTTAAACAAGAGATTTTATAAAATAAATATTAGATATTTATAGGTGTTATCTTCAATGACCTATTGCTATTAAAAATCATAGCTTGGTAGAAGTGAAGCCATTGAGATAGAATTAAATTAATTGGGAAAGACCTATGATTAATTCAAATATGAAGAAGGAAAATAAACGATAATAGTTGGTTAGATTCACAATGAAATGTTATAGTTGCAATGTTAGGGAAAATGTTTGGTGAAGACTTTTTGGCTTGTGAAGGATTTGGTCAAAGTCAAGTTAGACCATATTTCTGGTATTCTTGTTGAGGTAAAGGGCTATAAGAAATGATGTAAGTCCCTAGACTTTACATCATCTTTTGATATGCTGGTATATCATGATAGCTCGTGTGCCCAAATGAATGTTGTTGTGGCTGAGTGGCAAAAGAAGCTTTGATAGTCAAGAAAAGTACAAGAATATTTGTATGATAAGGACTAATGTTCTTATCTAATTGTCAAAGTTATTGTAAGTAGCCCTTTTCCATTATGGGAAAAAGGTGTAAATAAGTTAAGGATAAAAATATTAAAGGAATATCTACGTTAGGGGGAGTTTTTGGTTTTAGGAGTTTTTCATGTTTTGGAGTTTTTGTAGTTTTTCCATCAATATGAAAAGTGAAAATTGAATATATTGAGAATATGGTGACATTTTTTTCATCGACGTAAAAACATTTATACTATTTGTATAACTTTATTGGTCGGTGGTTAGCAGTCTTAGTGTAATGTTTGTCAATTGTTGGTTAGACATGAGGGTTTTGGTTCTACACAAATAGATTCAATATATGTACTTTTGGGTCATGATGAATGTACTTGATCCTATTAGTGGAATTAATTTCTTTGGTACATCTACATGTTTTGAAATTCGAAAAAGAATGAAATATTTTTTTTGTTTTATGACTATTGACTTTTAGAGTTCTTCTGGATATCTTTGCTACTTGGACATTCTTAGATAGTTCATCGGATCTTCATGGTATAATGGTTATGTATCACTCTAGAAAAGTTTTTGTTGATAAAAATTATTCAATTTCATATTGTCATTGATGTTACACAAATGATATACTCTAATCGAGCATTGCCAGTTGGAACCGAGTTTAGAAGACTTTAGTATCAGCCGAGCATAAGTTCAGAAGAAGGAAGCTTAGGACTCATGTGTAAACTAAGTCAAGTTAGTTACCAAAGGAGTTTAGTGTAAACCAAGTTGGGTCGGTTACCAAGGAACTCAGTAGTAACTGAGTGACCTAGTTCTAGTTGACCTGTAGCAGATTAGTTTGATCTATTAGTTGGTTTATGCAAGCTAACTCAGTGGATGTTATTTGTTTATTTGAAAGGGTGTTCAAGTTGACTTGACATTGGGTTTCATATATATGAAAAGTCAAATTGTGAATTGAAATAGGTAAAAGTGGAGAAGAAGATATGATGTGAATAGAGAAGGATATATGATTTAGAGCAAAGTATCCAAGGAGCTGTAAAGAATATTCTAATCAAGGAGTATCTAGAGGATAATCTAGAACAGTGATCTGAATCTATAATTTAGTTGCTTTGTCAATCAGGTCAATCATTATTACTCTTTAACAATTGTAGCAATGAAGAAATCTCTTAACAGAGTTGACTTCATAATCATTTTGTAAATCTTCTAACTAGGTGGCATTTCTAGATTGAAGTGTCTTAAGACCTCTAACAAAGCCACTCCTAACAAGGTGATTCAAATCCTTTAATAGGGTCACACCTAACAGTGTGTTTTGTAATCTTTAACAGGGTTGGCTCCTAATAGGGCTCACTTAAAAGAGTGAAAAGTTGTAACTAGTTGCATTGGTGATTTTCCCAAATTGGGTTTCGACATTAAATCTTAGCGTCTCATGTGTTTATGTTATTTGCTTACTGCTTTATCTTTCTACAACTAAGTCACTAAAGGTTAATACACATTAATATGTCAGATTGCTTTGTTAACTGAGTTACAATACATATCTACTTGTAATCAAGTTGTGAAAGGATTTGAGTTTGTATTGACATCTAAGGGATTTGGAATTATTTTAGTGGTTATTGATTCACCCTTCCCCTCTCAGTTGCTCCTTTTATATTTCCAAAAATTTTATATATAACTTTATCTATCAATTATTCCATATATTTTTTTGATCGAGATGGATTTGGTTGTGTTGTTCTAATGGTTCCATAAATTATTATCTTTGATAATTGTGTATGGTGTAGGATACATATCATAAGGGTGACCTATCTTTAGATCTTGTGGAAACATGACCTATGAAGTCTTCTTATGTATGACCTAGATTTAGTTTCAATGGTAGCATGTTAAATATAATTATAATATTTATTGTATTTTAGCTAGCATATTTTGTGGTGTGGTTGACATATATAGTTACCTTATCATATGTATTTATAAATAGATTAATCATTTTGTATCGAGGCATGAGTGTGAATAAGTGAGAGTTGAAGGTGATATAGTGTGAGTTTGTTTCACTGAATATTTTGCACTACTTAGTATATATAAGAAGACCTTGAATTTAGTATCGAATAACAATGATGTCAAGAGAAAGATTTACATATTATGTTGCATAAGTCTAGAGTATGTTGGTAGAAGATTTTTACTGTATTGGATTTGGTTGATAAGATTTGTACTGGATTTATTGTTGATGGTGATTTCTACCATCAAGATGCTCCATTTGGATTGAGTTGTTATAATCTCTTTAGTCTCAACTTATCAACTAATTATTTTAAGACTAGATTATTTGTCTTGCCACTATCTATGATTAATTTAAAATAGGGCTTTCTTTCAACCTTGAACACAATCTTGAACAAATTTCTTTCATACACCACTATCACTTTATTTGGACACAATGATCTAGTCTTAATATAACTCTTTTAATGATCAAGGGCTCGCCTCTTTTGGTACTCTACTAAACCTTTGATCCTTTTGACTCTTCATCAATATATGTTGTTCTTTTAATACCTTCATATCTATTATGACAACTTCTTTGACTTTGGGAAGATCTAAGATATCCTCCATTTCGTCTCCCATGTCTTTATTTGCCTCTATAATACATACTTCTTTAAACATTACAATATGAACTATAACTTTCTTTCTAATTATCACATGAATTATGGTCTTCTCTCTTATTATCCTAAGAATTATTGTATTTCCTCTTTTTTTTATGTGTAAGTGCTCTCTTTTATTGTATTGTCTCTCTCTCTCTTGCTTCAACGCTTCTTTATAATATAACATAACATTAGAAGACATTTTTCCAAATCTTCATTCTTATCTCGATTCTACCAAATACCAAATATTTTCTTCAATTAATCTTCTTTCAGTAAATTACCATATTATAATCATATATACATATACTTCTTATCAATATAAAATTATATGCTATTTTATCAAAATAAACCCAAAATTGGATGAAAATATAATTGACCTAAAATATTGTCCCACTTCAAATGGACTCCAAGTCTTCGTAACGTTTCCAATTTTGCCTCTACTTGTGGAGGATTATTCTGTGATGTCCAACAGCTGTAGTAATCTCACCACGTGGTACTTGGGAGGATATTTAACATTTAAATGGCATAATACACTGTCAACTCTTGTGTTTCTTCACGCAGCTGATTACCTCCACATGCAGAGATCCTTGAAATACGTTATGGAAGTCCATCCCGTGGGGCCTTAATTCGAGGCATGGTCAATGCCGGACAAATTATTTCTGTTGCACCGCTCGTTTGGCTTTCACACGGAAGAAACCCAAGTAGACGGTGACCTTTTTGGGATCTCGAATCTCCTCTTCTCGCCCCCTTTAAAATCATGCGTTCCTTCTCTACTAAGATATGCCAACGTATCTTTAATCATAAACCACATATAACAACAAGACTCTATCACCACACATAACAACAAAACTCTATCACTATCACCACACAAAAGATTTGTCCTTGGTTGGGTTGGGCAAATGTAATTGGCCACTAGTAGGGAATTTTTGAGAGGTGTGATTGGTCTGGCAATAGAGAGATTTTAAGAATATTTTGGTGGATAAAAAAAAAGTGCCAATATTTGGTCAAATTTGTAGATAAAGAATTTAATATGCACATGTCTAAGATCAAGAGGACATGGGTAAGTGTAGATTGCTGTCTTTTGCGTTGATGGAGGGTGTTTTTAGATTATTATTTTTAAATTGTGGTTAAAAGAGAGTTTGAAAAGGGATATTGTATTTAATGTCAATAAGACAATCCAATTCGAATCAAAATTTATTTGAAAAATGTGCGTAATCTTTGCTATTGTAAACTTTTGAGAGTATTGTTTATTTGAAATTAATAAAGTTTAATCAAATTATTTTAAATTTCAATAAAATTGTAGACATGAGAGTTTTAACATTGCACATGTTTTTGTATGTATGAGTTTTATTTGATTCTTGTTAATTTGCATTAAAAAAATTATTTATTGTGAATTGTACTGATTTTTTTTACACTTTGCATAATTTTTCTTCTTACGAACTCTTTTGACAATGCACAAAATGCAACATTTGATAAGATTACTCTTTTGTATGCACGAAAGGTGTGAAAGATAAATATTCTTAGGAGTGATAAGGAGATGAGAGAAATTTTACTATATTTTTCTATATTATTCTCTCCTTATTTCCATAAAGATCCCCTTCCCTTTATTTTTATAGTGATATACTAGTATTAGCTAACACATATTCCCCACAAGGATTTAGTGAAGTGAGGGGTGCTACAACTCTAATCTCATGCCTTAGACAAATATGAGACCTTTTTATGCCACTCTATAATACCACTTTACTCTCATGTACACAATTGCTTCCACATATCACCATGCATACTAGAAGAATAGCTCTTTTATACCATCATATTACCATGCACATTTGCAATATTAGAGAGGTGTACTATAATGTGGGGTCTGGTTGACTACATGTATTATCATCTCCCCTCCTGTGTGGTAATATATGTTCTAGATTGAATTACCTATTTTTTTCACCTTCTTGGACACAATGTTTTATGTGATTTTCATAGTCATCACCTATGTAGCTACCTAGGACCCTTAAAGTTTTTTAAGTATGGGAGCATATCCAATTCTCTAAGTTGATTCAAGTCTTTGAATGCATTGAGTTACCCTTCTATGCATTTGATTTCCTCTACTTTCACTAGAGCATGCAAATTCTCTATATTTTCATGTCTTTCATTTGCTCATTTTCTCATCAAGGCTTTAGACTTTTCTATACCTTTATACCTCTCCATAAAATTCAATCCTTTATAAGACTTCATAACTAGATTGACAAAGGGTACTTCCCTTACACACCCAAACACATGCCATAGTACACTTGACAAAGGGTTACTCCACCCAACACTCACACATAGAATAACAAAGATAATAACTCAAAAAATTGAATAAATAATTTTCCTTCCATTTTTATTAATTAACAAAACATAAATTCCTTATTCACAAAACATTAGCCACTTGGGATTCACAACTCTACAAACTAGAGGTACATGATTTAATTCTAAAGCTATATACATGAATATGATCAAACAAAGTTTAACCGAGCCCCAATTTATAATGCTTTGTGCATCTCAGAGTTCTCATGCCCCCTCTTGGTCAGCAACACAAGGACACCAAGTAAATCAAGACATGATCAATAAGAAACTTTAAAACTTCGGCACAAGAGTGCATATGATGGTGTCTCCTCAATTTTCCAAAGTGGGCACCTAAAGAGGTAACTCTTCCCATTCTTCTTTACCAACACCAAGGCATGTGTAAGTTTGACTCATCCCCTTCCTTAAGTGGCTACTAAGATGAATAATTTAAAGCATCAAGTCCTTGAAGATAAAGTTTAAGAACTTTGGGAGATCCATGGTGAGCATGTTTAGGAAAGATAGTTTGAAGTTTGACGGAACAAATTATGATAGCTGGAAGGAAAAGATAAAGACACATTTGTTGTGTATGGGACTGGGATATTGGATCTTGACAAAATCAATGAAGAAAATCATTGCTAAAAATGATTTGGGAACTTGTACTGAAGTAGAAAGAGATCTTTTTATGTGTGACATGAGAACTAGGGAAGCCCAATCAACTACACTTCCTGAAATTGAATACAATTAGGTAATGTTAATTCACATTTGATTTGGAAAGTTTTGGAAAATAGTTTTGAAGGTGATGAACATTCTAAGAAATCGAGGCCGCAAAGTTGGATTTGTGCATTTCAAGATGCTAAAATGATGGAAGATGAATTTGTAAGAACATTTGTAGGCAAAATATCAGAGATTACAAGGAGGAACCAAAGAAGATGATGAGGTTATATGGAAGATATTGAAAAGCTTAACATTGCCATTTAAGCCAACAGTTCTAATGATACAATTATTGATATCTTGTACCAAAGATTTCATAAAGGAGAAATTGCTTGGAAGACTTGAAGTAGTTGAGAATGAGCTTAGATAGTCCAAAGAATTAATTAGAACTGAAACAACTTTTAGTGCCCTGAATATTTGACGTAGTTTATCAAGGAGCACAAGTGCTAGAGGAGATTTCACTAGTAGCAATAGATCTAAGGAAGACAAAAAGATTGAAGAAGGAGTAGCACTTCTGGTAAGAAGAGAAAAAGGAGGCAAGAAAATCTTTAAATGTTGGACTTGTGATGAATATGGTCATTATGCATCTACGTGTCCTAAAGAGAGAAAAAGTATAAGGGAAACCACAAACCTAGAAAAGATAGAGAGTGTTTGTATGAAAATGAAGAAAATAGTTCTAATGACCAAGAAGTAAGTGCTAGTGATGATAAATTTGGATTTGTGGCAATTAAAGAAGAAAGTCTATAAAAAGTAGCATTAGTGTCATAGGTTGAGAAGAAATCTAATTGGATAATTGATAGTGGTTGTTCACATCATATGACTAGTGATATGAATAAGTTTGTTGACTTCAAAAGTTAGGATGGAGGCATTGTCAGAGTTGGAAACAATGCAACATGCCAAGTTAAAGGTATTGGATCTATAAATCTTGATGGTAAAACTAACACTGAGTATGTATATTTTGTCGATGGTTGAAGCATAATCTTTTGAGTTTTGGACAACTAGTGGACAAAGGTTATTAGTTGTGGTTCATAGAAAAGACATGCATGGTTAGAGGCATAGATGAAAAGGTAATCAGAACATGAACTAGATCTAGAGGTAATGTATTTTAGTCAGTTCATACTAAAATGATATGTTTGGTTGCTAAGGTAGATGAAAGTTGGTTATGGCATAAGAGATTTTGTCATATAAACTTTGACAGTATTATAAAGAATAGTAGTATGTTTGCAGTCGAAGATTTTCCTAACATTGTAAAGCCTACTAGCACAATTTGCAAGGAATTTGTTTTGGCAAAGCATAACATAACTTCTTTTCCCTAGAAGAAGTTTACTACTATAGAAAAGTTGGAGATTGTACACACAAATCTCAGCGGTCCTATGAAGACTAAAGGATTCTATGCTGAAAGGTATTTTATGATTCTAGTTGATGGCTTTTCTAGAATGATGTGGGTTGCATTTCTTAAAGAGAAATATGTGGTATTTGATAAGTTTAAGATATTCAAGAATAGCGTTGAGAATGAATCTAGTATGAAGATTAGATAGAGGAGGAGAATTTACTTCAAATAAGTTTAACATGTTTTGTGAAGAAAATAGAATCAAAAGAGAGTTATCAGCTCTGAGAAGCCCTGAATAGAATAACAATGCAGAAAGAAGGAACATATCAATTACAAAAGCAACAAGAGCTATATTAGTTGAGAATGATGTATCCAAAATATTTTGGAGAGAAGCTATGAATACAACAGTCTACACTATGAATAGAGTGCAAGTCAAGAAAGACACTAACAAGACCCCTTATAATTTATGGTTTAGTCACTCACCTATAGTTGAGTATTTTAGAATTTTTGGGAGTAAGTGCTATATGTTAAGAGATGACGATATTGGTAAGTTTGATGCTAGAAGTGATGAAGTTATGTTTTTTGGTTATTCATTGAAAAGAAAGGCTTATAGATGTTATAATATGGGAACTAACACTACTATGGAAAGTGCAAATGTGAAAATTGATGAGAAATTTAGGATAGAAGAGAGAATAGTTGATTACAATTTAGATGATGATGTCATTACTAAGCCAAGGAATGATGAAGTATTTCCTAAGACTAACAATGATTTGCTGAATGAAGGAGAGCTAAGGCAGGAACAAATCTCAAAACCTTCAGCAGAGCCAAGAGTTGAGATAGCAACTCCTACTTTAGGAAAGAATATGATAAAGAATCACCCATCTAAATAGATCATCAGAAGTTGAGAAAAAGGTGTGATGACAAGAAGAAAAGGGTAAAAGTACAAAGTTGTGTCACCTTTTAGGGTGACTTATTAAAATGACTAAGTTTGAGTATTTCTATCTAAATATCAATTTAAAAAAAACATATGATCTAGATAAATTTATTCTAGCTAAGTTATACATGGTCTTAAACTTTTCCTATTGGAAATGGCTATTAAATGCATGTTTAATGCTAGTTTGTATCCGATTACTGAAAAAATAAAATTATTTCAGAAAAGTGGCATTTTAATAACTCTTACTATTTTTTATGATTTTTTTTAATAATATATAAACACTATTTTATAGAGCTCAGAGTCAAGAATATTCTCATATAGATTTTATAGTATTTTAATTAGATATAGTATATTGTAATTAAAAAATTCTACAAGCACATATTTTAACACTCAAAAAGATGTCAGTTTTGAGAAAGAAAAAATTATTAAATCATATAATTTTTTTAAAAAATTATATCACGTTCTAGAGGAGAGAGTCCTCTTCTAGAATGTATATTTTTTCTCTTGGTTAGAATAGATTTGTTTTGAAAAATGTGGTGGGAGATGAAAACTATCGATTTTAGATGAGTTGAAATTTGAATCATTATACAAGAGAAAATATAGGTCTAAAGCTGATTTTTATTTTTGATTGTTCTAGTTATATATGTTATGTATAACATAGTCTGAGGTCAAAATGAAATGATTTTTTTTCCCTATAGTTTTGTGGTGGGAACTAGACCCCCAATTTTTAACATTTTTCAATAGCTAAAAAATTGTCTATAAAAATTAAGAAAATATATCAATTCTTATTCCAAATAATTATTAAAAATTATAATCATAAAATTCATCCATTTCTACACATTTCATTAGTTTACTTCATTTACAAATTCAAAATAATAATGCCAATTTTATGTCATTGAAGGTGAACAATTATACTTTTGTTAGCCTTTTCCTTTACAAAAGGGTGACATAGGTTTGTGCTTTCACCCCAAAGTCAATGAAGAACTATGTTTGATATCTCAATTTGAACCTAAGAATGTAGATGAATCATGTAAAGATGATTATTGGAAACAAGCTATGAAAGAGGAATTTGATTAGATAGTAAAAAATGAGACATGGGAATTGCTTCCTAGACTAGTAGACAAGAATGTGATAAGAACCAAATGGGTATTCGGAAACAAGATGAATGAACAAGGTGAAGTTGTAAGGAACAAGACAAGATTAGTATGTAAAAGTTACTCACAATAAGAAGGAATAGACTATGATGAGACCTATGCTTCAGTGGCTAGAATAGAAGTAGTAAGATTATTCTTAGCCTATACAACACAAAATAAATTCAAAGTATATCAGATGGATGTCAAGTCAACATTTGTGAATGGAGAACTTGAAGAAGAGGTATACATTGAGTAGCCTGAAGGTTTTCCTTTGACAGATGACAAGGACATAATATGCAAAGTTAAGAAAGCATTGTATGGCTTGAAGCAAGCACCAAGAACCTGGTATGCAAGGTTGGACAAGCATTTGACAAAGCTTAGATATAGTAAAGGTACGACAGATAGTAATCTATATTGGAAAGAAATTGATGATGGTTTGGTGATTTTGGTATTATTTGTTGATGATATAATATTTGGAGGAAATGCTGAGGAAAGTGAGAAGTTTGCAGAAGAGACTAAGAAAGAATTTGAGATGAGTATGATAGGAGAAATGAAATATTTTTCAGGATTGTAGCTTGTACAGAAAAAAGAAGGAATCTTTATTTCTTAGAATAAGTACTTGAAGGATTTACTGAAAAGGTTTTTTTTGGAAACATGTAAACCCATTGGAACACCTATGGTAACTAGACTCAAGTTATCTAGAAAGGATGAGACACCTACTATTGAGTAGAAGAAGTACAACTCTATGATAAGAGGTTTGCAATATCTAACTCACACAAGGCTAGATATAGCAAATACAGTTGGAATTGTTGCAAGATTCCAAGTTGATCCCAGAGAAATACATTATGCAACAGTCAAAAGGATATTTAGACATCTAAAAGGAACATCTAAGTTCGTATTATGGTATGATAGATCTAATGATTTTACTCTAAGTGCTTATACTGATGCTGATTAGGCTGGTAGTATGGATGATAGAAAGAGCACCAGTGGTGGAGCCTTCTTTCTTGGAGGAAGATTGGTTTCTTGGCTGAGCAAGAAGTAGGATTGTAAATCACAAAGTACTATGGAAGCAAAATATTGCAATCAAGTTGTTTGGATGAAGTAGATGTTGAAGGATATAAGGATAGAAATCAGCGAACTTGTTGTCATACATTGTGACAACACAAGTATAGTAAATATGTCTAAGAATCCAGTGTTGCATTCAAAGACTAAGCACATTTCTATTAAGTATCACATGTTGAGAGAGAAAGTTATAGAAAAGGAAATTAGATTGGAGTATGTGAGCACTAAAGAATAGATTATAGATATATTCACTAAGCCTCTTCCCAAAGAGACTTTTGAGTATTTGTGAGGTATGCTAGGGGTTATGCCCCTTCCTACATCAGAGTAGAAGATGCAAGAATGCATCAGTCTAATGTAACGAAACACTATAGTTTGTCTGGATTGAATACTGATGCTTCATGTATGGGGGAGTATTTGTAATGGATAGAGTCATCTAATACTCTTGTTGGATGTTGTTGTTGAAAAATGTCTTTTGACACTTGAGCTAGCAAGAATAAGTTGTTTCAGCATTTGATGCAGTAAGTTGGTTGCTTAAACCTTTGACATTGATGTCAATGGGGAAGAAGTTTGACATGAAAAAAAACATGTTCAAAAAATGTATAGCATGATAGTTGGGAGAAGTTAGGCATGAAGAAGTACAACATGGAATGATAGTCTGATAGAAGCACATTGAGGTATATCAATGGGGGAGAATGATTGATGAAGAGGATTTGAAAATAAAGATGAACAATCTTTTGTTAGAATTCTTGGAATTAGATGTTTTTCATCCATGTTTCCATTAGTGCCAAAGGGGGAGATTTTTACAAGCATGAATGCTGATGGTATTTCTATGGGGGAGTATTGTAGATATGTTACTATGATGACATGTTACATTCACAATTGATTTTATCATTGATGTCAACATAGCAATTTTCTATGGTATTTGATAGAAGAACAACAAAAAGATCAAGTTGGTATGGACGACTAGTTGAGTATTCTAAGTATCTAAGGTTATGGGAAACACTTTTGAGTATCTAGTATATTTAATCAATTCTGGATGAAGAAATGATAAGTCTGAAAGGAGTTATGTAAGTTTTGGTGATGTTTGTTTTGAGATAGAGTTTACAGAGGCATGTTCTAGTAAACTATTTATATCTCTTAGAAAAGTTATTATTCTAAGAATCGAGGTTGAGGATGTGTAGAAGACATGATAGTGATGACATGGCTAAGATTACTCATCATAATATTGCATGTATGAAAATTTATTCAAGCTACAAGGTGGAAGATTAATGTTATTGCTAAGTATAACATGTTCTTAATAAGATCCTATAATGATTAATTGAGAAGGTCTAACAACTGACTTAGGGAATTTTATTATGGACTTAGTATAAAGGAAGGACATTTTATTTTATTAGGTATGACATGAAAAAGTGATTTTGTAAGCAACACAAGAATGGATTGCTTAGTTGAGCAGATTAGAGAAAAAGTGAAGGAAACTTCATTGCCAAGGTTTTACTGAGTGATCCAAGGTTTGATATTTGGATTCGAGGTTTGTGACCTGGTCTACAAGGTTTGATAGTGTTTGGTTTAGTTTATAAAACAAAGGAAAGAAGAACATAACAATAAATTACTTGTTTGAGTAGTGAGCTCTTCTTGTAGTTGAAATTGCATGTTTGGGTAGTGGGCTCATCTTGCATAAATTGTACTACAACTCCTAACAGGGGTTCAAAGTCTCCTAATAGGGACTCTATGTACTAAATGTTGTAATAGACTCCTAACATGGTCCATCCTCTAACAAGGAATATTTATATTAGTACATCATCTTGTGGGCATCATTCCCACCGCAATTTTCCCTCTGATCAAGGGTTTCCCTAGTTAACATTTAGAGAGGAGGATAGGCAATGTCTAATTGATTTGATGCCCTCTATGATATCGGCTGAAGAAAATGAGTAGTGTAAATGATGATTGAGGAGGAAGTCCACAAAGCTGTGTTCTCTATGAAAGCTTATAAATCCTCGGGACTGGTTGGGTTCCCATCAACATTCTTTCAGCACTTTTGGAAAGTTATCAAGTTGGACCTCATTCAGGTAGCTTGTGATTTTTTCAAAACCAAGAAGCTTCTTAAATGACTCAACAAAACTTTCATTGTACTAATTCCCAAGGTGAAAGACGCGGAGGTCCTTTCTGACTTCAGGCCAATCAGTCTATGTAACACTACTTACAAGATATTCTCTAAAATCCTAGTGAATAGGTTGAGGCCACTGCTACATAAGTTCATAGGAAAAACTCAAAGCAAATTTTTCCTAGGATGACAAATCTTGGACGCTGCTATAACAATGCATGAAGTCTTGCACTTTATGGAGAAAAGTGGTAATCCTGGTATGGCCTTGAAACTCGAGATTTCTAAAGCTTATGATAGGATTAATTGGACCTTCTTGTATAAAGTTATGGAAAGGATAGGCCTTAGTTAGAAGGTTATTATATTAGTAAAGTCGATGGTGGAAATTGTCAGCTATTTTATGATGGTTAATGGGTCATCTTGGGGAAATTTTGGTGGGGAGAGAGGTCTTAGGCAAGGTGATCCCATCTCTCCCTACCTGTTTATTATGGTTGTTGAAGCCCTAGGAGAAAGTTGGAGGGGGGGATAATCAAAGGTATTAAACCTGCTTCCATCTTATCTCCTAAAGTGATTCAACAATTTGTGGATGACACCTTTCTTAGTGGGGAGTCCTTGGTGAGTGAAGCCAGAGCTTGGAAGTCGGTACTAGAGATTTATGCAATGAATGAAGGTCAAAAGATCAATTTCAACAAAAGCAAGGTGTTCTTCTTTAATACCCCCTAACCTACAATGGAGGATTGTTGGTATTGTAGACTGCAACATTGTTGAGTTACTGAATATTTACCTGGGTCTCCCATTAACTATGAAAGATGTGAGTAACAAATTTTGGAATGGGATTCTGGAATGAATGGAGAAAAAGTTGATTGGATGGAAAGGTAAAAGCTTGAGTAGTGCAAGCAAGCTGCAATTGTTGATTTCTTCCCCATTAACTGTGAAAGATGTGAGTAACAACTTTTGGAATGGGATTCTAGAATGAATGGAGAAAAAGCTAATTGGATGGAAAGGTAAAACCCTGAGTAGTGTGGGCAAGCTGCAACTATTGATTCCCTCCCTCCAAGGTTTACCAATGTACTTCCTATCCTTATTTAAAATTACTTAGTGTATGCCAAATAAACTAGAGAAAATTTAATGTAACTTTGGTCTAGAGGGAAGGAGAAGATTATAATAAGTTTGGTCAGCTGGGAAACAATTTGTAAACCAAAAACAAAAAGGTGGTTTGAGAGTACAGAGGATAACTGATCTAAACAATGTGGTTCTCACAAAGATGGGATGGAACTTGATGAAGGGAGAAGCTAATTGGTGCAATATTATGAGAGATAAGTACCTTGGAAACCTGATATTCTCCCACTACACTTGGAGAAATGATCTTCCTATGGGCTCCAAAATTTGGGGAAATATTGTGAGAAACAAAACCCTTTTGCAGGAGGGTGTTAGGTGGCTTGTGGGGAATGGTAACCAAATTAATTTTTGGGAGGATCCATAGCTTATAGATAAACCTTTAATAAAAACTAAGTTTGGGTCACTCCGGTATTACCTACAAGAACAGGGGGTGGAATGGTAGCTGTTTTTATTTGTTAGGGAAGAAGGTGGAAAAAAGCAAAGCTACAAGAAAATGTAGTGGCTAGAAGGGAGCTGATCGATGAGCTTAATTCTTTTCTAGAGAAGTACAAAATCCTAGGAAGAGACAAGACTGATGAATTCATTTGGAAGGCTACCTCGACTGGGGAGTTCTCAGTTAAATTTGCCTACAAATTAATGGTCAACAAAACCCTCAAAGGTAATGACTAGGAGAGTGTTCGATTTAATCACTTGATCTCGAAGATCAATATTTTTTGGTGGACCACCATTCATGGGAAAATTCTCACTATAGACAACTTGATGAAGTGAGGATTTCAATTACCAAATAGATGTCATATGTGTAAGATGGAGGATGAAAACATCAACCACTTATTCTTGCATTGTAGGTATGCATCAAAGGTGTGGGAGATAATTGTTCTGATGCTAGAGGTAAACTGGGTGTTTAATGGGGACTTGGGGCAATTGCTAATGAGCTGGCAAGGCCCATTTACCCATCCCCTCCTTACCTATCTATGGAAGATCATTCCCCCCATGTTTGTTGGGGTATTTGGAAAGAGCGTAATAATAGGGTGTTCAAAAATGACGAGAAAGAGGAGGCTGTCAAGGTGGAAAGGATCTATAAATTGATAGTTGAGAACATTAGTTGCATGAAGTGGATAAAACTAGCATTTCCCCCTTCTACCCTTGAGGTTAGGGTGGCAGAGTGCTGGTCATTGGAAGAAGGGATTATGGAAATCGATAATTCTAATCTTCTAGCTAGAAAAAGAATCCGGTGGAAATCCCTGCTTGCAAATTGGGTCAAACTCAATTTTGATGGTGCAGCTAGAAAGGAGGGCTTGGTCGGGGGGAGGGACAATCAGGGACAGTAAGGGAAGGGTGTTGTTGGTGTATACTGGTGAGTTAGGGAAAGTTTCTAATAATATAGCGAAGGTGATGGTTCTGTATTGGGATTAAAATTGGTCATAAGTGTGGGTTGGAGAGATGTGCAAATTGAAGGGGATTCTAAAATAATTATTGAGATTGTCAATGGTAATATGAGGGAGGGATGGGCCATTAAACATGTGACTGATGATATCAAGTACCTATTGACTAATCTTAATAGGCTTGATTTAAATCACATCTTTTGAGAGGGAAATAGTGTGGTTGATGAAATGGCGGTAATCGGATTAAAGGTGAAGGGGCTTAGACATTGGAGGGATTTAAATGCATTACCACAATTGGTAAGGGAGTTAGTGAGCCACAAAGTGAGAAATGATGAGTCTTGGCTGGTTATTTTGTATAATGCTATTGAGCTAGTGGGGAGGACATGTCCTTGAAGTACAAGTGGCGAGGTGTAAAGAATCAAGTATGGGTAGTATTAATTATGCATGTTCCAAAAATTGGAAGTTTGAAATGGGGGATTTTTAAATTTATTTTCCTAAATGTGTCATCGTACACCATCCAGAGAAAGGAATTATTTTTTAAAGGTTTGATATGTGTTGGGAATGATGGAAGCAATTGGGAGATAGATCATGGCAACCAACACGTGATCTTTCTTACCAAGTTGGCTATTTTCATTATTACTATTAATTGTGATTATCATCTCTACCTATGGGTTTTTCTACCTAAGAGTGAAGTCTTTTTTAGAAATTTTTTGGGCTTTGAAGGGAAAGAGAGGAGAGGTTAAAATTGCAGAGATGGGTGGTGATTTGATGCCCATTCAACCAGCTATGATCGATGAAAATATGAGGAAGTCCCTGGTGTGATATATCCTAAAGGAGGGTGGTTTTCTCATTTATGGAGGCACTTAATGGGCATGATGAGAATTTCTCTATGCAATTCATTAACTCGTGGGAGAACCATAGAGTTACCATAAATGGTATCTTGTTTCATATTTTGGAGGAGGTGATTGCTCTAGCGACAGGCTTGCCCATGAGGGGTAGGAAATGGCAGAAGGTGATGAGGGTGACTAATGATGCAAGCTTGCACTATTTCTTCGTGGATGGTGAGGAACCGATTTAGTATAGAGGTGGTTTTATGTGAGAGAAGCTTCCTAACCCATGGAACGAGGTTTGTCTAGTTTTGATGAAATATCTTACCCTAGAAGGAAGGTATGGAGTCTGCTACTACTATCACTTTCCTCTCCTTAATCATTTTAACCATTGTGATTTTATTTCACTTCCTTTCTTCCTACTACGTGATTTAGAGGATTCTGTTGTTGATGTGAAAGAAAAAATAAAAAAGCGGGTTAATTTCACAATTTTACACTAGGGCTTAATTTTTAGGTTGTACCAATTCCACCTCACCCTGGCCCCCCCAAGGATTGTGGAAATTGATATTCCTATCCATTTGAACCCTTGACCCCAAATTGTTCCTCTTAGGATTACGAGTCCTAGAGCCCTTACCCCATAGCCTTCACCCACTAGGTCCCTGGTGAATCCCTCCCACATGGGGAAGAGAGGGAGGGAGATTAAAGGAAAGGAAAAGGTGGTGGTGGAGTTAGAGGATAAGATGAGAGGAGGTAGGAGGAGGTCGGGGAGGTTAGCAAAATCCCATGCTAAGAGGAATTTGAAGGAGGGAGTCTTGTAGAAGGAGTTAGATTCAGAGGATTTGAGCTGCCCCAAAAAAAGGATGAAAGAAAAAGAGGTTAACTTTGGGGTGGGAGGTATGGAGGAGGTGGAGGAGGAGGATTTAGACTCCTCTAGGTCAGATTTGAGTGAGGGAAAGGAGAATAAGAATGTGTCACATGTCTCGGTGATAGTTGAGCTAGGTGTGTGGACCTAACAAAGGATTGGTTCCCTAATATAATGGATAGGATGTCTTCCCTCGTAATGATCTCCTCCCCTATTAAGGTTATTTTTGAAAATGCTACTAAACCCCTATTTGTGCAAGATAACACAATGACTGGTACTGGAGGCCATCTGAGTACCCAACATAAGGTTGGTAATGAGGCATGGGAGAGAATTCATGGACTGGATGAGAGAATGCACCTATTGACCAAGTTCATAGTTAAAGTGACACATGCGGCAGCTACCACTCTGTGCTTGCTCAAGGATGCCGATGGGGACCTACCTACAGGGGACTCTAAGATTCTATTTGACTTCCTAGCGAAAGACTAAGCAAACATCCTCATGGGGAGGAAAGAGGCCAAGAAATCTTAAGGGATCCCTCCTTTTTCTTTTTAATGTTGTTAATTTGCTAGCTACCAAACTTTTCAGTTTGCAAGATTGTTATGCCTTTGTTAATATTTTTATTTAGACTCTTATGTTTTATTACATACATTTTGTTTAAGCTTGTTGATTCTCTCATTATTATGGTTGCAAATCTTGTTTTTGTTTGTAGCAACAATAGGGGTTTGTTTTGTTTTTATGGTAATCTATTGGTAGTTGACAAGTTTTCTATTATAGGCTAGCCCCCTTGTTTTGAATGATATTAATTCAAAAACATATCTAGTGTAATTGTCTATGTGCAACTTATTATGGTTGATGTTTACTTTGGATGAACGGTTAAGTTTGTTTAAAGAAGATAAATATTTTAACTATTGGATAATTGATTCACATCCCCCCCCCAGTTATCTTGGTGGACTATTGTTTCTAAAATAAATATCTCTCATAGGTAGGGAAAAATAAAGGAAACTCAACCAAATATTCTCAATTTACTAGAAATGAGAAAAGATACAAGATGAGAGTGAAAATCATTGACCCACCCACAATTCCCTAGTGAAATCTAGCAAAAAAAAAATAGAAGGATGGATGTCGATACATAATAGAAATGCAACCAGGGCACCAAAGATCTTGAACCCTATAAAATCCTAGGCATTACGTGTGAATGTTTTCCTACTAAATCAAAATGAAAGGAGATTGTGCACCAATAACAAGACTAGTATCTAGAATCAAACTCTCAAAACCCATACAAATAAGGATATATCAATCCCATAACTTCCCCTAGGTTAGGGAATCATATGTTTCAAATGCAAAGCCAACAAATCCCGAGTAGAAAAAGGTAATATAATCATTATCAATAATAGGTACTTTGAAGATTACTAGCACAAATGTAAATCTTTAATTGGCTCCATGAGGCTCTTGGCGAGCAAGTGATTATAACCTGCCTTCTAGATAAATTGATGTATTTGCATTGTAGAAATAGAAGCGTAAAAAATAGTTTACTATATGGACCAATATGTTTATTTTAAGGGAAAAATATCAATTTCATAAAATGGAAACCTAACTTTAATGAAATAAATATTAATAATGAAACATTCCCAACATGGGTAAAAAGTATTGAATTACCAATTGCATTATTATACAGCCAAATCTTAAAATTCATTGATAGTTCACTAGGAGATCTTGTAGAAATAGATTAGATTTTTTTGGATTTAAATTAGGTCAAGTTGCTAGTTAAAACTAGGGATAATTCATAGAAATAGATCCTATCAAAGAAATCACAAATAGATCATATTATAGCTTGACACTTGAACTATTTCAAGGATCAATTCAAAATATTTCCTTAATTAACCCTAAATCTAAACTATACTATAATACAAAGTCTATCACCCTTGTTAAAGGAATAACTAATCTTAAACATTTATTCTCAACGATAATTATACTTAATCCATATCAGGAAAATGATATAAATGGAATGGATAAAGATAAAATTATGAATTTAAGTGAAGAATAGTCATTGAATGCATTTAATAAAAACAAGCCAAAGGCTTAGCTAGAAACTCAAACATATCTTCTAAACAAAGAGATAGAGGAAGGAGAAATTATTGAGGAAGAATAAAGCTAGAATAAAAACTCATCACAACAATTCCAAGTGAGCACAAAATAGGAAAATCTTCAATCAATAACACTTGAAAATCTGAGAAATTAGAATGGATCAATTGAGGCATTAAATAAGGATAATGGAAATAACACTACAAACATACACAATATATTCAATTATTGTTAAAAATAGGTCAAGAAAGGCTTATCCTAGCAATAATAGGTAAACTATATAACAAAGAGGTCAGATAAAATATGGTGAAACTTAGAAAAATATTAAAGGATATCATCCTAGTCCATAATGATGTATGTAATCAACTATATCTATGGTAGGATGTGCAATAAGCACATCAACATAAAGAAGTACCAACACTTTGTTGTACCTAGCAAGGAACTTATGCTCACAAATGAACTAGAAATAAATAACAATCAAACACATTTCCTATTAGACAAAGAAATGGAAGATATCATAGACTTTGGGAAAGAGCACTTCAATCATATCTAGAGCATCCCTAGAGGTATCTAAGTAGAAATGAACAGACCATAGATCAAAGTTTCAAAATCAAGAGAATTGAAAAGTACTCTAGACCCCAATGGGGTAGTAATAAGAACATAACAACTAGAATACTTTTAGATGAGTAAGAGTCCCAAAGAACTAGTTATAACAATTTTTTAATACATTGAAGATGAAATAGAAAACTTGAATAAGATAATGGAAATGACACTATAGAAAGATCGGGAAGAAGAAATAAATGACAATATGGAAGAATAAAATGTAAAACAAGAGGGATTAGCAAATGAATGACTTGGTTTGGAAAATGCAAATGAGGGACTAATAATACCATGAATAATCAAGAGACAAAAAAGGTCACAAATCATTTATGGTCAAAATTATAGAGTTATTATATGTAGGGAAGGGATAGTACCTTTCAACTAACCAATAAAAATCACAACATGGAATGTTAGGGGTATTAACATCCCTCACAAAAAAATAATAATAAAAAGACATTTAAAATTATTTACCTCATAAGTAATTATAATCCTAGAAACAAAACTTAGTTTGGAGGAAATTAAGAAAATGAATAATAAAATAGGAATTTGGAAGGTAGAATGGGTTGAGTCAGTAAGGGCATTAGGGGGACTAGCAAATTTGTGGGACCCAAGGAAAGTATCCTTTGAATCTCTAAACTACAATAGTAATTGGATTTTTGGAAAAATTAAAATTAAAAACAAAAATGTAATCTTTATCATCACTAATGTATATGGTCCTACTCAAAATATCCACGTATTAGCCTTATGGATAGAATTAAGTGAAAACAGTAATGCAAATAATATGGACACACATTATTGCATGAGACTTTAGTATAATCTTAGACAAAAGAGAAAAGTATGGTGGATCTTCACCTACCCTACAATCACAAAAGGATTTTAATCAGCGTGTACTTAATAATAATCTAATAGATATGAAGAGAAACAATGGTAACTTTACTTGGAATAATAGGAGGGCTAGGTTTAGTCAAATAATAGAAAGGTTAAATAGGTTTTTTTTGAAAGGAGATATGAGAAGCTTCAACTATTCTTAAGAATTCAAAATTTTAATCTTATTAGGTTCAAATCACTTCCTAGTCCGATTAGACATAAATGAACCCATCAAATCAACTAAAAACCCATTTAGATTTGAAAATATGTGGTTTCAACAGAAAGAATTTATTAAACTAATTGAGAAATACCTGAACAAAGAGAGGTTGGAAGGCTCAATTCTTTTATGCTTTGTGTCAAAATTAAAGGGGCCCTAGAAAACAAATTCTTAAAATGGAAAAGAGAACACTTTAATAGCATTTTTGAAGAAAAGCTCACCATAGAAAAGAAATTACACAAGTTAAATAATGAAGTAATTAAAAAAGGTATGAATATAGAAATTTACTATAAAGAAACATATTTAATAGCCAATCATGCAAATGTTCTGACAAAGGAAGATATTTTCTAGAAACAAAATTCTTAGAAAACGTGGTTGGATGAAGGCGAAAAAGTACAAAGTGTTTTCATAACAACAAAAATAATAGGAGTGTTGGGATTATAAATAAAGTAACTGAGGGGGGGGGGGGGGGGGGGGGTTGTGAATCAGTTACCACAAAAACAAATCCCGATCCATTAGATGTCTTAAATAACTAGTTATTGCTGTCACTCGATAAACACATCACAAAATGTTGTAACTCAATAGAT
The DNA here is from genome assembly GCA_028749045.1 of Cupressus sempervirens. Taxonomy (NCBI): domain Eukaryota; kingdom Viridiplantae; phylum Streptophyta; class Pinopsida; order Cupressales; family Cupressaceae; genus Cupressus; species Cupressus sempervirens. The sequence continues at coordinate 603,834,610 of CM053788.1, forward strand.
TAACTTGTTACTAATCTTTAAGCATTCATAATTATTAACATGCATGCAAAAGTAAATAACATGAACACAAGAGACACTAGATTTAATGTGGAAACCCAATATGGGAAAAACCACCAAGTAACTAGCTACCAATTTTCACTCTTCTGAAGTGAGCCTTGTTAGGAGCCAACCTTGTTAAAGGTTACAATACACACTGTTAGGTGACCCTATGATGCATGATCAAGAAGATTTGAAGATTTTAGCAATGGAGGAAAAATATAGTGCCTTAGTTGCAAATCAAGCAAGTGGAGTAGTTACATGCATTGTTGACAACATGAAAGAGGCAAGCGAAGATGAAGATGTCAAATAGGTAAATTCTTATGAATCATGGGATGTTGTCTTTGAGATGAGTTTGGAAGATATTGATGATGGTTTGCATGAGGATCTTGTTAGTCATGTGTGGCATGCAAAGGAAGATTGGTATGGTGTTTCTAGGTTGATTACATGTGTGATTAATTCAACAAGGTTGGATGAGGATGAGAGTTATACTTGGGTAGAGTTCATTGCAAAGGAGTATTTTCAGCAGCAAACACTTGTTTCGACTAGATGTTGGAAAAGAAGAGAAAAAAAAATATGTCAATAGTGGCTACTTCATTTTGTGAATCCATATTCACAAAATTTTTCCTGCCATGGGAGTCGGATGCAGGAGCATCATGCATCAAGAAAAAAAATGTGGAAGCCTTTAGTCAAGATGAAGATGGATTTATATCTTTGTTTTGGCGTCAAAGTGTAGGACACACTTTTCTATCTACCAAGGGAGTCTGATGCAGAAGCATCTTGCATGGGAAAATTAAATTTAAAAAAAAAAAAAAGAGAAAAAAAAAATTGTAGAGGGGAGAGAAAGTGACGAAAATAGAAAGAAAATAATAGAAAATAGCAAAATAGGAAAAAAGGAGAAAAGAGGAATTTCTATTTCCAAGGTGCATCGGTGGCGTAAATAGAAAAATAATAAAAATAGTTGTTATTCCATTAATCGAGGTGTGTAGGTGGCATCTTAAGAAGTTTGTGAAAAGTTCCTTAAATCATGCATTTAATATTTGTTGTGATCCATAAAAGAAATGTAATTTTCTAATTGGGCCACATGGTGGTGCTTAGTTGTATTTAGGTGGAAATTCTAGAAAGTTGTAGTTATTGTAGAAGGTTGTGGATATTGTAGAAGGTTGTGGAAATTCTAGAATGTTGTGAATAAATCATGCCTTGGGTGGTAAGTGCCTATTTAAGGAAGGCTTATGTTCATTTGTAATCAAGCTCTTCAAGTGTAAGCTCTTGTAGTGAAGCTCTTCTAATGTAATCTCTGGTAAGGAAGCTCTCAAGGTGTAGCAAACAAGCTCTTTGTTGTAAGCTCTTCTAGTTGGAAGCCCTTAGTGAGGAATCTCTATTATATTATAAGAGTTTGGAGTTCTTCCATGTGGAGAATATTGTAAGGAATTTTTAAGTATTAATGGATGCTTTATGAAGCATTTTTTTCATCTCTCTATCTCCATGTTGTTGCATTTTTGGTTGTCAGTTGGTACGGGTGGTGTGGCTTGTCATCACCTTGTTAGAGGATTTAATCACCCTGTTAGAAGTGGCCTTGCTAGAGGTCTTTAGAAAAATTCAACTGAACTGTCACCTCGTTGGAGGATTTACAAAATGGATGTTAAACCAACTTTGTTAAGAGATTTTGAAATCACTGCTACAATGGTTAGAAAGTAACAATGAATAGACCTAAATAAGATGCAACTAAATTTGCTGATTATAGATCTCTATTCTACACCATTAGATCCTCCTTGATCAAATATAGCTTTGTTGCTCCTCAATGATCTTTGATCATCCTTCAAAATTTGCTCTCCTAATAATTAGTCCTCCTTCACATTCGCATCACATCAAATTCATCACACACACACACACACACACACACACACACACTTAAGAATTTGCAACTTGACCTCTTATATATGCTATTCAAATTATCAAGTTGGCTCATTCAAAAGTTACATTTACCAATAAACCATACATTAGTCAGCTACAAATATTACATTAAAAAAATAAACTTTATTTCACAAAACAATGAAATCCTTCATTGGCCGACCCTGCTCGGTAAGCACTACTTCCAAAAACAATTTCCTGAGTTAACCATCTTAACTTGGTTAACATTGCAAAATTTGTAAAATCCTTTGGCTGCCGAGTGGACTCGGTAAGAATTGAATTTCGTTCACTGACTATGAGAGCTTGGTAAGAAATGTCTCTACCACATTTTCATTTGATGACCGAGTGAGCTCCGTAACAACTGTCTGCACAAGGTAAAGCCTGAGAATGCTCGGTAGACACTATAAACCTTCTTTGCTAACCTTCTAAGCTCAGTAGACTCTGTCTTTTTCCTTGATGACCAACTAAGTTTGGTAAACTCTATGTGATGACTTATATGACATTTGTGTAACATCAAAGACAACACACAATTGAACAATTGTATCCAACAATCTCCCTCTTTGGCATTGATGGCAACACAACATGTCATAGCAGAATGAAATTTGAGAACTAGTATTTTCTGACAGAATGCTTCTTATATTTCATTACAGTAATCTCCCTCTTTCATAGTAATCTCTCCCTCTTACATAAACTCTCTTTTTCTTGCAAATTTCAGAAAGATATGATAGTTTACTCTCCCTCTTTGACAACACATGCCAAAGACAACACAACTCAAACTTAAATGAAATTCAATTTACTTTAAGTACTGATTCATATGCATTGTCTTCATTACTTTGCTACATCAACTGATAGATCTTCAATTCTGTTTCTATTGATGCATCACTAAAATTATATTTTAGTGAGCTTCAGATAGGGGAATGACCCCTAACTTACCTCTTAGATGCAAGAATGCATCCTTAGGTAAAGGCTTTGTGAATATGTTAGCAATTTGTTCCTTTGTATGGACATATTCCAATTTGATTTCCTTATCTTGTACCAATTCTTTGACAAAGTGATGCTTTATAGCAATGTGCTTGGTTTTTGAATGCATTACTAGATTTTTGGATATGTTGATTGCACTTGTATTGTCACAAAACATAACAATAGGTTCTTTACTTTCTTGCTTCATACCTTCCAATAACTATTTGAACCAAATAATGTTTGAATAGTTTACTGCTGCTGCAACATATTCAACCTCTGCTGTGGATTGGGATGTACAGTTCTGATTTTTTCTTATTCAAGAAACCAACCTTTTTCAAAGAAAGAAATCTCCTCCACTTGTACTCTTTCTATCATCAACATTCCCTACCCAATTTGCATTAGTGAACACTTTTAAATCCAGATTTCCTCCAAGTTTATATCATAATCCATAATCTTTAGTTCCTTTCAAATATCTCATGATCCTTTTGATTGCCATCATGTGATTTTATTTTGGTTTTGTTGAGAATCTTGCTACAATTCCTACTGCAAGGGCAATGTCTAGTCTTGTGTGCACTGCATACTGCAATTTTTCAATCATAGATCTATACAATGTCTAATCTACTTGCTTTGATTCATCATCCTTGGTAAGTTTCAATCTAGTACACATAGGAGTCCCAACTAGTTTGTAGTCTTCCATACCAAACTTTTTCAATATCTCCTTGATGTATTTAGATTGAGTGATGTAGATGCCATTCTTACTTTGATGAATTTGAAGACCAACAAAGAATTTGATCTCACCAAACATTGACATTTCAAATTTCTTGTTCATTTGTTCTGAAAATTCTTTACAAAGTTCATCATTTCTTGTGAATAAAGTATTATCTACAAATATTTCTACCAAAACAATCTTATTATCTGGTCCTTCCTTTATGTACAAGCTACTATTATCATTAGTTCTTTGAAAACCAATCTGAATAAGATAGTTATGTAGTCTTTCATACTGTGCTCTAGGGGCTTGTTTTAGACCATATAATTCTTTGTATAATTTTCAAACCATGTCCTTGTCTGGATCAACAAAACCTTCAGGTTGTTCAATGTAAACCTCTTCATCTAGTATACCATTGAGGAATACTGACTTGAAATCCATTTGATAAACTTTGAATCCTTTGTATGCAGCATATGCAAGTAAGGTTCTGACACCTTCCAATCTTGCAATAGGAGCAAAAGTCTCTCCATAGTCTACACCTTCTTCTTGAGAGTATCCTTTGTATAGCAGTCTAGCTTTGTTCCTTGACACCTTACCATCTTCATTTAACTTGTTTCTAAATACCCACTTAGTTGCAATCACATTTTTGTCTTTAGGCCTAGGTACAAGAGTCCATGTTTTGTTTTTCTCTATTTTTTCTATCTCTTCATTCATAGATTCAATCCAAATTTCATTTTATAATGCATCTTTGACATCTCTAGGTTCAAAATCAGCAAGTAAACAAGTGCCTTTCAACTTACTTCTTGTCATTGTTCCTTCAGATTTATCTCCAATGATCTGATCTGGTGCATGATGCTTCCTAACATACTTGGCTAGCACAAGCTCCTTGCCTTTTGAATGAATTGCATTTTTATGCTTCTGTGCTTCAACTTCTGGTTCTAGTTGCTCGAGCTCAGTAGCTGTTGATTCGGTAGCTTCTATTTGTAACTCGAGTCCTTGCAACTTGGTAGGTATTGACTCGGTTTGAACTTCCTGCAACTCGGTTAGAGAAGATTTTGGAGTAAATTTTTTTTGAATGATAGGTGTACCTGGCATTGTATCAGGTTCAATGAAAACAAATCTCCTATAGTCTTTAGGTTCCCTTTTGCTTTCTTCTTCAATTCTTTCTACAAACTCATTAACTTTTATATGTACACTTTCTATGACTTTGTGAGTAGACAAATTCAAACATCTATATGCTTTACTTTTGCAAGAATATCCCAAAAATATTCCTTCATCACCCTTCACATCAAATTTACCTTTTCTAGATTCTTTCAAAATGTAACATTTGCTTCCAAATACTTTTAGGTAACTTACATTGGGTTTGTAGCCATACCATAACTCATAGGGGGTTTTGAATGAGTCCTTCTTCAACTATACTTGGTTCAAGGTATGAACTGTAGTGCTGGTAGCTTCCTTCTAGTATTTGATAGCAATGCTCTTTTCAATCATTAAGGTTCTTGCACAGTCCATGATAGATTTGTTCCTTCTTTCAACTATTTCATTTTGTTCAGGAGTTCTAGGTGCTGAATCCTATCTTTTGATTCCCCTTTCAATGAAAAAGTTATTGAACTCATGTGAAATGAATTCACCACCTCTATCTGACCTCAAACATTTCAGTCTTTTGCCTATTTCCTTCTCTACTCTTGCCAAATACTATTTGAACTTTTCAAATGCTTCTAATTTCTCTCTTAGGTACATGACAGTCATCATTCTTGACTAATCATCAACAAAAAGAATGAAGAATTTTTCACCAGTATAACTTTCAATTCCAATAGGTCCACATAAATCAGTATGCACAATTTTTAAAATTTCTTCAGACTGATAGTTCTTTCTTTTAAAGCTAGTCTTTCCCATTTTTTCAATTTGACAATTCTTGCATAGAGCAATCTCAGGTTTCTTTATGTTAGGAATGCCTCTTACTTTCCTAAATTTACTTATTTTTACCAAGTTATAAAAGTTCACGTGACACAACTTCCTATGCCATAACCAACTTTCTTCAACTTGAGCAATAAAAAATGAACATTCACCAAGTTCAAGATAAAATAAGTCACCTTTTGTTTAAGTTCCTGATCCAATCTACTTTCCTTTGCCATCCAACAGTCTTTCTTTTCCATGCATGAATTCCACTTTGAATCCATTATTGAGTAGCTGTGTCACACACAACAAATTGTGTTTTAGTCCTTCTACCAAATATGCATTATCACATACAAGTTCTTTGGTTAGAGAGATTCTTCCTTTTCCTTTTATGCAACAAGGTTCATTATTACCAAACCTCACACTGCCACCATCATAGTCTTCAAAATGTTCAAACTTAGTTTTATCACCAGTTATGTGATGAGAACAACCACTATCTATAATCCATGTATCATTTTTTCTTACATGAGAAATGAGTGCTATTTCTTCATCATTATCAGATTCATCCTTCATAGCAATGTAAACAGTTTCATCTTCTTCTTCATCATCATAATCATTAGAATCTTTAGCCATGAAACATGTTTTCTTACCTTTATCCTTAAATGATTTGAATTCTTTCTTGCCATTTCACTTGTGACCTTTCTTCTCATCCTTTTTTTTCTTATTTGGGCACCTAGCAGCATTATGTCCAATTTCTTCACAAGAAAAATAGATTATAGGAACCTTACCATTGTATTTCCCTTTGCCTCTTGAATACTTCTTTGCTAGTAGAGCTTTAACCACCTCAAGTTCACTGTCTAAACTCTATTCTAATTCTTCATCACTATCTAACTAAGGATCTTTGATCTTTTTCCCTTTCTCCTTGAGTGAAAGCTTAGCTTCAAATGCTGATTCAATGTTCTTGGCAGCTAGAACATAACTATCATAGTTGTCTAGCTCAAATGCAATCAATCTTCCAACTATGGCCTCTAAATTTATCTTATAATTTTCTTCACATCTTCTTTCTTGAATTGCAAAAACTCTAATTGCATAAATAAGAAGTAGAGTTCTAAGAACTTTACTTATAATTGTCTCTTCCTTGATATCTCCTCCAGATGCTTTGATTGCACTAACACTTTCTTTAACTTTTTAAACATATTTTGCTATGTTTTCATCCTCTCTCATCCTCATTTGATCAAATTTTCCTCTCAAACTTTCTACTTTGGCTCTTCTTACATTATCATCACCTCCATAGATATCTTTTAGTTTGTTCCACATTTCAAAGGTAGTTTTGCAATCCTTGATGTCATTGAATTCTTCATAACTTAGAGCAGATGCAATATCTATCATCATGTTGTTGCGAGTCTTCTTTTCAACAATATCATTGATTGATAATGTACCAACAACTTCTGCATATTTTTCATCAAGATACTTCAGCCCTGAATCACCAATAGAAGCCAGATGAAGTCTCATCAATCCTTGCCATGCTGAGAAGTTGTCCTTGTTAAGTCTTGGAATTTCCCTCTTGTAAGACATCCTAATCTTTAGCTTAGATCCTTGAAATCTTTTCCTACAAGCACCAAAAGCTCTAATACCAATTGTTGGGATTATAGATGAAGTAACTAAGAGAGAGGGGGGGGGGGTGAATCAGTTACCACAAAAACAAATTCTGATCCGTTAGATGTCTTAAATAACTAGTTAATTTTGTCACTCAGTAAACACATCACAAAATGCTATAACTCGGTAGATTAACTTGTTACTGATCTTTACGAATTCATAATTATTAACATGCATGAAAAAGTAAATAACATGAACACAAGAGACACCAGATTTAATGTGGAAATTCAATATGAGAAAAACCACCAAGTAACTAGCTACCAATTTTCACTCTTCTGAAGTGAGCCCTGTTAGGAGCCAACCCTGTTAAAGGTTACAATACACACTATTAGGTGTGATCCTATTAGAGGATTTAATCACCCTCTTAGGAGTGGCCTTGCTATAGGTCTTTAGAACAATTCAACTTAACTGTCACCTCGTTAGAGGATTTACAAAATGGCTGTTAAACCAACTCTGTTAAGAGATTTTGAACTCGGTTAACACTACAAAATCTACAAAATTTTTTGGCTGCCAAGTGAACTCAATAAGAACTGAATTTCCTTCACTGACCATGAGAGCTTGGTAAGAACTGTCTCTGCCATATTTCCCTTTGATGATCGAGTGAGCTTGATAATAACTGAATTTCCTTGCTTAACCTTGAAAGCTTGGTAACAACTGTTTGCACAAGGTAAAGCTTGAGAATGCTTAGTAGACACTATAAATCTTCTTTTCTAACCTTCTGAGCTTGGTAGACTCTGTCTTTTGCCTTGCTAATCAACTGAGCTCGGTAGGCTCTATCTAATGACTGATATGACATTTGTGTAACATCAAAGACAACACACAATTGAACAATTGCATTCAACAAGGAGAAATATTAACAAAATTTCCAAAATAAAGGATATGAATGGTAACATAGTTTAGGAACCCAAAGCAATTATGAAAGAAATTATCAATTATTTTGAGAACATCTATGAGAAGTCAAGTGGCTCTAACATCAAAGCCCACTTAGAAATATTAGCCCCCACTCCAAATCTAATCTTAGATAAAGAATATAGATGTATGAATAGTAAATTTACCTTCAAAGAAGTAGAGGAAGAAATGTTCTCAATGTACCTAGAAAAGTTACTAGGTCGGGATGGGTAGACCTCATCTTTTTCCCTAAAATTTTGGCATATAATTGGCAAAGAGTTATTTGCGCCAAAAAAAGAAACTTGAAACTTAGGAAGCTTTTTAGTAGAAATTAATAATACCCTCATCACCCTTATCCCTAAGAAAACCAATTAATTAGAACTAGAAGAATTTATACTAGTAGAATTATGCAATACTATCTATAAAATACATTCAAACTTTAGCCAATAGAGTTAAAAGACTACCCCCTAAAATTATTTTTTAAACAAGTTACTAGGGGGGGGGATGAATTAGGATCTTAAAATTTTGACTTCAAAATCAATTTCATTAAATCATACCTAATTCATCATTAAAATTGTAATGTGAAAACAAAATAAGTTCATCACATCCATAACAATTCAACAAATAACACACTGATTTGGTTACCCATAAACACTTCAAGATGAATGTAAAACTAGGGTGGGAATGAAACCCACAAATCTTCACTATTGCAATAATAAAGTTAACCTGTTAAGGTTACAATGTTTGACCATAAGATATGGTCTAGCTGGTGAAAGTTCTATCTTGTTAAAGACTTGAAAGACTATTAGGTCTTGCCTTGTTAGAGGGATTGACACTCACAATAAAGTAAGGACTTTGTTAGGAGATTTACATAGGCATGTTAGGACCACTCTGTTAAGATATTTTTCCTATCTCAATTACAAAATAACTGGTTTAGTACTTGACCCTTAGTATGCTCTACAAGTTGATCTTGGGTGTCCTCTTTCCTCTATCTCTGATCTAATTCTCCTAATTTGATAAATCTATTAAGTCCTTCATTGCTTTGATTGCTCACTCCTTCACATGCGTGCATCCTTTCCACATTTCATCATTTCATTTTCATCTCTCTCCATCTATCATGTGTGTATGATTCTAGGTTAGGATCCTCCTTAAATAGATTTCTTGTGAAGTTTCTAGATCTTGATCAATGGTTTAAATTGCACCATCTTTTTTCGTTTATACCCCTTTTTTTGATTAATCGAATTATTTTCCTAGCTTCTACTAATGACATGTAATCAAAATCAGATCTGGTTCTATAGATATTAAATCTCATAGAACTATTGGCCAAAATGATTCACATATGTGTTTGTGCCATTACAAATTCATATATCAAAATTGCATTGCTTGGTACTTGAGTTCTTTGATGCTTGGTCATGTATGTTGTTGCTTGACTTCTATAAGTCTATGTATTCTATTAGAGATATGAGGTGGACAAGGTTACTAAGAGGGGAGGGGTGAATCCGGAGCTAATATAACTTAATCTTATTTCACTAATTAATCCTTCATATAATATTCTGATCTAATTGCATGCATGAAAGAATGAAAGAAAATAAACATTCATAACAATTTGATAGAAGATATGGTGACCTAGAAATCTTCCAATTAGAAAGTAAAATTGGGGTGGGGATGATACTCACAAGATTTAGTACTGCAGTATAAATTTAACCTATTACGGCTTATAAATGACCACTTCTGGTGATCTGCCATGTTAAGAGCAATAAGGAATATGAGGTCCACCTTGTCAAAGGATTTATGAACATACAATGAAGTATGCACTTGGTTAAGAGATTTAACAAAGACTGTTAAGTCTACCCTATTAAAGGATCTGACTAATACACCTATTAGGATGAACTAGTGGTTAATCTCTGATTTGCTGGTTGAGATTCCTTATGTTACAATGATCACTTGATTGTGATAGATAATACATTGCTATCCTTTATACTGCTTGTAGCCTTCTTCAATTCACACTTTTTCTCATCATATACCCTTCATATATCTTATTTGGATATGATACAATGCATTACATATACACCAATCCAAATCACAACTTACTAGAGTCGGCTACAATACTAATTTCATCATAATCCACAAAGTTGGCCCAATTGCTCTAACTTAGGTTCTGAAGATAAACTCGATGATGATTTGATAAATGGAAAACACTGTCAATGCTTGGAAATCTTTGGCACTTAGTTGAACTTGAAGCTGGTCCCATACTAATCACTTCTAAGTAGCTTGAGCTCGATCAACGCTATGTGACTCAGTGAACTCTGAGAAACTTGGTAGCAACTGGATTGCTTTGTTGACACTACATGACTTGGTCAACACTAGATCCACTTTTCTAACTCTAAGAGCTTGTTAGATACTATTGGACTCAGTTAACACTACAGAGCTCAGTTAACACTATGATATTTTTCACTTCCACTAACTGGCTCCATAACCTCTGCTATGCTTGGTTTGTGCTAAAATTTTTCTCTAAATCTCAATAAACACTGTGTAGCTCGGTAGACATTGAAAAATAACTACTTAGCTTAGGAATAACTAAATCACTTGGTTAACATTGCAAATTGAATGATAAGCTTGGTAAAAACTATAGAGCTTAGTAGAAATGTGACCAATTAGCTAAGTGTTGAGTTACTGATAGAAAAATTGACCTTTATGTCAACAATCTCCCCCTTTGGCATTAGTGACAAAAATACTTATCAAATGAAAAATCTAATCATACAGAGCTGTAAATCAAAACTTCATTTGGCAACATTTTGTGTCTTCAACTCAGTTTTGACTTACATTTGTTGTAGCTCGGTAACATTCTCTATTTTTCTAATTTTTCAAAATTTCTTTTGTAAAGGTATTTTCTTTTCTTATATTCATACGACACTATATTGCTCCCCCATACATATATCTCCCTTATATACATACAAATGGAGTATAGTATACTTCTCCTCTATTCTTATACATATACACTTATCCCCCTTTTTGACATAGATGCCAAAGGTGTATAATATCTATAAGTTAATACCAAAATGTGATAAGAATTCATAATGTACCTTCAGAATAACTACAATTTTCTTGTAGTACCTTGTTTGCATGTAATGTAATCTGAACTTTTGGTAATAATTCCATCATGTGATCAACTATGGAGAAGTTGTTATCATGGATGAGTGTATTTGCATGTGCAATATGTTTATGTAATTCATCCATGTTTGGAAGAATCATGCCTTGGATTTTTGCAAGTGTGGCCCTGATCCTGGATTCTTCCTTCAATAGTTCTACTTGTAGATTGGTCAACTATCTAATCTTTGTATAACATGCAGAGTTATGGCTTGGGTCAAGTGACAACTGATTTGCACTTACCTTCATGTCTTCATCTATCTTGGACAATTTCTCCTTGATATCCTTGGTGAAGATAGATGTATCATTTAACTTGAAAAATAATAATGCAACATTATTAACAGATGTTTCTAATATACCAAGAATAGTAGCTAACTTTACTTGGTCTATTGCAATTCTTTGTGAGACTTGTTCTAACACTATATTTTCAAGCTTCCTTTCTGCTCTTTGCAATGGCTTTTCCCATCCATTCAAGTCTTCATTGAATTTGTGGACAATATCTACTAATTGGTCCAAAATAGGTTGTGTGCCATCAACCTCAATACTTAGAGAATCAACAAATATGCTCTTTATGTCTTCAAAGATTTGATTCTCTTTCTTCTTTTCTTCTCTAAGATTCTACTGCTTAGCTCTCTTCTTCAGTAATTTACCCATGGTGTTTATTTGATCAAGAGTGAGAGTAGAGATATCCCAATTCAGAATACTGTATCCTCATCCATATCAATTGTTTCTACTTCTTTGCCTTTTTCCTTTAGAATGGTGAAAACAATTTGCTTCCCCTTGTTTAGGACCTTAGTACTCAGTTGAGACTAGTTCTCACTATCATTGTACTAGCTATAGATATACTTGGAATTGAAGTAATTGTGGAAAATCATGGACTAGAAACAAAAGTTGAAATAACAAGAACAACATGAATACCTTGTTGCTGCTTAGTCAAGCTTGATGATGGAGGACCTTGCTGCTTGACAGATAAAGTGATGGACACTTTTGTCATTATAACTTTCAGCTGATTAGATTTAGAGCTTGGTTGGATGCTTGGTGTAGTAGTGTTATCCACAACCAACTTGGTAGAAACTATCTCTGAGCTAGATTACACTAAAGTTGTGTTTGGAGAGTGAGGAAATGAGGCCATGATTGCTGTTGCAATTTTCTCTGCATCAGTCTCCTCAATACCTTATATCTTTGGAAGACTTCCTCTAGTAGCTTCATGTTCTTCCTCCTCATCATCCAGATTGACATCATCAAGTTCATCATATTTTATTTCTATGTCTTCTTCCTCATCTTCTTCATCTTTGTCTTCAACATGAATAATGAAATCACTAGGTTGATGTAAGTGATAGATATTTTTCCATGTTGTTGTAGCTACCTTCACCACATATTCTATGTCTTTTTACAATATCATACATGTCTTCATCTTGAGAGTGAATTTTTTTCTCATTTTTCTTAAATAATTATTTCATCTCCTTATTACTAAGATTTGCGACTAATTGCCTCAAGGTTTGTTCGTAGATATCCATCACAGTCTTTTGTGCATTTTCCCATCTTGGCTTTATTACTTGCATAAGTTCGTTAGTTATTTTCTGCAAAAGCTCATCTGGAGAGTACTTCCATTTTCCTAGATTGGTCATAAAAATATCCCCAATATATCTTTTCTCATCCACATTCCTTATCTCATAGTTGAGGAATTTAAAGTTTTCCATGCCAAATCCTTCCTCCATTTTCTTTAATCTTTTGTGAAGTGTAGTTGTAGATCTTTTGAAGATTATTTGCTTGACTTCATCTTCACCTAACTTCAATTTATTTCTTGACTTGGATGCCCTTCTAGTGAATACAACGAGGGATGACTTGGAAGGTTTTGTTATGATAACCTTTCCTTTCTTCCGTAGAGGCTCTTCTTCCTTAGATTTTGTTTCTTCTTCTTCATCCTCTACATCATATTCTTCAATCTCATCACCTTTTCCCCCAACAAGCATTAGATGGGGACCTACTTGCTTAGTGTCTTTCAATATCTTTTCCACTCTTTTTCTTCCTTTATTGATTGCTTGAGGTAACTTAATCTCAAGCTCTACTCTTTCCTTAGCTTCATCATAGGTACCAAAGTATGTAGCTTTAGGATCCACATGCTCATTCAATAGAGCCTCTATGACATCCTCGGTGTCATCATTGTTAATCTCATACTCTAGAGGCTAAAACCATACCACACTAGGTCTAACTACTTGAATGTACACTTTTTCATAGTCCACAATGAAACAAATACCATCCTTGTAATCTTCAACTAGTTTCTTGGGGATCCTATATCTATTATTAATCTTCTCCTTTAATGTTTCAAAGTAGTTATACATGATAATTTCAAAATATTCCCCATCTCTGCTATATACTCATTGATTTGATAAAAAATAGGAACATCTTTCCTCCAAACTATTGTACCTTTGGAAGGGAAGAATTTTTGAACAAAGAAAAATAAACATGTGAGAAGGGATCCAAACTTACACAGGTTATTCTTTGATCCTCTAATGCTTTCCATATTCTTGTTGAGCTAGTTTAATAGTAACTCAACAAGGTTGAAGGATAGGTTGTTCTTCATGACCTTGTAGGTGAGATAAAAAACTTCACATGATACACTATTTAATATGCTTGAACTGTAAATCTTATGTGAAATTATGTGAATGCCAAATTTTAGTTCCATGTTAGTTACACTGCTAATCTTCATTCTATTGGAAATATAAGAGGAGTAACTAAGAGGGGAGGGGTGAATCAGTTAATACATAAATAAATACAAGATCCCTTAGATATCAGTACAAAATGAACTCTGAAAATTGAATTCTGCTAATGCTCGAGAAACACAAAGAACGATGCTATAACTTGGTAAATCTTAATTTTTCTTAGCAAATACTTAACATGAAAATATTAAGATGTTATCTGTGATTACCTATTATTTTAACTTAGTGGAAAAAACATAAGAAAAATAGCATGAACACATTTGAGACCAAGATTTAACATGGAAACCCAATTTGAGAAAAACCACCAATTGCAACTAGTTACTGATTTTCACTCTTTTGATGTGAGCCCTATTAGAAGACAACTTTGTTAAAGGTTACGAAACACACTATTAGGTGTGACCATATTAAAGGATTTAATCACCCTATTAGGAGTGGACTTGTTAGAGGTCTTTGGAAAATTCAATAGAAATGCCACCTTGTTAGAGGATTTACAAATAACTATTAAGCCAACTTTGTTAAGAGATTTAGATCACTACTACAATTTTTAGAGAGTAACAATGACATGACCTAATTTGGATGCAATTGAATTGTTGATTACAGATCTCAATTTTGGCTTGTATACTTGATCCTTCTTGATTGAATATATCTTTTCAGCTTCACAAGGATAAACTGCTTTAACCTTCTAATTCACCTCCTTTCAACATCATTAGATCTTCCATGCATTCACACACTTCTAATCCTCAACTTGACTTTATATTTATATCTTTCATATTGTCAAGTTGGCTTGAATACATCTTAGAATAATTAAAATTCATCTTCTCATTTGGCTAGAACCAACAGATAAATCAATTGAACTTAATATGCCAAAATAAGAAAATCCTTTGTTAGCTAACTCAGCTTGGTAGACACTAACTCATAAATGATTTTTTAGTGTTAACAAAGTTAACTCGGTCAACATTGCATACACACAAAGTTCCTTTGGTAATTAAGTGAGCTCGATTAACATTGGTTCCATCCAACATTTCCTCCATTAACCAAGTGAGCTCAGTTAACACTTAACTGCCGCAAACCTTCCTTTAGCACCCAAGTGAACTTGGTAGTCACTGCGTTCTGAACTAGACAAACTCTGGACCACTTGGTAGGCATAGAAAACTGTCTTCAATGCCTAAGTGAGCTTAGCATGCACTAACTGGTAGTGGTATGACATTTTGTGTAACATCAAAGACAATACACAATTGATCAATTGTTCCAACAATCTCCCTCTTTGGCATTGATGACAACACAACATGTCATAACACAATAATTTTTTTAGAGAAATAATAAAGTAAGGAATTATCCTTAGTTTCATTTTGATTCTCATCTATGAGAACTCCCTCTGTCAGTGTGAACTCATTATATCTTCATTTTCTCCCTCTATTAGAAAACTTCTTCTGATAGAAAACTTTTCCAAGTTCATTCTCCCTTATTGACATCTCTTTACAAAATTTCTATGATAGAAAACTTCTCCACAAAATTTCTATGAGATATGAAAAAAAATTCTCCCTCTTTGACATCTCATGCGAAAGAAAATGTCTAGTGAATATTAATTTAACTCAAGTACTGATTCATTTGCAATATACCCTTGTCAATAGTGTAGCAATTTAATGATCTTCAACAATGCTTTGGTTGATGCATCACTAAACTTCATTTAGTGAGCTTCAAATAGGTGAATGACCCATAGCTTACCTCTTAGATACATAAATGCATCCTTAGGTAATGTCTTGGTGAATTTGTCTGCAGTTTGTTCTTTAGTATTTACATATTCCAATTTGACTTCTTTATCTTGAACCAATTCTCTCAAGAAATGATATTTTATGGCAATGTGCTTTGTTTTGGTATGCAACACTAGATTCTTTGATATATTGATTGTACTGGTGTTATCATAGTATATGACTACTGGATCCTTGATTTCTATCTTCATACCTATCCATAGTTTATTGAACCAAACAATATTAGAACAATTGACTGTTGCTACCACATATTCTACCTCTACTATGGACTGAAAGATGCAATTTTGTTTCTTACTTGTCCAAGGCACTAGTTTTTTACCAAGAAAGATTTCTTCACCACTGGTGCTTTTGCTGTCATCAATACTTTCTCCCTAATCAGCATTTGTGAATACTTCTAAGTCCAAGTTGCCTCCTATTTTGTACCATAAACCATATGCCTTAGTATCTTTCAGATATCTCATGATTCTTTTGACTACCATCATGTAATTTTCTTTGAAATTTGTTGAGAATCTTGCCACCACATCAACTACTAATGCAATATTAGGCCTTGTATGCACTACATACTATAATTTTCCAATCATTGATCTATATGTGGTCTGATCTACCTCTTTGGAATCATCATTTTTGGAAAGCTTATGTCCAATAGACATAGGGATTCCAATTGTTCTTGAATCTTCCATTCCAAATTTCTTTAGTATCTTCTTGATATATTTAGATTTAGTAATGTAGATACCATCTTTCTTCTATTGAATCTACAATCCAACAATGAATTTTATCTCTCTAAACATGGACATCTCAAATTCTTTACTCATTTCTTCTAAAAATCACAAGTTGTCATTTCCTATGAATAAAGTATTATGAACAAATATTTTTTCCAACACAATCTTCTTTTCTGGTCCTTCTTTGATATACAAACTACTTTTATCATTTGTTCTTTGAAAACCAATCTGTATCAAGTAGTTATGAAGTCTTTGATACCAAGCGATAGGTTCTTTGGATCTGGAGTTATGATTTGATCAAGTGCATGATGCCTTCTAACATATCTTGTTAACATAGGTTCTTTGGATCTGGAGTTTGTGTCACTAATTTCATCATGAAATTCAGTATCAAGCTTAGGTCTGTGACTCAGGTTTATCAAACTTAGTTTGCTCTAGCTCGATAGCCTCTGACTACGACTCAGGTCCTTCAGAATATAACTCAGGTTGCACTGTCTACAACTTAGTAGCTTTTGGAGATTTTGGGGACTTGGGAGGTGAAGCCTCCTTTCTTTCAGATAGATTTAGTAGGGTATCAAGTTCATAGTAAACAAATCTTCTATAATCCTTAGGCTCTTTATTGCTTTCTTCTTCACTCCCTTCTATAAACTCATCAATTCTTAGATGTGCACTTTCTATGATTTTATGAGTAGACAAATTCAAATATTTGTATGCTTTACTTCTACAAGAATATCCTAGGAATATTCCTTCACCACCTTTGACATCAAATTTCCCTTTTCTAGATTCTTTCAAGATATAATATTTGCTACCAAATACCTTCAAGTAACTTGCATTAGGTTTGTAGCACACCATAGTTCATAAGGAGTTTGATTTGAGTCTTTCTTCAGCTGTACTCTATTCAAGGTATGAATTGTAGTGCTAATAGCTTCCTTCTAGTATTTGATTGCAACATTATTTTCTATCATCAATGTTCTTGCACAATCCATGATGGATCTATTCCTTCTTTCAGCTATACCATTCTGCTCCAGTGTACCAGGGGCTGATATTTGTCTTTTAATTTCTTTTTCAATGTATAATTCATTGGAGATGAATCCACCACCTCTATCTGATCTCAAACATTTCAATTTCTTTCCAATTTCTTTTTCTACTCTTGCTAGATAGCATTTGAATTTTTCAAAAGCTTCTAATTTTTCTTTTAGATACATTATAGTCATCATTCTAGAATAATCATCAACAAAAAGAATGAAAAACTTATCTCCACTATAGCTTTCTATTCCAATAGGTCCACATAAATCTATATGCACAAGCTCTAAGATTTCTTTAGAATGATGGTTCTTTCTTTTGAAACTAGTCTTTCCCATCTTAACAATTTGACAATTTTTATATAGATCTATATCAGGCTTCTTTAAGCTAGGAATACCTCTTGCTCTTTTATGTTTGCTTATCTTAACCAGATTATCAAAGTATACATGACATAATCTTTTATGCTATAACCAACTTTCTTCTACTTGAGCACTAAAACATGAACTTTCACTGAGATTAAGATAAAATAGGCTGCCCTTTGTTTTTTTGCTAGATCCAACTAGATTTCCTTTTCCATCAAGGAGTTTGGCCTTCCCATTCATAAATTCTACCTTGAATCCAATGTTGTTCAACTGTGCCACACTCAGTAGATTATACTTTAGTCCTTCAACCCAATAAGCATTATCACATATAAGTTCATTGGTCAAAGAGATACATCCTCTTCCTTTTATGCAACAAGGTTCATTGTTTCAAAATTTCACACTACCACCATCATAATATTCCATGTTCTCAAACTTTTTTTTGTCTCTAGTCATATGATGTAAATAGCCACGATCAATAATCCATCTATCATTTTTGCTAACATGAGAGATAAGTGCCATCTCATCTCTTTCATCATTAGATTCATCTTTTACAACAATATATACCATTTCATCTTCACTATTATCAGAATCTTTAGCCATAAAACAAGATTTCTTACCTTTGTCCTTGTAATCTTCATAGTTTTTGAATTCCTTCTTGCCTTTGTACTTATTATTTTTCTTTTCATCATTGTTTTCTTTATTTGGGCACCTAGCAGCAATGTGACCAACTTAGTCACAAGAAAAATAGATTAGAGGAATCTTACCTTTGTACTTTCCTCTGCCTTTGGAATATTTCTTTGCAGGTAGGGCTTCAACAACTTCAAGGTCACTATTAGAACTTTCTTTTGTTTCTCCTTCACTTTCTAATTGATTGACCTTTGATTTCTTACTCTTTTTCTTGAGTGAAAGTTTGGTTTAAATGAAGACTCAATACCTTTATAACTAGGAACGTTGTTATCCAACTCAAAAGCTATTAATCTTCCAACTAGAGCATCTAAAGAGATTTTGTTATTTGGGTCACATCTCATCTCTTGAATAGCAGTCACTCTAATTGCATAGATAGGAAGAAGGGTTTTGAGTACCTTTCTTACAACTATTTTGTCATCAATGTCTCCTCCAGATGCTTTGATTGCACTCACACTTGCTTTGATTCTCTCCACATATTTTGCAATGTTTTCATCTTCTCTCATTTTCATTTGATCAAATTGACCTCTAAGACTTTCTACTTTAGCTCTTCTTACATTTTCATCTCCTCTATAAATGTCATTTAGTTTGATCCACATTGCATGAGCTATGGTGTAGTCTTTTACTTCATCAAATTCAACATAATTCGGAGTAGATGCAATATCAATCATCACGATGTTATGATTTTTCTTTTCAACAATGTCTTCAATTGATAATGTTCCAGTAAGAGTCTTGTATTCAATATCAAGATACTTATAACTTGAATCAGTGATAATTACTAGATGTAACCTCATAAGTTGTTTCCATGTGGCAAAGTTGTCTCGGTTCAACCTATGAATCTCTCTACCGTAAAACATCCTGATCTTTAGCTTAGGTCCTTGAAATCTTCTCTGCAAGCACCAAAAGCTTTGATACCAATTGTTGGAAATATAAGAGGAGTAACTGAGAGGGGAGGGGTGAATTAAATACTACAAAAGTAAATTCCAGATACCTTAGATGTCAGTATAAAATAAACTCTAAAAACTGAATCTATTGATGCTCAATAAACACACAGAAAGATGTTGTAACTCCGTAAACACTAATTTTTTTTGACAAATACTTAACATGAAAATCTTAAGATGTTATCTATGATTACTTATTAATTTAACTTAGTGGTAAAAACATAAGAAAAATATCATGAACACATTTGACAGATCACTGCTACAATGGTTAGAGAGTAACAATGACATGAACTAATTTGGATGCAACTAAATTTCTAATTACAAATCTCAATTTTGGCTTGTATACTTGATCCTTCTTGATCAAATATATCTTTTTAGCTTCACAAGGATAAATTTCTTTATCCTTATAATTCACTTCCTTTCAGCATCATTAGATCTTAAGAAATTTTCCATGCATCCACACACTTCTAATCCTCAACTTGACTTTATATTTATATCTTTCATATTGTCAAGTTAGGTAGAATACAACTTAGAATAATCAATATTCATCTTCTTCATTGGCTAGAACCAAAAAAAAAATCAATTAAACTTAATATGCCAAAACAAGAAAATCCTTTGTTAGCCAACCCAACTCGGTAGGCACTAACTTAGAAACAATTTTCTTGTGTTAACCAAGTGAACTCAATCAACACTACATATAGGAAAAGGTCCTATGGTAACCAAGTGAGCTCAGTTAATATTGGTTCCATCCAACATTTCCTTCATTAATCAAGTGAGCTCGATTAACACTCAACTTCCACAAACTTTCCTTTGGCACCCAAGTGAACTAAGTAGTCCTTCTAAACTAGGTAAAATTTGGATCACTCAGAAGACATAGAAAAATATCTTCCATGGCCGAATGAGCTCGGCATGTACTAACTAGTAGTGATATGACATTTTGTGTAGCGTCAAAGACAATACATAATTAATCAATTGTTCCAACACATTCCTCCTCTATCCCACTCGGCAAGAGTTCACTTTTTCAATTTGACCTAATCTAGGGTTTTGGTTGTTTTTTCTTTATTAAGCATTGGGAGCCTAGGGATTCTATGGATCAATTTATTTATCATTTGAATAGGTTTCTCTACCCATAACCATCAATTATGTACATGGATTAGAATATATCTCATCCATTTGATTTGGAAGTCTCTTGGCATATGTGATATGTGTGTTAAGCCCTTGGTTTCCAAATACTGATGTTCGGGTTTTAATGCACCATTCACACATAATTCCTTGAATGCTTCATTTATTAAGAGGGTTTTAAGTTCTTGGATTGAGAAATGGTAAAAAGAACACATGTCATGCATGAGTAATACCTTAGGCAAAATTTGCAATTGTGTACTAGCTGGGTCAAGCACTTCTGCAATTACCAAACTCAACTTGAAGTTTGGTGCCTTGCAATTGACTCCTCAAACCAACATTTTAGACCATTTCTTATTTTTTCTACTAGAAGATGCTATTGCTCAGTAGGGTTTTATTGAAAACTTAAAAAAAACTTCAACAAAAAGTACTCAAATTACTTAGGGGTGCTGAATTTGCTCTTCTCAACTAGCTTTGGAAATTCATGGTGGAACAATGCATTCAATTTTTTCCTTTTAATGAATTTCTCTTTTTTAATTGCCATTAATTCTTAGTATGTATACTTTCTCAATGAAAGACTATTCTTGACTTAGTTTATGTTTTAATGCTCAGGATATATTCACATCTCGGTAGAGTCACCAACAACTTAGTAGGACCTATCAACTTGAGTCTACAATAATATGTAACCCAACCTTGCTTGGTAAGGTCTCCTACTTTCCATCATTCTTGGTGGTCCCAATGAATCTTGAATGCTGATTGGATCATTCTACTTGCTAGTTAAAATTGGTGTTAGATCTCCTCTTCCAAATCATAGATCCAATGATCTCCATAGGGAACTAAGTTGAAATGATTGAACTACCCAACTCATTAACTTGGGTTTCATTTAGTTCATGATCTTGGTTTAAATTCTCTAGAGATTTTGGTACCCATCATTGACTCATTTTGTTTCTTTTATTGTTAGCTTTGGCTTTCTTTTCATCTTCAATTTTACCTATGTTCATACAATTCCTAGCAAGATGTCTAAGTTCTGTACAGATAAAACATTTCTTAGTACTGTCTCTTTTTCTCATATGATGTTTCACATAATTTTCTCCAATGTTCCCAAATTCACCATAGTAGTGACATTTGCACCATGTATTGTAATCTAATCTAAATATTACTTTCACAATTTTTCCTATAGGGTTCTACTACTTGGTTTTGCATTATGAAGATTTGTGTACTTGTTTCTTGCAATTGTGACATTTACCTTCAAATTTAGGTTTCTCTTTACATTCACTTGCTCTATGACCATGCTTATTACAACTATAACACTTTCCATTGAATTTTTCTTTACCATTAATCCAACATTTGTTTGATGTATGAACTATCTTACCACAATGACTAAAAGTAGGTCTTTTATTCTTTTGAGCTCCTTAGTGCAATGATTCACCTTCTTTTGTCTATCCTATTCCAAATTTGCCTTTGTATTTGTATTGATTTTGTTCATTCAATTGATTCATGCTTTCCTAAGATTTCATTATTCTTTCATAGGTTTTCTTTTTAGTGTTGAGATCATTCTATAGTCTTTCATTCTTTGATCTTAGATTCATAAGTTTTTCTTTTACATTGGTGAGCTAATCAATGAAGTTTTCTTGTTGAAGGGATAGTTGTTGGATTCATTTTTCTTTTCTTCTATCTCTTCTTTGGCTTTGTCTTTTTCTTCCATGGCTTCACATAATTTGACTGATTGAATTTCTTGTTCTCTTTTCAGCTTTCTAACTTCTTCTTGAAGATTGGAATTCTTTTCTAATAGGTCTTCGATTGCTTCATCAACTTCATCTAAATTTTTTTTAGGATATATATCTTCATTTCTTTTTTTAGTGTAAAGATTGTCATTCATTTTTACTACAAGATCTTTCCTTCTCTTCAATGATTGAGAGAGTTGCTCCTTTTATTTCTTCATTTTTCCAATGGACAATTCAAGATCCAAATTTTCATTGTAAATAGCCTTATCTAGCCTATATACCTTCATTGCCTTTGATCTTTTCTCAAGCTATTAGAATTTTGATGTGTGAACTTGAAATTCTTTGATACCAATTGCTAGAAATATGAGGTAGGCAAGGTTACTGATGATGGGACTCAAAATCACCTTCTCAATTTGAGTACCATTCCAAGCTTTTGAGCCCTTTAGAACAATTTTAATGTATCTGTACACAATTGTCATTTTGAGGCCTAAGAGGTGTTTAATGTTTCTAACAATTTGCTTTCAACATATCCACTCATTCCATGAAGATGAATTTCCATTCTGAGTCATTTTGTGAAGTTCCATTTTGAGCAATGTTTATCAAAGAACCTATTTTTTTTTCCAGATTTTAAGTTGTTTCGATATGTTTTGACTAGGTTTTGAATCCCTCAAAGTTAGTCATTTATTGTTGTCATGCTGATGCAAATTGTTCAAAATTATGAGAGGTCCTGTTTGACTAGTTATAACTCTAATCCAATTGACCAAAATGAGAAAATTCTTTTTGCATTGCATTCTAGAGATCAGAGACCTATTATGTTTCAATTTTGAGCTTATGAAAAATTTGTTTGATTAGTTTTTGAATCCAATTCCATTTACAATTTGTAAATTTTTACTGGTGTCATAAAGTGTAGATTGGCTAGTACACCTACTCGGGGTATCATAAATTTGAATCCATGACAAGTGAGATTAAATGGATTGTACCACTATGTTATACTCTAAAAATTCTTTAGGTGTGCTAGTTTACAAGTCTTGATGAATTTGTTTGCACACTTTCTTAGGTCCATTCCATTTGCAAAAATCACTTTTCTGCTAGTGTTTCCAATTTTGCAAATTCAAGTAGCTGAATTTGATCATTTGCCAAATTTTCCCAATTATTCTTCATGAGCACAAATCAAAAATTCATATTCTCCTCATGAAAATGAACCAATGCCCTAGTTTTCATGCCCCCAAGCATTAGTTTTCTCTATTTTCAAAGCCAAAACTAAATGCATTTTGTGGTTTTCTGCCTTGTTTTCTTGCAGGTAGTTATAAGAAGGCAACTTTGATAGTCAATACCTTTTGACTGGGAATTCATCATGACACAAGATTTGGTAAGGTGCAAGTATGCAGAACAAAGAATTAGTAGGTTTGATTTTAGAGCCCAGTCATGTTTTGGTCAATTTTTAAGGCCAGTCAAATAACACGAAGTTGACAAGTTGTAGAAAGATGTGCAAATGAGTTTTAAGGTTTGAATTAGTTAGGAAAATTAATTATAGTTAGTGAGGTAAGCCGAGTTAATCAGTTCAAGACATTAGGAATTTCAGTTCATTTTTTTTTAGTTGGATCCACTTTGGGATCTGACTAAATTTAGTATCTTGATAAACATTGTGGGATTTGAGAAGTTTGAAGAATTCACTTTTTTATGGCCATTAATGTTTTTTAGTTGGCACATATCATCCTTGTTTCAAATTAATATCTACTAGGTTGATAACTTGGAGTATGAGTGAAATATTATATGTGAGACATACACTCATTTTAAGTGATTGGTATGAAATCATCTTGAAAATGCCAAAAGATCAACTATGTTTTCAACCAAGAGAAAAAGAAACTCTGCAATAGTAGCCCACAAAAGAGGTTTTATTAACTTCTTGATTTAACATCTTAATCTAGACATTGAAGTTGTCTTGTTTGCTTGAAGGAGAGGGAAGAATGATAGAAGAAAAAAATGAGAGTTCAAACAAGTGAATAATCTATTGACTTTTTGCTTAAAAATGTTCTTCGCATCAATATCCTATCTTCAGATTACTTCAAGGATCCATATAGATTCAAGACCTATCATCAAGTTGTTAATGAGATCTATAGTCAAGTTGGTCTTAGATACACCATAGATGATGTGGAATGGAAATTTTTGAAGAGGTCCATGGCTTGTAGATAGGGTAAAAGAGAAGGCAGAGGTCCATGATAGAATAAGAGGAAGAATGAGCCCATGTAATAGGGAAGACTAATGTTGATGCAGACTCCTATGTTAGAGGAGGATGCGTACATGATAAAGGGTGACTCCTACTATAAATAAAAGTCTATGGAAGTCACGGGTTGAGAAGGGGAGACTAGACTGTGGGCTAGAGTGCAACTAAGATGGAGAGGAGAAGGATGCTCATCACTAACTTTGTCATGTTAGTGCTTCCACCAAAAATCAATGTGGATGGGGTTGGTTTAGAGACTTGTGGAAGAGCTCAACCTGTGGTTGTTTATGTTGTTCGATGAAACCCATAGCTTACATTTGATTTAGTAGTTCCATCTCTAGTAGTCCTTTGCATATAAATTAGTGGATGAGAATATAGAAATTTTCTATTGACTCTCTTATGCATTCAATCAAGAGAAGAGGAAAATGCAAATCAAAGAGTGTAGAAGCTACCATTTGGAAAGAATGTGGAGTGCAGGATGACCATGACTTACTTTGAATAAAGCCTTGTTTAAAATTTTAATCTTCTTCCTTCTCACAGTTTGTCTAAATATTGAGTGCCAATGATGCATTGTGGGTGGAAGAGAAGAGCTTTAGCTCTAGTGCAAAATCCTTCTAGGTTTAGCTGGCTATGGCATAAATTAAAAGACCGATTGCTGCCACTGCTATGGCCATTCCTTGCCATCAGTAGTCACTATATAACTAAAGGTAACACCAATAGAGCAGAATGAAGCCAATGCTTGGAGGCCTCAACAATTAGGGAAAGGTAATCTAGAGTGGACATATGTAAAGTGTCCAATCTTTGTTTAAACCACTTCCTATATGTAGTATGGTTTTGAAGAATGATGAGCAGTAGGAGGCCTGTGAGTAAAAGAAAGGGGGAGACAAGTAGTTTCATTTATCCCAAATTTGTTGGGTAAATACTTAAAAACACCATAGCATAGTGTCTCAAAGGCTCATACCTTTTGAGACACAAGGATCTCATGTGGGGCCCATAGTCAGGTGTTTGACCCAAATATGCTAGACAAGATGCTGATGTTAGTGAAAACATGTAACTCCCAACAAACCAAAGATTGAAAAATGGTGCTAGTTGGACTGAGTTGCATGAATCTAATAGTGATGCATGGGAGAGGCTTCTAGATGTGGTGCACAAACTGAGGTGTTGATGTAGTAGACACGACCACGTGTCATGACATCACTATGTCATGATGACATGGCACCATGCTAACTAGGATAGCAACATAGCGACCAGTGATGTGGTCACCACGTGTTAGGACAAGGACCTATGAGATAGTGACATGTGGCACCCAGGTGGTGGGTGTTAGATGACTATGTAGAAATTAGGTGAATCAAAGTGTGAGATGTGTCACATAAAGTCAAACTCAGTTGACTCAGATTGGTAATTGAGGGAAAATTTTGAAAATATAGAAATTTAATTATTTTACTATTTCCTCCAAAAATCACATATAGGGCATTTAAAATCAAAAGGATTACAAGCTATAGTTCAAACTTTAGAAAATTTTAAATATTTGAAATGAGATGTACTTTTAGAGCCATGACAAGAGCTAGATTTTTAAAATGGGATTCTAGGCATTTTTGATAAGCGAGTATAGCACTATTATATATCCTCAAAATCAAGAGAGAACAAATTTTCCATTTTTGGAGTTTTTTTTTACACATGAAGCCATTAGTTCAAGTTATGTGAGGATTTTTCTTAGGTGTCAATTTTTTTGGTTTCATTCAATTGGGGTAGTTCAGATTTGATTTCCAGAGAAATGGTGAACTAGATGAACATAAGAGGTAGTAAGAATGCAACTAGGGTCAAATTTTTTTATCTCTAAGTCAATTGAATGGAGATTTTATTAGCATTTCAGATATTTTGGCAACATAAGGGTTTTCATCATTGAAGAAGAGATATTTTGAGTTTGTTACAAAATAATGATGAAAATCATATCAGTTTTTAGTTTTAGAAAGATTAGAGATGTTTTACAACAACAAGGAATGAAGATTCAAGTGGACACATGTCACTTCTAGATTAGATCTAGAATTTCATTCCTTTCCTATATATTTCTCTTTCTAATTCATTGTAAGGGTTGGTTCCAGTTTGTTTGTGAGACCACATTGTTGGATCCAAAGCTGTGATTTCACCACATTCTTCAACATATTGCTCTTGTATGAATAGCAATAGTTAAGCTAATATAGATAGTTTTGATCTATTTAGTGGTTTTATGAATTATTTACATTCATCTTGAATGTATAATTTCAAAGAAATGAATACAAATGGGCAATAATCTCTTAGTTTCATTTTGATTCTCATCTCCTATCTCTATAACTTGCAATGTTTTGTGGTTTAGGGATGAAGAACTTAGACCCATTTTCATCCCTATAAGGTTGTATGTCTAATATGTTTTGTTGTTGGAACACATGGCCAAGTAAATGCTTGATGTATTTGATAGGGTTGTTGGTTATTTGAGAAGGATACTTCATGAGAATGAGGTCTTTATGCACACCGACTGATTCACAAAGTGATAAGATATATTTGATATCTTGATGTATGGAATATGCCACTAGTATCAAAGATACATGTGTGTGATTTGTGGAATTACCTAATAGATAAGGAACTGTTCAGCTATAGGATTAACTTGTTCTTACTTCTGCATATTTGGGGATATACTAAAATCAACATTACAATCATCCGTTTCCCTTTCATAAGTCAATTTGAGGTCCACCCACTTAGGTTTTGCAGAGCCTAAAGTAGAAGAAGGGTCTAGCCTTATAGTTGGCCTAGTGTTTGAAAGGATATGTTGAGGATGGGAAGTAGCTACCCTTAGATGTATTTTGTTCTCATTGGGATAATTTGAAACCAAGATGTTTCAAAACACCAACAACTCAGAGGGGAAACTTAATATTATTTCACCAATTAATCCTTCATATAATATTTTGATCTAATTGCATGCATGAAAGAATGGAAGCAAATAAAAATTCATAGCAATTTGACATAAGATATGGTGACCTAGAAACCTTCCAATTAGAAAGTAAAATTGGGGTGGGTATGATACCCATAAGCTTTAGTACTAAAATATAAAGTTAACCTGTTAAAGCTTACAAATGACCACTTCTGGTGATATGTCCTGTTAAGAGCAATAAGGACTATGAGGTCCACCTTTTCAAAGGCTTTACAAACATAAAATGAAGTATGCACTTGGTTAAGAGTTTTAGCAAAGACTATTAAGTCTACCCTATTAAAGGATTTGACTGATGCACCTGTTAGGATGAACCAGTGGCTAATCTTTGATCTGCAACTCTGATTTGTTGGTTGAGATTCCTTGTGTTACAATGATCACCTGGCTATTATAGATAATACTTTTTTGTCCCTTATACTACTTGTAGCCTTCTTCAATTCACACTTTTTCTCATCATATACTCTTCATACATCTTATTTGGATATGATATAATACATTACATATATACCAATCCAAATCACAACTTACTAGAGTCATCTACAATACCAATTTCATCATAATCCACAAAGTTGGCCCAACTACTATAACTCAAGTTCTAAAGGCAAACTCAATGATGTTCTAATACTTGATAACCACTATCAATGTTCAAAAATATTTGGCACTTGGTTGAACTCAAAGCTCGGTCCATACTAATCACTTCCAAGTAGCTTGAACTTGATCAACATTGTGTGACTCAGTGAACTCTGACAAACTCCATAGAAACTAGATCACTCGATTGACACTACATGACTTGGTCAACACTAGATTCACTTTGTTAACTCTAAGAGCTTGGTAGATACCATTAGACTCAGTTAACACTACAGAGCTCAATTAACACTATGATCTTCTTCACTTCCACTCAATGGGTTGGTAGCCTTTTGTATGCTTAGTTTGCATTGAACTTTGTCTCTAAATCTTAGTAAACAATGTGTAGCTTAATAGACATTGCAAACTAACTACTTAGCTCAGGAATAACTAAATCACTTGGTTGAAATTACAAACTGAATGATAAGCTTGGTAGTAATGTGACCAATTGACTAAATTACAAACTGAATGATAAGCTTGGTAGTAATGTGACCAATTGACTAAGTGTTAAGTCATTGATAGAAAATTTGACTTTTATGTCAACATGCTCGACACTTGATAAATTGTCAATATATTTGGTCATCATTATATAATCAATTCATATTATATTCCTCAGTTCACATATCTTCTCGGTCTCTACTGAATACTTGACATTCATTATTTTGCTCAGTCTAAGTGTTACTTGCTCAACCTTTATTAGATAACTTGGTCACAGTGATGACCTTGTAATCTTGCTTAGTAAATGACTTGTAAATGACTAAGTGTTTGTTCACTAATCGATAGCATAGGCTTAGAGATTAACAATCTCCCCCTTTGACATTAGTGGAAAAAGCACTTTGTCATGAAATCATTTCTTTCAAAAAAAAAAGTATTCTCCCTTGAGACCAAAATTTGATTTGGTGCCTGATACCTTCTTCTTCATAACTCTCACTCTGACTCTAACTCCCCTTTCTAATTACTTCTTCCTTCTTATCAATTATCCCCATTATTCTGGTCATTGGTGGCTTCTAGGGATGTTGGGGTGAGTTAGAAATTGTCAATTTTTTTTTTGATGGCTTTCTACAATATGGGCAAAGCCTATGTTCCATCGTTCTTGTACCTTTTCTAAAATTTGAAATTGAATCTCTAGCTCGACAACTAGGTTAATGAATCCTACAATATTTGAAAAATTTGTGTCTCTCTTCAAAATTTCTCTAGTAATAGAAATAACCTTCTAAATTATATTTATGTATGGCAATAATTGAATTTGAATTAGTTCCAACTTATTTCATATTTTTGCATCTTTAGCTCATTGTCTAATTGAATGTAAGTTCACTGAATGCAAATGAACTTGAACTTGCATTCTTGCTCAACAAGTGAACATTAGTCTTCATGCTTGCATGTAATAAATCTAAAGATCATTTAGTATCAGCTGTAAATAAATCTATATCACACAATTTTAAATATAAATAATTTATTATTTTAAAAAACTATTTCCGATTATGAAATAGTTGTAGAAAGCTCGGCTTGGCATTGTACAAGTTCATGTAAGACTTTCTATATTACTTTATGCTCCATTCTCCTTTCAAACCATTGTAACAACTTCTCATTTGTTTCTATGTCCTCTATCTAGACTCTATCTACTATAGATACTAGTTGATCTGAAATTGTACGCTAATGATTTACATCTCTAATACCAAAATCATGTGTGAAAATATCTCTGACAGTTTACAATATCTATCTTCTCTTCTGTTCTCTCTTTAGTTGTTCTTGTTGAGCCTTTCAACTCAACAAGATTTACAGTTCATGTATCCTCTCTAAGGTAAGACTATTCAAATAATATGTAGGTAATGTAATTACCTCATTAAGGTCTATTGACTCATCATTATCCTCTTCTACATGAGTCATAGCTTGCGATCTTCAGGGTGTATCACTTAGCAGTGATAATTGTATTTGCTTCACTTTCTCACTTGATCTCTCCTTTGGGTAAAACACAAGTGTAGATATCACCTATCATATAGGTATCACTAGTGTAGGTTCTACAACCTTTACACTCAACATTTGAATGAGAACTTGAGTAGTCTCTTGCTCTTTCTATGTAATTTCTTCATTTGTCGACTTTGTCTTTCAAAAATTCTTAGAATTTATTTCCTTTTTCAAAATTTTCATACAAATAATTGGTTGGGAATATACAATAAATGGCTTACCAAGTTTCTCAACATTTGTAGTCTCTATAACTAGTGTGACTATAGCATCACCAATTTTCTTAACTTTAAGCTTTGGATATTCAGTTATCTATAACATAATTGGATTTGTAAAATTTTTTCTTGAGTCCTTAATTAGTCATTAGATGTCCTCTTTAGTGAGTACATTTGGATTAGGCGGAGGGATCTCTATATCATCTTCAATTGTAATAGTATCCTTAAATTTAATTTTACTGATAAGCTCTTCCTTTTTTGCTGCTAGCTTGGCTACTTCCTGCTCATCTTCATCTTCAAGTTTTGTAGCATCTCTACCTTCCCTCACCTCTACAATTGGACTAAGTACTCCAAATACTTCCTTCTACAATTTGATACTAACTTCCTCAACTTTAGGAACTCTATTCTTTTAAATTTTGTATGCCTTTTCCCTTGGCATAAGCTTCTTAATGTAATATTTAAGGGCTATAAACATATGTGTCTTTCCCAAAGCTGGCATGACATGTGCCAATTTTTTTCTCTTATTTTATTCTTTTTGGTTAATGTCCATTTCCATTTGGCATCCACTCTTCTATAAAATCCCACAGGAATTCCAGTTCCTAATTCCATGGGTGTGCATGTAAATCAACATATCAATTAAATATTCTTCAAGTTTATCTTGATCTTCATTGCTCAAAGAATCATACTATAATTCTTTACAAGCCAAAATAATTTTTGATTCTATCAATTTTTCACATACCTAATCTACATTCCTTGGAGGGAGTCCCTTTACAACTTATAGTTTTCTGATTTCATCAAGCTATATCCTTTCTTCTTCTTCCTCCTCCTATGCAACTATCAGCTTCCTCTTTGGTTTTACTTTCTCATCTACCTACTCTCTCTTCTTTAATGGGCTCCCTTGTAGTAGTTTGGTAGTAGGTTGTGCTAACCTCCTTGATGATAATATTTCCCTTTGGCTTTGGTGGTGTTACTATTTCTTGCATATCCTTTTGAAGGTCTTCCTTCACCTTAGGTGCAATTATTACAACCTTCCTTTGTTTTGTGGCCTTCTACTTCACAACTTCAACCTCTCTACCTTCCTCGGCCTTTGAGGGTTGACTTGATCCTTCTCCTTATTCCATTTTACTCACCTCAACAACTTTAATTTTTCTTTGATTACTTGCCTTAAGTGTTCTAGATTTAGCAGTTAGCTCGACAATAACTATTTCATATGTGCCAAACTAATCGACACTAGCATTTATGTCTTTAGCCAATAGTGTAGTGATTGTTGTTGATATGTCATCAACATTTACCTCATAGGGCATAAGCCTTAGACATGCTACCCTCATTATTACTGCTTGTGCATATGCAAAATCTATGTCCATAATGAAGCATATTTCTTCATAATATTTATCTACAACTGTTTTGGGAATCCTCATCCTATTCTTCATTTTAGTTTTCAATTCTTCAAAATAGTTGTCCATGACTACTTCAAAATTATCCCCCAGTCTCTTTATTAGGTCATTTAGCTAATCTTCTAGAATCCTATTCCTATCCCATGCCGCTTTTCCAATAGTAAGAAAATAGTTCTATACATAGAAAAATATACAAACTAATAGGGAACCAAACTTACATGATGTGTTCTTAGCTTTCCTTATTGCTTCTAGGTTCTCTATAAGTTGTTGTAACTGTAACTTGACAAGATCGTATGCATGATCTTTCTTCACAATTTTGTATCCCAAATCAACTGCAACACATGACACACCATTCAATTTTCTAGATTAATAAAGCTTGTGTGTGATCACATAAGCAAAAAATTCAATTAGTGGATCCTTAATGTTGTCTATTGACACTCCATGACCATTCCACTTTACCTTGGTTAGGTTTTCAATTTCATTTTGTGTGCCACTCCTTATTCTCTTAGGTTGATCTAGTGTAGGATACCTAGTTACTCTTCGAATGATGGACTTGTTGATCTTGATTGGCCCGTCTTCCAACCATACTTTCATGTCATAAATTCAACTTAAATTTTTTTTATCCACTTGTTCTTGAAAAATTTAGAAAAATCTAGGGAATGAGTTAGCCCTTTGTTTGCAAGAATTTTGAACTCATCTTTCAAAATCATCTACACATAACTTGTCATAAGTTTTCCTTATTGTGAAGTCTCTAGTTTCTCCAATCTTACATTGATAACATGATATGATGTCTTGCACAATCAAGATTCTAGATGGAATAGATGATAGACATTGTCAATAGGGGTTTCAATATTAATTGTGTTTCTAAAATTTGGTGGAGGTTGGTGATCATTCCCTATGATTTGTGCATTTTTATCTTTTGACATTTCACTTCCAAGTGCCATTGTGAACTAGGATTTTCAATAAAATATTTTCACAAAATACCTTACTCGGCAATAAGAGTAATACTTACTTCTCTTCACAAATTTGATGATAACCTGTTGTGGTTCCTTTTTATGGTTGTCAAGATCTCTTTTAAATCTTAATATGAGCTCCTTGATGATTGCGTAACAAAACAAATCATTCAAATTCAGCATTTACCTTTGATCTTTCAATTTAGGCCTGTAATAGATGTCCTCATACTTAGATAGTGTATGACAATTGGTCTCAGCCTTGACTCAGTTCAACCAAATTTATGTACTTGGTCATAACCAAATTAATTAGCTAGTATGTAATCCTTCTTGATCACTCAGTCTATTTTGCAAGACTCGATCAATATAGACTACACCACTGATGCTTGGTACTTACTAAACATTCATATCTTACATTTCTCATTTCATCACCAATTATGTAGATATATATTTTCATCACTTTAATGCTAGGAACTAATGTAAAATATAGATTTTAAGTATACATTTCCTGCATACCTCTTTCTTTTAGTGAGGTGTGGTGTGATTAGCAGATCCGTCAGATTGGGTAATCACAATGTCTTCTACTCTGCTACTTCCAGCTCTTACTATCTCTATCCATTTCTTTTCTAGTTTGTCATTTTCATTTCTTGGTGCTAGTGTAGGTGCCTTGGTTTTTTAGTTCTTATTGATGTGTCCCACTTTAAGACAACTAAAACATACTATCTCACCATTTATCCATTTCTTGTAACTTCTTCTAAAATGTGTCTTGATGCAATTCCCTAAAATGTGTCCATACTTTCCACAATAGTGACAAGTATACCATGTGTTATAATCCCAATCCTAGAAATTGCCTTTCTTTGCTACATGAGTCTATTTTCCAGGTGACCAGTGTGATTTCTTCTTAAATCTATACTCATAAGCCTTATATCCATACTTTTGATAATTGTAGTAGTGACCTTGGAATCTAGATACCTTTCTAGTTGAATTTGTGTTTTCTATTTTGCATTCATGAGCTTGATGTCCTACTTTCTTGCATTTAGAAAAATTACCACTTAGCTTAGGATTAGGAGTTTTCTTACCATTCTTTTCTTCTACATATGTTTTTAGTATGTCCAATCTTTCCACAGCAATGATATGTAGGTTTTGCTTTTGATTTTTCCTACCTTTTTTCTCCATATTTAGATGATTCTCCTTCTTTAGTAATTGAAAGTTGCATGTATCCAAGTCGCAATGCTTCTTTTTCTCTTGGTGACTTCATCATGTCTTCAAAATGTTTGATTTCTTCATTTGGCTTTTTAATTCTTTCCATGATTTCCGTTTCATGCCTTAACACATTTTTAAATTGCCCTATTGTATCTTTAGATTTGTGATCTCCAAATCTTTTCTGTTTTCTTATTAATTTGCAATCACCAATTGATTTATCATGTCAAGATGAGTACTTGTAAGATTTTTAACTTCAGATGATGTTTCTTCAAGTTTGTTAGCTATCTTCCTTTTGTCTTCTTCAACTATGAGCTTATCTTCTATTTCATTGTTCTTTTGTTCAATGTCTTCATGTAGTGTGACAAATTGAATTTCTTGTTATGTCTTTAGATCTTTTTCTTCCTTCACTAGGGAATTGTTCTTTTCTAGTAGTTATGTCATTGTTTCATCTTTGTTACTAGTCCTTCCATTATCCAACAATCCTTGTTTTTAGATAGCTAGAAGCATATACTCAAGAGTTGTTATCCATCTAACTACATGCATCAATTGAGAGACACTTCAAATGCAATTCAGAAATCTCTTGAAGATTTGATGGGAATTCCTTATTTATTTCACATCTTCTGATCTCCAATGATAAGATGTCCATTAGGGAGCATTATAATTATTTGAATTATCCTAATCACATACATTAAACATTTTTGATCCCCGGTGACGTGTTTGTTGGAGTTGAGGAAAGCCAACTCCGAAGATGCCCAAGATCACCTGCATGCGAGAACCTATCAAAGAGAAGCCAAGAAGAGGAAGAGCATGGAGCAAGGGTAAAACCCTAAATGAACATGAGAGACCACATATGAAAATACAAAAAGAATATTTATTTACAATATACAATATGTGATTATGTGATGTGTTGAAAATACAATGAGAGAGAGCCCGCTTATAAAGAGCTCATGGAAGCTTGTAGAACAAGCTGGAAGGTGGTAGAAGATAAGGATGACAACTAACCACTACATGCATTAAATAAAAAATATTAAATAAATGCATTTACCTAAGTAAGCTTAAGTAAATAGAATAAATAATAAATAATTAATAATTTACTCTAACACCCCCCCTTAAGTGCAACTTAGGAAAATGCCTTAAGCTCACAAAACTAAGATGAATGCAGAATGGGTCCTGGCAATGACGCCATTTTAGGTACCCATGTACAATGCAAAAAAATGAAACCTCTGTAAATGGAGAAAGAGAGAAAACCACATGGGAAAAACCCTCCCCCAAAAAGAGGTAAGAACCTAGCGAAGAACTGAAGAAGCCTCCAATTAGGGAAATGTCCCCTAAAACAGGAACAAGGAGTGATCATGAAGAGCATCACTGAAGCATGAAGAAGTTGCAAATCTGTCAAACTGCTAATCAGAAGAACCTCCATGGAAGAAGAAGGCACGAATCAAGCATGTCTATATGGTAGATGATCCATCTCACCGAAATGCATAGGTAGCCAGCCACTACAATTGCCTTATACATAGGATCAACCACTGAATACGTAGTTCACACTATCGAACCATAAAACCATGGATGCATTAGAAAAACAACATAACCCCCTCTTAATGCAGACGGGGTGTGATGACAAGCAACTAAGAAGGTGGGCCAAAGTCTCCTGCAGACGAACCAAGAACAAGGAGAGAGGAAAAGAGGTATAGACACTTATAAAGCCATGGTCAAACTGACTATGCATGGGGCTAATGTCATGGAAGGGACACTCACTTGACAAAGGGAGAATGCCTAAAATAGAAAACAATAATCCCCCCCATGGTGCTTTATGAAAATAGTGCATGTACAACTAACTCAAAACAATGTTCACGATCCCCGAAATGCAAAAGTGGCACTTTATCTCAGTGCAATACAAAAAGTGCTTCAAAATGATAGCTACAATGATCAGAACTAAAAACAGGCTGAACCAAAATAAAGTACAGCCAAAAAAAAGAGAATCCATGCTAGGAAAATGATCCTCAGGCCTAAAACACTCAAAATATCTACCATATATCAAAAATGCCAAAACTATGATAGAAAGAGCAGAGGCCAAAAACTAAGAAAAAGGACTACATTTTTGAAAAGGTGAGAAAACCAGCTTTCCAAAAATATAAAGTTTTCAAAAAATAGGCATGGGACGCAAAAGATATGCATGCCAAAGTCAAAAATAAGACTTCAAACTTCAACTAAAAAAGGCAATAAAAATGCATAAAAACCTAAAAATACCTACACAAAAGTCTCCATCTTGGAACTAGCTTTTCGACGCTTCTTTCGAATCGAAAAAATACCTCCGTATGCAAAAGTTATGGCCAAAAAACCAAAGGTAGGTCCAAAAGTGAATCAAGAGAGGTGCAAAGGGCAGATGATGCAAGAGATGATGTCATGCTGACATCAACAATCTGTGAGCTTGAATTTGATGGCTTGCAGCTTGTCACAGCAAAAAAGGGGCCACGTGGCAGAGCCACGTGGCATGTACGAATGACGTGGCAGGGTCCACGTGGCACCCAGGCCACATGTAAAACCAAGAGTTGCTGACATGGACAAGAACGCAGAGTAACTGCTGACTAAGCTGCTAACTTTTAAAAATGCTGACTATATCAACGGGCGGAGCAGAGGCTGCAGATCCTGGCAGAGTTCAGGCGGAAACACTGTCAGAGCGGCAGAAAGAGGAGGCTTCGCCGAAGGTGCTGGAAGGTGGCAGACGCTGGTGGGTGGAGCTTTGTGTGAGCAATGCTGAATGCAGAGCTCTACGCGAGAGCGTAGAGGTAGAGCAGAGGTAACAGTTGGAGCTACGGACGCCGGCGGTGCATCGACAGAAATGCCTGTGGAAACTGTGGGCAGGAGGAGACGCTACCGGAGGAGCTGGGTGGGGGCGGCCCCGCGGTGGCCACTGGGCGGTGCCACGACAGTGCGCTCTGGGTCCCTTTTTTTTATTTTTTTAAAACGCCCTTGTCCGTACGATCCGTACGGAGAGCCTTGAAATCAAAACAATTTTGCCTCCCAGAGCTCTGTCACCAAAATCGACAAGTTTTATATGAATCCTGACTACAAACGGCCTTCCAGATCCAATGGTGATGTCTGTTTGGCCCCAAAGTGCTTCAAAAAAATGCTGATCCCCTGATTTGAAGAAAAAATGCACAAACAAACTAGGGTTTGTGACTTCAAATCGTGGCTTCAAAATTTCTTCAACCAAGCAGCAGCAGGAAGGCTCTGATACCATGTTGGAGTTGAGGAAAGCCAACTTCGAAGACGCCCAAGATCACCTACATGCGAGAACCTGTCAAAGAGAAGCCAAGAAGAGGAAGAGCATGGAGCAAGGGTAAAACCCTAAATGGACATGAGAGACCATATATGCAAACACGAGAAGAATATCTATTTACAATATACAATATGTGATTATGTGATGTGTTGAAAATACAATGAGAGAGAGCCCGCTTATAGAGAGCTCATGGAAGCTTGTAGAACAAGTTGGAAGATGGTAGAAGATAAGGATGACAACTAACCACTACATGCATTAAATAAAAAATATTAAATAAATGCATTTACCTAAGTAAGCTTAAGTAAATAGAATAAATAATTAATAATTAATTATTTACTCTAACAGTGTTCATTAGATGAATTTAGCCTGGCCCCAAAGTGGGTCTAGCTAATTTTTTTTTGAATTCAGACTCCTAACATCTCAAATTGGCCTATTTAACATTTGTCTTTGACTAAAACCAATTTGCATCATTGGTTAAACTTTTAAAACTCATTTTAATATTTTTTCCAAATTGTCAATTTCATGCCAAGGGGTCCATCAACTGGCTTTAAAACCTAACAAAAACACCCGACTGAGGTTTGAAATCAAACATACTGATTCTCTACTCAACATTCATGCACCCTACCAAAATTATATCATGATGAATTCTCAGTCAAAAGATATTGACTGTCAAAGTTTCCTTCTCAAAACTACCTGCAAGAAAACATGTTAGAAAACCATAAAAAGTGTTTGGATTTGGCTTAGAAAATAGGTCAAATTGATACATGGGTAGAAACAGACTGGGGCATTAGTTCACTATTACAAGGAGAGTATAAATCTATGATTTGGGCTCATGATGAATAAAAATGAAGATTTGGTGAGTGGTCAAAGTTGGCTACTCAGATTTGTAGGACTGGAAACACTGGCAGAAAAGTGATTTTTGCAAATAGAATGGACTTGGAAAAGTGTGTAGATAGATTCATCAAGACTTGCAAACTGGCACAGTTAAAGAAATTTTAGAGTATAAAAAATGGTGTCATCCATTTGATAACACCTATCATGGATTTTGAGTTATGACATCATGAATAAGGGTATCGACCAATCTACACTTTATGACACTAGTACAACTTTACAAATTTCATTTGGAACCATGTTCAAAAACTGATCAAACAGTTTCATCATAAGCTCAAAATTGAAACATAATAAGTCTCTAAACTATAGAATGAAATTCAAAAGGAATTTTCTCATTTTGGTCAACTGGGTCAAAGTTATAGCAAGTAAAACAGGGCCTCCCAGAATTCTAAACAATTTGCATCAGCATGACAACAATAAGCAACCAACATTGAGGGATCCAAAGCCTAGTCAAAACATATTGAAACAACTCAAAATCTAAAAGATATGTTCTTTGATATGGATAATAAACACTTCTAAAGTGGAAAGTCATGAAACATTACTGGGTGCAAGATATTCAAATGCAAAATAGGGTTCTTGTCACTGTTTGACGCTTGGGTAAAAATGCAGATTTGGACATTGTTTAAAATATAACTTCACAAGATGACTCAGAATGGAAATTTATCTTCATGGGATGAGTGGATATGCTGAATGCAAGGTGTTAGAAACATTAAACACCTCTTAGGCCTCAAAAGGATAGCCAGGTGCACATGCATTAAAAAAGTGCTTATAGGGCTTGATTTTTAAGATGGTACTCAAAATTAGGGCTTCAATTTTGAGTCCCAATAGTGGCTCTATCTGGGGATGCATGTCCCTTGTGGGCATGACAAGGATTCAAATCTCTGGAAGTGTAGGCACCTAAAAATCCTTTAAAAAATAAAGTATTTTTATTTTTTGAAAAAATCCCTGATGACATCATCATTAATTAATTAATTAATTAATTTTTATGCCATTAAATCCCTTTATCTTAATTAAAAATATTTAATTAAGGAATCCCTCCCAAAAATGTTTAAATCTTATTTAAACATTATTTCCTTATTTATTAATTATTTAATTAATAAGTTGACCAAAAATCCTAAAATAAATTAAAAATTTATTTTTTGCCCAAAACTTGGCCAATTTCCTTATGACCAATAACCTCTTCCAAAATCTTCTAATCCTTCTTTAATTTCGATTAAAGGCTAATGCCATCATTTCCTACCCCTAATCCCAACTCAAAATATTTAATTAAGATTAAATATTAATCCTCATGTTTATTAAAAAAGTTTTAATAAATATCTCCTTAACCCAAACCCTTGAAATAAATAAAACTTTATTTATTTCCTAAAAATCTAATTTATCCTCATCCTAAGAAGTTCTAGACTCTTCTAGAAAGTCTTCATCCTCATCCTAGGAAATTCTAGACTATTCTAGAAAGTCTTTATCCTCATCCAAAGTCTAGATTCTTTTAGAAGATGTCTTTAAACCTAATCCTAATCCCCTCCTAACCTTGTCACATTCCCTAAAAATGGGTTAAGATTTACTAACCCAAGCCAAAGTTAACAAATATCTCCTCCTTCACCCACCCTCATTAAATGCCATCCACTTGCCTATCCCTAAGCTAATCCTAAACCATCCTAATCCATCCTCTAATCATTTTCACAAGCCTAAACAAGCTTAAAACCTTCCTAATCAAGTCCAAGTCGAAATTTCTTTCATCACCCTCAAAATATCTCAACCATAAAACTTTCTGAAGTCCACTAGGTCATAAATGACTCTTACAAGCCCTTTTATTGCTCTTACAAGTCATTATGAGGGTCTTTATGAAGATTTTATCCCTTGAGCCTCCTTTGTTGACTCATCCTTCCCCTTTCCACCATCCTCTCACCATGTGACATGTGTCACTCCTTGATTGGTTGTAAGGAAGCACAATCCATGTGCTCTCCTCTCATGCAATCTAAGCCCTCCATGAGCTTTTTCTCATCCTTGCATCTTAGCCCTCAATCCCTCAAGCCTCTTACCTATAAATTGAATCCTTCCCCTTTGAAAAATAACACAATCCATGAAGTAAAGTTATAATGCTATTTTGAGAGCCAAATCCATACTAAAGCCATCTATCCACACCAAAAATCCACAATCATCCATTGAAGCCTTTGGAAGCATATTGAGCATACATCCTATCCATTTAGATAAAGCCACTCAACAAGAGAGCTTCTCATTGAGAGAGCCCCTTAATGGCTCATATTTTCAATTGAGAGCTCATCTTAGTCTATCTTGAAGTTTATGAATTTTTTTTAGTTTGTAGAAGCTTTATTTAAATTTGGTTTCTATTAGCATACTAACATTGCTCATATACATTTTGGCACGCCCGGTGGGACCCCGCATGGGTCATCTTCATTAGCTTTTTTAGTCAAGTTTTGTATGTCATTTGCTAATTTTGGCTAATTTTTCTTGTTTTTGTGATTGGTAGGATTGTATAAATTGGTTTTGTAGGTCCACATGAGCATGAAGAAGACAAAGGAACTCATAATCTATCTCATAGTGTTTGCAAATTTTTCAAGCTTATAGGTGGACAAAGAATTTGAAATTCTTCTTCCTCTTCTTGTCTATATTCTTCTTATTCCATCTACTTCTTCTTTTTTTTCTTCTTGTGGGAGATCTTGGCCATTTTTTTTTAAGGAAGTAAAATCATACACACTTCTTTTTAGTGCTTAAAATGAACTCCCAAATCATACTTAAATCTATTGAAAAATTAAAAATTTGCAAAAAAGAAAAAATCTTTTAACAAGTGAAACTAAACCAATCTAATCATTTGCATCCTTGAAACATCAAGGTTTTAGATGCATTCATGCAAAATTAGGAACACTTCATTTTTGGGAATTTAAAAAGAACTTCAAGTTTCCATTTCAAAAGGTTCAAAATCAACACTAAGTGCACACTAAAGTTCTTTTAAAAAAATCTCATGAAAACTAAGAGTCCTAAATGGTTGCCAAAAATTTTCCTAAAAGCTTTGTTATTTGTTCCAAACAAATGTCTTATTGCAAAATCTTGAATGTTTCTTAGGTTTTTCATACATCAAAATAATCTAGGAATATCATTTTTGGGCTTAAAATATGCAAACTAGAACACAAAATCTTGAATGAAAACCAAAGTCCAAAGAGTCATTTTCACTTTTGAGTCCAAAATAATCTTGAATGATCTAAGGTTAAAACAAAGCACTTCAAAGTTCTTAAAACAACACACAAAATCTCAATCTTGAATGCTCAAAAGAAAACACTTGAATGTTTAACCACTTGTCTTTGAATGCATGTTGCTAAAATCACTCTTGAATGTCATGGATTAAAATCAAATTTTCCTTGAATGCATGATTAAAACAAAAAATCCAATTTTGAATTCTAAGGATCAATTAACCATTGCAATATCAAACACTTCATTTGGAGCTTCTAAAAATTGAACAAAACAAATCTCTTTTCCACATGCAATCTAGGTAAAGTTTGATTTTTGGACATTTAAGAAACCTTGTTAAGTTAAAATACAAATTTGCAAAAATCAATTTGAGTAGTTCCTTGGACTCACCTCTTTTCTAATCACCCATCAAATATTAACCATTGGTTGCAATCTTAGCGCCATTTATGGGGATGGGTCTACTTGAAAAAGGTGTTAAATGTTCCACAATCTAACTCACTCACATGGTCTTTGAATGTTTGCTTTAACTTTATCAAAATTCTTAAATGATCAAAACTCTAGATTAAATCGATCACACTTCAAGTTTGGGCGCTAAAATTGAACAACAACTGACGTGGAGAGCCTCCGGGCGCGCGCTTGAAATCGAATCTCACACACTTTTGTTTTGAGCTTAAAACAAACTCACACTCAATCTTGAATGCCTTAAAGAAAATTAATCGATACTTGACGTGGAGGGCCTCTGGGCGTGCGAGTTTGTTTTTATTGACCCTAACTCTTCTTATTTTTTGCATTCTTTGATCGATTTACTTTTGTTGGCGCTTCAAGTTGGAATTGAACATTATCTCTTAAACATGAGTGCTTGCAAAGTCTAGATTAGCACACATAAGAGTCAGTTGGTAAAAGAACAAGCGTGTTTTTTAGCCCAAGGTCATCCAAGTCTTCTCTCCTCTTGTCATCTTTCGAGGCCATCTTGGGTGCATAAGATTAGGATCCAAAACCTTGTTTCTTTTTAGGAGGCCTGCTTGGGGATTTCATCACCCCTTGGACGACCTCAACTCTAGCGTTCTAGCGGAGTATAAGAATCGAGAGGTGAATCGAAAGACACCTCTCTTGGGATCAAGGTTTTGTCACTCGGGCTAAGCCTCAAGGAACTTTATACCCTTGAGAAGTGAAAGAGGAGAAGTGGGTTACCGCTCCTCTCGGTTGTGTGCCATCTTTTTGGTCTCATCTATGAATTTGGGCCTCATGTACCTTGGGTATATCGAGGACTCCTTAGCTAAACCAAATATCGGCCTTGTAGACAACCATCTAGGATGTTAATGTGTTTGAGGTGACTGATCAAAACATTTGTAGAACATACACACTCCTTGGCGCAAGTACCACTTTCTGAGAATCAAAAACTT
Organism: Cupressus sempervirens; assembly: GCA_028749045.1. NCBI lineage: Eukaryota > Viridiplantae > Streptophyta > Pinopsida > Cupressales > Cupressaceae > Cupressus > Cupressus sempervirens. Next base: position 603,877,177 of record CM053788.1, read on the forward strand.
CTATCTGGTTGTTTCTATCTATTGCTTGATCTTTTATTTGTTGAATGAATGTTTGCCAAACTTGGTCAATCCTAGCTTAGGGCATACTTAGCATAGTCACTGCCTATTCCAGAAGTTGAACGAGTTGAAGCAAAACAACCAAGATCTCTAAAAGCCAAGAAGATTTAGGAATTGATGTCAGAGCAACCCAAACCCAAACAGAAGTTCCACAAAGTTAAACTCAAACCATCTCTAGCATACCAAGAACTTTCAGCCAAGAGAAAAGAAATAACACCAAGCCCACGAATTGCCAAAATCCACAAAGCAGAGGACAAAGCTACCGACGAAGCACTTCAAGAGGCCTGGTTAGAGAGAAACATAAAATTTAGCCAACATCCAGGAGTTAATCTTGCTTATGCCTTACCAAATAGGCATGATTTCTATGATTAGACACCCTTGTTTCTCCACATCTTCTTGGATAAGCTTCACTTTAGAGTCATCTTTGTAGAAAATCCAGCCATCTTAGGTTATCTCCTTAAGCATTATTAGCTCATCCATCTCATTTAGAATCAAACCATCTAGCCAGCAATCAAAACCTCACATCCAAGCCTTCAAAATTGTTGTCACTTTTGCCAAAAGTTTGCCACTCCTAAAATCTTCCAAATCCATCAATCTCACCAAGGTTATCCCTTTGATAGAGCTTTGTCTAGGGTAATCTAGCTTTGTCACTTGTTATCCCTCATCACCTTGAGCTAAAGGTTGGGATCCACAAGTGGTCAATCTCGTGTTCTTCCTAAAGGATCATCAGTCTATCCTTAAGTTGACACAATCACCACCAAGCTTGCACATAGGAAAGCAGACCTTTCGTGCTTTGGCAACATATCTTTGAAGTTAGAATCTCCAACCCAATCCTCCTTAGGTTTTGTCATATAGCTTTGCCTTAACCTAGGAAATCATTTGAATAGAGAAGCCTTCCCCCTTTTGCATCCATCAACATTATTGCATCTCATCCCTAGGAGCATTTTTCATGCCACTCGTCACTCGCTTAGCCAAGAAGAAAGAAACAATGGAGCCCTATTATTTGGATCGAACAACCTCACCCCCCTTGAGCACTCAGCCATCCTTCAGCCTAGAGAAAGCTATGCCATCATGTACTGACATTGAAGCTTTCATGAACCAACCAGGAAATGCAGTATTGGTAAATGCCATTATAGACAAGAACAAAGAGACAATCATGGCTAATTTTCGAAGGGAAAATGTAGGAACCTTTGACTTTGGAAGACCCCCTCCATTATCAGATCCATCTCACCCATTGTTTGGGTAGCTACCACCACCCATAGGCTCTTATGATCCAAATTATCCTCAATATATGCCAAAAGAAGAGCCTCCAGCCAATCCATATGATCCAACAGACCCAAACATACCATCATCCACCCAAGTTGAAATCTCCATGCCACAAGCCAACCCAACCACCACCACTCCATCCTTGGTTCATACCTCTCCTCTCCAAACCCCCTTTACCCAAAACAGCCCACCATTCACCCCCTTCATTATTGCTACTGCTGCTCCCCAACCTAGCCTTCCAAATCCACCCATCTCCCAAATCAGTGCTAGCATCTTTGGCCAACCTCAGCAATATACAACAGGGATGCCACCCATGGGGCCAAGTAATCAACCTTTCATCACCCCCAGCTTGTTCACTACAGCCCAAAGCACAATCCCATCATTTCCATTAGGTCTTGGGAGCTCAATACCATTAGCCACAAATCTACAAGCTACTACCCTCACTCCACAAAGCTATCAAATCCCACAAGCTACTACCAATTTTCTACCAAGCTCCCAAGTGACCCCTGCCCCTGCCACCACTCTACCAAGCTTCCAAATCCAACCACAAAGCTATCAAACCCCATTAGTTCCATTCCCAAGCTTTCAATTCCCACCACCTCCACCACCAACTAATCCATTACCTCCAATTACCAACTACTTTTCAATGCCACTTCTAGGAGGTAATCCACCACCCCAGCCAACCACCAATTATTTACAGATACCATCCCAAATGGGGGCACAACCCACATATATTGGTCAAACCCCACAAGCCCCCCGATCCTTTCCCCAAGCCTCTCAACCATCTTATACCTTACCTCCACAAAGCAATCCATTTATCCCACAGCCAGCTTATGTTCCTCAATCCCAACCTCAAATCCCATATCAACAGCAAGCCTCGCAGCACATGCAGCAATATGCGCCACCTCCCCCTCAGCAACCTGTCATCCACCATGAAGCTGCCCAAACAATGTACAATCCCTATCAGCAAATCCCTCATAGCCATCCATATTTAGTGGCCCCATCCAGCACATACCTACCTCAAGGCACTCCTACATTGGGGGCACCCCAGCCATCACCTATCAATTCAAAATGGGAGCAAATGAAGATAGATCTGAAAGCCATCCAAGAAGGGAATGATCTGAAGACATTCAAGTTTGAGAATGTGTGTCCTTACCCATTTGACAGATTCATTACCATGACACCATTTCCCAAACACTTTGAGGTACCCAAATTTGAGAAATTCAGAGGAAAAGGAGACCCTGTCACACATATCAAAGAATTTTACATGCACTGCCAGGACATAGAATACAATGATGTCTTCCTCTTGCACCTTTTTCCCAAAAGCTTGGCTGGACCAGCTCTTGAATGGTTTTATAGAATCCCCTATGGCACAATTAAAAACTTTGCTGAATTATCTGAGGCATTTGTAGCCTAATATGCCCATCTTGTTGAAACAAAGCTATCAATAGTTGATCTTGTCCACACCAAGCAAGGAGGTGGAGAAAGCCTTGCCAAATACCTGCAAAGATGGCAAACCCTTACCACCGCATATCTTGCACCTTGCCAGAATGCCATGTGGTGAAAATGTTTATTGATAATGCCCATCCTAGCTTGGCTCACCACATGACCATGAACTGTTTGCAGACCTACAAAGATATCAAAGAGAAAGGAATGATCCTTGAGCAAGGACTCATTAAAGATGGTGTGGTCAAGATTTACAAGGAAGCCAACCAAAATCAATCACATTCCAATGACAAGTCTAGCTATTGGAACAAAAACAAGCACGTTGCAACAGATGGCATCATTGACACCAGACATGTGAATATTGTTGGTCCTTCTCACAACCAGTCCAACCCACCATATCAACCAAACAATCAACAAGCTATCAACTACCAACAACAGAATAACCAAAGCTATCAAAACCACAATCCAAGACCCAACTTCCAAGGGTCTAGAAATCAAGCTAATGCCATCAATGTAGCTGCAGGACAAAAGCCTAGATTCCAACCTACACCTAGAAACTATACACCCCTTGGTGAGCCATTGGATGTCATTTTTGAGAAATTAGTCAAGGAAAACCTCATCAAATTTCTTCCTACCCAGAAAATTGACCCAAGCCAATCCAAAGCTGCATGGTACAAAGATAATGAGTACTGCAAATTTCATAGGGTAAAAGGTCACACTACCCTCAGATGCATGAAACTGAAAGACTATGTGTAGGACCTCATTGATCGGAAGGAAATCACTGTTGGTGCCCAAACCTCTCCCAATGCAGGCTTACAGATCTATCAAAATTCTTTTCCTCCACACCACAACCAAAATCTTGGAAAAGCACCTATCCAAACCAACAACAACAACACCAACAATCGTCAGCCAAACCAATAGCATGGGAAGAACAATGACCACACTTCATCCTATATAGACTATGGTAGCCTTATAGGTTTAATATCCGAGAAAGAGCCTTCTGTCAATGTTATCAATATGCAAGGACCAAACAATAAGTGTGTAGTCACCACTCGAAGAGCGCAATTTAACATCGCAGGCCCACCTGTTACACCAACACCATCAGCTCCATCAAAAAGCTAGTACAATATCTTGGAACACCTTGGGAACATGCCAACCCAAATCTCCATTTTAGACCTTCTTCACACTAGTCCTGTGTACAAGAACATCCTTGACAGTGCTCTCATAGAATCCTGTGTCCCTTCTGATATCAATTCTACTAATTTTTGTAATCTTGTTGGACACCTCTCATCCTCATGTGCCCTATCGTTCAAACCCACCGACATACCCGTGGTTGAGCCAGATCACACCCTTCCGCTTCGCATAGCCATCATGGTATCCAACTTTTCTATGAAAAGAGTAATGATAGATAATGGATCAGCCTTGAATATTTGCACCCTAAAATTCATAAAACAAGCTGGGTATACTGAGGCAGATATCATCAGTGAGGTTATCACCATCAAAGCTTATGACAACTTGGAAAGAACCACAGAAGGAACTATTTTGCTGCCAATCAAGGTTGGGCCAGTCATCCAAGAGACACTCTGCCATGTTATTGATCTAAACCTACCATTTAACATCCTCCTCAGTCGCCCATGGATTAATGCCATGAAATCCGTTCCATCCACTTACCATCAGTGCGTCAAATTTCCGCATCAAGGCACTAAGGTAACCATCCATGCTAATCCAGAACCCTTTGCTTACTGCAATGCGGTTGAAGCTTCATTTACAAACCATTGCCCTGGAATTGATATCGGCACATCCATTGCTAGCTCATCCCACACTTATAATGACCCAAAAACCATCCTCGCCTCTACCTTGTCTACCATGAAGATTAATAACAAAGGTTGTGGAGAGTATAGTCTGTCGGATGCATTTGTTGTTGGGGCACTCCCACTTGATCCACATGCCCATGGATGACTGAAACATCACAAAGCTAAGGAGATTCCACCTCCTCGATACAAACAGTTTGGCCCAACAACCTTTGTATCCTCAAAAATCCCTCTTCATGAGGAGCTCACTCCAGATATCAACAAATGGTTACATAAGGATGCACCTCAAAGAAATCAAGCACGCCTTGATCACTTCAGCCAAAAGTATCCCCAAGAACATAAGCTCATCACTGACAAATGGAACTATCAAGGTGGTGGTCTAGGACTAGAAGAAAGAGGCATGCAATGCCCGATCGACGCACACAAGTGGGAATTTTGGCTTTGGCATACCCACAACTGAGGGCACCAATACGAACGGTCACGCTTTCTTGAACATTCACCGCAACCTTGTCGAAATTGAAGACATTCCTGAGGAAGTTGAAAAGAGAGTCTACGATGATATCCTAGACCAAATCTCCCTTGGAGACTCTGTTCTACAAGAACTATCCATCCACCTCATTGACCTACAACTCGCCCATCCACAACTCATAGATTGGGACCAACCATGTGTCATACACATTGATGAGTTCACATCAGAGGAAGCACTTCTGAGATTCATGGGAGCTGAAACACCTCACAAGAAAACAAAGCCAGATTTTGCCTATATCTACAAGCTAGATCCCAAGGGGTATTTTGGAGAAAATCCCCAACCTAGTTTCGATACACCCAAAACTGGAACTAAGGTGAATCTGAGACTAGCTAAGGCAGTGAAGAGAACCCCTCAGCAAGAAAATCTAGAGCCACAAGAAGAACATGAGGATTTAGCATTGCCTCCTCAAGATAATCAACTAGAGGTGTCTTCTATTCTAATTGAGGATACTCGAGAAGTCAACATTGGTTCTTCAGAGATCCCCAGACTTGTTCACATTGCTGCATCCCTATCACAAGACCAAGATGATCTCCTCTTTGAAGTCTTAAGAGAAAACATTGGTCGATTTGCATGGTCATATCAGGACATGCCAAGGCTTGATCCAAAGCTTGTAGTTCATCATCTTGCAGTCGATCCAAAGATCAAGCCTGTCAGACAAAAGCTTAGAAAAATGCACCCCAAGGTGGCATTATTGGTCAAAGCTAAATTAGAAAGAATGTTAGCTGCTAAGGTTATCCGACCTATCGACTATTCAGAGTGGATCTCCAACATGGTCCCCGTCACTAAGCCTTTTGGTGACATCAAAATCTGCACTGATTTCAGAGATCTTAACAAAGCTTGTCCAAAAGATGATTTTCCCTTGCCCAACATAGATATGATTGTAGATCTTACAGCTGGACATGAAATTTTGTCCCTCATGGATGGATTTTCTGGGTATAATCAAATCAAGATTGCAGAAGAGGATCAACATAAGATAACATTCACTACCCCTTCGGGAACCTTTTTCTACAACATGATGCCTTTTGGCCTAAAGAATGCTGGGGCTACCTATCAAAGAGCTATGACAGCCATTTTTCATGATCTCATCCATAGCATTTTGGAGGATTATGTGGATGATATCTTGGTCAAGTCTCATACCTTCATGGATCATCTTGCTGACCTGGAGAAAGTCTTTGATAGGTTAGCCAAATATCATCTCATGCTGAATCCCAAGAAATGTGTCTTTGGGGTCACATCTGGCAAGCTTCTAGGCTTCATAGTTTCTAAACAAGGTATAGAGATCGACCCCAAGAAGGTCAAGGCTATCTTAGACATGCCTCCTCCCCAGACACTGTGATAGCTTCGCTCTCTTCAAGGAAAGCTCCAATCTGTTCGGCGCTTCATCTCCCAGCTTGCAGATAAGTGTACACCATTTTCACATTTACTGAAGAAGGATGAGAACTTCAAGTGGGATCCTTTATGTCAGTGCAGCTTCGACCATCTCAAGCAGTATCTCATCAATCCCCCTATCTTGGTTCCACTAGTTCCTGGTTGTCCCCTGATTTTGTACATATCAGCAACACTTACTGCTCTAGGGGCACTTCTAGCACAGCTTGATGACTATAGTAGAGAAAGAGCCATCTACTACATCAGTAGAACCCTAGTTGGTTATGAACTCAATTACACTCCTATGGAAAAAGCTTGTTTGGCAGTTTTTCTCTCAACTCAAAAGCTTCGCCATTACATGCTAAGTCATACCATCCAACTAGTCTCCAAGATTGACCCTCTCAAGTATATGCTCTCTAGAACATCACTTACAGGCCGTTTGGCCAAATGGGTTATGCTCCTTAGTGAATTTGACATCCATTATGTGGATAGAAAGGCAATCAAAGGGCAAGCTATAGCAGATCACCTAGCTGATGCACCTCTAATAGATGCTTATCCATTGATCACAGAATTTCCAGATGAGCATATCTATCTAATTGAAGAACAACCCCCATGGAAACTTTATTTTGATGGCTCATACACATCTCATGGATCAGGGGCAGGAATATTGTTGGTCACACCTCAAGGAGATTACATTCCAAAAGCCTTCAAGCTACAATTCCCTAGCACCAACAATATAGTTGAATATGAGGCCCTCATAGCAGGATTAAAGATAGCTGCAGAATGGAACATTGCTGATCTACAAATCTTTGGTGATTCTCAGCTCATCATCAAGCAAGCCCTAAATGAATATCAAACCAAAGATGAATAGCTATTACACTACAAAGAGCTAGTTGATCAGCTAACCCAACATTTTACAAAGCTTCAGTTTACACAAGTGCCTCGAATACAGAACAAAGCAGCAGATGCTATGGCTACTATAGGCTCGCTCTTGGAAATTCCCCAAGCAGCTACACAGTATGAGTTTTTAGTGGAGCAGCTCCTCACACCCGCCTATGCGAATGAGGATTCAAACCGTGTTTGTATCTTGGTTGGTCCCCAATCCCCTTGGTACCATGAGATTCATGCTTACCTTAATGATGGTATCATATCCCCTCACCTCACACGTCCCCAACGCCAGAACCTCATCTGAAAATCATCCCGCTATGTTATCATAGCCAATACCCTATATCATCGGGGTTATCACGATACTCTCTCTCGATGTTTAGACCAAAATGAGGCCGCGATGGTGTTAAAGGAAGTACACTCTGGACTTTGCGGTGCCCACACGAGTGGTATTGTCCTAGCACAACAAATCCTTAGAGCAGGCTACTATTGGCCTACCATTGAAGAAGATTCCTGTGACTTTGTCAGAAAGTGTCTCCCATGTCAGCAGCATGCAAATCTTGTGCACGCTCCAGCACAGGATCTACAACCTATTGCACCACCTTGGCCTTTTGCTTGTTGGGGCCTTGATCTAGTTGGAACTATCACACCCCTCTCATCTGATGGACATAAATGGATAATAATAGCTACAGACTATTTCACTAAATGGGTGGAAGTAGTCCCCCTAGTCTCAGCTACAGGAGTTCATGTCTCCAAGTTCATCTTGTACCACATTGTTTGCTACTTCGGCATCCCATCCACCATCTTCACCGACCACGGAGGTAACTTTGAAAATCTCAACATGGAAGAATTATGCACTTCCCTCCACATCCATCACCGCTTTTCTAGCCCATATTTCCCACAAGGTAACGGCCAGGCAGAGGCAACTAACAAAACCCTCCTCAAAATCCTAAAAAAAGTTGTCAATGATTCTGGCCGTGATTGGCACCTACAAATAAATCCAGCCCTATGGGCCTATCGAACTTCCTTCTGTACATCCACAGGCACAACTCCATACTCCCTAGTCTATGGTGCTGAAGTTGTACTACCTATAGAGGTTGAAATTCCCTCCTTGCGCATATCTTTGCAAGGGCAAATATCAAATGAAGAATATAGAGTAGCTCGGCTCACCCAGCTAGATCTCTTAGATGAGAAGCGACAACAAGCCTATGATCATCTCACAGTCTATCAAACTTGTCTCAAAAGGAATTTCAACAAGAAGGTGCTTCCACGACACTTTCAGCCAGGTGACATGGTCCTTAAAGAAAACATGAAAGTCCAAGCAGATCAAGAAAAGAAAGGCAAGTTTGAACCTACATGGCTTGGTCCTTATGTTGTCACTGCTTCCTTTGGCTCCGGAGCCTATCAGCTATCTACACCGGAAGGAGAACTCTTGAATGATCCTACTAACATCATTCATCTCAAGAAGTTCTATGCTTGAAGATCCTTGGTATACCTAGCTTTTGAAAAATACAAAAAAAAAAAAAAAATAGTAAAGAGAAATAAGCGTCCAATGGTGAAAACTTGGCAATTCAAGCACCTTGGATAGGTACCTTGGTGAAAACTTGGTAATTCAGGCACCTGGTGTACTAAAGACTAATCCATTATCTATCACTATCCTATCCCTCATCCATTCACCCACCATCCCATAAGACACACTTGCTTGTTCCCTTGGTGTTCCAACCAAATATCCAAAATCTAATGAAGCTTGTAAATACCTCCTGTACAGCTTGTAAATCTTGTACCAAAGCTTGTATTATACCTTGTAAATCTTGTACCATACCTTGTTTATCCGAATCTTGTCCAAGGTTTGTACCATATTCCAGCCTATAAATAATCCTGTATCCTAGCTTGTATACTATCACGTGCACACACAAAACCCAATTTTCACTTAAGCTTTTTGCAAACCATATACCTATCCACCTATCACCTATTATAGACATCCCATCCTTCACAAACATTTCCATCTCACAAAAACCAAAACATGAACAAACTTGTACATTTGTAACATATCTTGGTCCATCAGCTTGTACATCCTCTTTAGCTTAGTACCATTGTATCTATCCAGCGTTCGTGTCAGTTCGTCCTTGATCAACATCTTGCACCCATCACACATCTTGGTTAGCTATTCCAATGTATCCTTTAGCTAGATTTCCTATCACCAAAGTGTTATATTTCTTAGTTCAACTTGCCAGATGCATCACTCATCCAAATCCACCAGCTTCGGTGCTCTCCGATAGGTCCTTGCAGGATATAGCTTTCCTCATGTCTGATCTTGGTCCGTTAGTACCTTGTCCTACCCATCTTGTTGGCAAACGGATCTCTTTTGGATTTTCACTTTCTTTTGATTTGGGATCTTCCTTTTGGGTCTTGGAGTATCTTTTCCAAGCAATCTCCTTGTTCCCTCCTCAAGGCTGCCAAAATCTTCAATATCATGGTATGCTGTGAATGGGGCAATTAGAGCGTAAGGTCTTGATAAGGTCTTTTGTTTGTTTTTCTTTTCTGCTTGTGGGTTCTTTAGTGTCGTTTCCACACTGCTTCCTCTAGGATTCATGTGTGATGCTGGGGCAATCCTTGTGTGTTTGTTTTGAGTTAGTTTGTCAGTCCTTTGGACGGTTGGTGAAAAGGCCTTGATGTTCTTGGTAACCTTGGAAATTAACCAATAGTCCTATAGCAAATCTAGTGCTCAACTACATGGTGGTACTTCTCTTTGAAGTATCCCCCCCACTCAAAAAGCTTCAATGGTTTTTCTTCATCTCCATTATCCCCCATCCATATCTGGCATCCGTCTCTCCTACCCCAGCTTATGCATCAGTATCTCTTTGAATCACTCCTCACCTTTAGCTTTAGGGATCCACAATCCTAGTCTTAGGGATCCACCAATCCAAATCAATCCACCAAGCCTCATCTTTCGAGATCCACAATCCTAGTCCTAGGGATCTTTGAAACCCATCTTCTGCCAATCTGACTCTTTGAAATCCTGTTGCATTAGCTTTTTTAATCCCCTCATCCATCTCCCCATCTTGGATTCCTTTTATAGCCCTCCGCTCCTTCATCCTCTGCAATCCCTGAGATCTTAAGCTTGCTTCCTCTTGTGCCTCTGATTCTCCCTTTATCATTCTCCCGTAGTGAGAGTTTGAGCTAACGAAACCTCTTCTCTTAAGAAAATCTGAGTCTTCTTGCTCATCTCGGATTCTTGTACTTTTCAAGAAGCCACCGAGCCTCGCTTTCTCTCCCTGCTGCCTTCTTGAGGGGGCATCTCACTGTCCATTCTCTCCTCTTCTGCTCTAGCCTTGGGCATCTTATTTTCTTATCTTTGATGCCATGCCACTTGCGGCATCACATCAAAGAGGGGCAAAATGTAGACACCTAAAAATCCTTTAAAAAATAAAGTATTTTTATTTTTTGAAAAAATCCCTGATGACATCATCATTTATTAATTAATTAATTAATTAATTTTTATTCCATTAAATCCCTTTATCTTAATTAAAAATATTTAATTAAGGAATCCCTCCCAAAAATGTTTAAATCTTATTTAAACATTATTTCCTTATTTATTAATTATTTAATTAATAAATTGACCAAAAATCCTAAAATAAATAAAAAATTTATTTTTTGCCCAAAACTTGGCCAATTTCCTTATGACCAATAACCTCTTCCAAAATCCTCTAATCCTTCTTTAATTTTGATTAAATGCTAATCCCATCATTTCCTACCCCTAATCCCAACTCAAAATATTTAATTAAGATTAAATATTAATCCTCATGTTTATTAAATTTTTTTTAATAAATATCTCCTCAACCCAAACCCTTGAAATAAATAAAACTTTATTTATTTCCTAAAAATCTAATTTATCCTCATCCTAAGAAGTTCTAGACTCTTCTAGAAAGTCTTCATCCTCATCTTAGGAAATTCTAGACTATTCTAGAAAGTCTTTATCCTCATCCAAAGTCTAGACTCTTCTAGAAGATGTCTTTAAACCTAATCCTAATCCCCTCCTAACCTTGTCACATTCCCTAAAAATGGGTTAAGACTTACTAACCCAAGCCAAAGTTAACAAATATCTCCTCCTTCACCCACCCTCATTAAATGCCATCCACTTGCCTATCCCTAAGCTAATCCTAAACCATCCTAATCCATCCTCTAATCATTTGCACAAGCCTAAACAAGATTAAAACCTTCCTAATCAATTTCAAGTCGAAATTTCTCTCATCACCCTCAAAATATCTCAATTATAAAACTTTATGAAGTCCACTAGGTCATAAATGACTCTTACAAGCCCTTTTATTGCTCTTACAAGTCATTATGAGGGTCTTTATGAAGATTTTATCCCTTGAGCCTCCTTTGTTGACTCATCCTTCCCCTTTCCTCCATCCTCTCACCATGTGACATGTGTCACTCCTTGATTGGTTGTAAGGAAGCACAATCCATGTGCTCTCCTCTCATGCAATCTAAGCCCTCCATGAGTTTTTTCTCATCCTTGCATCTTAGCCCTCAATCCCTCAAGCCTCTTGCCTATAAATTGGATCCTTCCCCTTTGCAAAATAACACAATCCATGAAGTAAAGTTATAATGCTATTTTGAGAGCCAAATCCATACTAAAGCCATCTATCCACACCAAAAATCCACAATCATCCATTGAAGCCTTTGGAAGCATATTGAGCATACATCCTATCCATTTAGATAAAGCCACTCAACAAGAGAGCTTCTCATTGAGAGAGCCCCTTAATGGCTCATATTTTCAATTGAGAGCTCATCTTAGTCTATCTTGAAGTTTATGAATTTTGTTTAGTTTGTAGAAGCTTTATTTAAATTTGGTTTCTATTAGCATACTAACATTGCTCATATACAGGAAGAACCAAACCAGATAATTTACAACAAAAAACTTCTCTTGAACAACTTTATTGAAAGAAAAAACATGTACTCCTAAATTGTACAAACGATGGCCCCAGGCCATTGAACTTCAACAAAAACTTTTACCTCTATCATAGATGTGATTTTCATTTGAATTTTCATGTAGTAAGCTAAAAATAACTCTTCTATTCATTTCACTAGTTAGATTAGTATTATGATATAACTCACTTGGCAAAACTAATTCTACACCTTCATTCTCATAGTGCATGTACAAATCAACATTAAATTATACATCATGCTCACTATGAGAAAACAAATCAGCATGCTCATGTAAACTAGGATCAAATTGAAAACCATCATCTACATATGACTACTACATGCTATCAACTAGAAACACAAGTGATTCATATTCTATTTTGTTCAAAGAGTTGCATGTGTCAAAATTTTGCAACTCACCTTGTGTAACCAGATGTGAAGAGTATGTGAAATCTGATCACTTCCTAATTGTAGTCATGTTACTCATCAAATCTGATTTATATTTTGCTGAAACCTCTTCACACTCAAACAATTGATTAGTGACCAAGTATGAAAACTTATCCTAAAAGTGCTGATCTAAACTATGTTGATCATAATCATTTTCTTCATCTAAAAAATTGTCAAAATGAACCTTGAACTTATCTCTACAAGACTTATCAACACATAAAAAATCCATAATCAGATTGACAACTTTCACTATTTTCCCCTTCATCACATGAAACATCAAAATATATTGCAGTAATACCAACATGAGAAGAATCTGGAATAGTATGGAATTTCCCTTCACTAACATCCCTTGCATCTAACAATTTGTCATGTGCAAAGACATTTGAGGTACTATCATATACACCTCCAAAAACTAACAAAGATTGTTCAAATTCTATATCTCTTTCCACGTCAAACTTTGGGGAAGTAACTTGATTGAATGAAAAAAAATTAGGAGGGAAAATATGAGCATCCTTAGAAACACTTACATCCTTTTCAAAATCATGAGCCAACAAAGTTGAAATTTCATTAGGGCTCAAGAAGACCACCTCACAAATCTTCTCCTAACTGTGATTATCATCTAGATGACATGAACAACTTACAATAACAAAATCATTAGTATAACACTCTAGAATATCAGAATCATTACAACACTCATTTTCATCATGGCAATAACTACCTCTGCTACTGGTATATAATTCCTTGACATCATATTCACTATAACAAAATTTATTTTCATTTTCATATCCATCTTCCTCATGTTGATTGCAATTATCTGATTCATTTGCATTTGAATCTACCTCTTCACATTCAGAAGACAAATTATATTTATATACAAATTCATTATATTCGTTGCTACCTTGACTTTCAACACACCTATTATCATCATTAGAAGCTATAACATGAACTCTATAATTATCACTTTCCATCTCCTTAATGAATCTTTCAACTTGCAAATACTTTTATAATCTTATAGGTGTTGGCCAATTAATTAAATCAAGCACTAGAACATCAAGGAAAATACTAGGCAAGGAATATTCCTCAGGTCTAGAATGAAAAGGCATCTTGCTGATTACTAATTTAAGCTTTAGATAACATTGTTCAACATTTAGACCTTGAGTACTTCCTATTTCAATTCTTTTGATGTTGAAAATCTTATTGTAGATCCATTTATTCAACATAGCAATGTTGTTAGCCACAATCTCCAAAATTTCAGAACTTGGCAAACTAATTTTAGGTCTAAAATATGATGCCATTTTAAAATAAAAGTTCTACCTTATTCTTCTTGTGCTGAAAACTTATTGAATAGAGGCAACCATTTTTAACACTTGACTTCCATGAAAGTAAAAGATGAAAATCACAATACCTCAAGTGCTGATGCAAGACTTTGATCTACTAATTTGACATGGGTGCATACTAAAAATCCTTCACACCATTGATAAAACCTTGTAGAGTGACCACCTCCTTGAAATAGGATAAATAAATCACTGTCATGATTTACTTTTTAACACTTCACTTTCTTCTAAGAGCAGATTACAAACAACACTTTAAAACTTATCAAGAACTTAAACTTCCTTTTCAAGAAATTATCAAAAGCTTTAGATCACCCATACAACTGAAAGTCCTTCAAAATATTGTAATGAAATCAACTAGGAAACAGTTGGTATAGAGATTTATAGTTGCCACCCATGCTTGTGAGAAATAAAACATAATTTGTCACTTGACAAATATGAACCAGACCTTCAAATGTAGGAGAAATGCAAATCATCAGACCATTGTTGTAGATTTACAAACTTGAAAAAGAAAACATAAAATTATGTTCATTCTTGACTTTGATTTTACAATAGCACTTTGAGAACTAAATCCAACTAAACTAATTGATGATGAACACTCTTAGCAATACAATTTACACCCAACCTTAAAGCTATTGCTAAAAATGGATAAAATATTACTGGGGTACATAACTTGGAGTAAGAAATTAGAAAGAACATTAGAAAACTTACTGCTGCAACTTTTTTCATGCACTTCTTCTACTATATTGAATCTCTTCTTTTTAAATTCTTAAGGTTTGTCTACCATTTAGATTCAATACAATCCCTAGTAGAGTCACCATTTTGTTGGTGTTTTGAAACAACATGATTTCAAATTACCCCGATGAGAACAAGATACATCTAGGGGCAGCTACTTCCCATCTTCAACATACCCTTTTAGACATTGGGCCAACTATAAGGCTAGACCCTTTTTCTACTTCAAGCTCTACAAAACCTAGGTGAGTGGATGTCAGATTGACTTATATGGTACTAGTGATAAAACATACACTTGAATCTAACAATGTAGATAAAACCCTTAATCTTCTAAAATTTATGCAAAGATCTCAGACATGGAATAGCTAATAACATGACCAAATAAATTGATAAGCTAAGTGAGCGAATCCTTTTCAGTTCTTCAACATTAAAGGAAAAATATTTGATTAATGATGTTGATTTCAGAAAAACATGACATGAAAAACATAACACTTTGATCCTATAGCTGATCAGTTCCTTATCTATTGGGAAATCACACAAACTCCTAACATACATCCCAAAAAGTCATTGACATATCCCATATATCAGGACTTTTTGATCTATCTATTCACCTTGTGAATCAGACATCTACATCTTTCTAAACCTCATACTTTACTTATCCCTTCATGAGATTTACAATGCTATGATGATAAATCAAGCATTTACATGACTCCTTGGGTCATAAGAAAAATAAATCAACATATACAACCAAAAGATTGCAATTGAGTTTCATATTCTTTGTTTACAATACATAAAAGATCACAAGCAACATGAATGGGAGACAAGATATCGGAATGAAGATTAACTTGCTGCTGCATTTTATTCATTTCTTTGTAACAAATATAATAAGATGCATGAAATTGAAATGTAAAAGTGCCTAATAGATTAGAACTATTTGTATTCTTATTTCTTCTTGTTCATTACAAGGGAAATTTTTGAATAATGATGGTGGAATCATAGCTTTGGATCCAACAATGTGGTCTCATAGACAAACTGGAACCAACCCTCACAATATATGAGAAAGAGAAAGATATAGGAGAAGAATGGAATCCCAGATCTAATCTAAAAGTGACACGTGCCCACTTGAATCCTCATTCCCTATAGTTTTAAAACATCTCTCCTCTTTCTAACCATGAAATATGATATGATTTTCATCATTATTCTGTAACAAACCCAAAATATCTCTTCTTCAATGATGAAAACCCTTGTATTACCAAAATATTTGAAATGTATCATGAAATGCTGATAATATCTTGATTCAATTGACTTGGAGGTGATAACACTCACCCATAATTGCATTCATGCTACCTTTTATGTTCATTTAGTTCACAATTTCACTAGAAATCAAATCTAAACTGCCCCAACTGAATGAAATTAAACATTGAGTACCTAAGACAAATCCTCATATAACTTGAACCAATAGCTTGTAGTGCAAAAAAAACTCCTAAAATGGAAAGTTTGTTCTCTCTTGATTCTGATAGTATATAATAGTGCCATATTTGCTTATCAAAAATATCTAGAATCCCATTTTGAAAATCTGGCTCCTATTAAGGCTTTGAAACTGCATTTGTTTGTAAATATTTAAAAATCTCTAAAGTTAAAACTTTATCTTATAAACCATTTTGATTTAAAAGGCTTTACATGTAATTTTTGAGGAAAAATATTAAATAAATTGTTTTTTTATGCCTATTTGATTTTTCCCTCCTTTCGTCTAGGTTAAACTAGTTTGGCCAACCCTGATATGTGTCACATTTTGATTCATTGGATTCTGCTTTGTGATTTGACATCTGCCACCTAGGTGCCATGTGTCACTATCTCATTGCTCCTTTGTTTTTCCTAATAGCAGCCTAGTTATCCTACCATGTCACTAGTTGCCATGTCACTATCCTAGTTAGCATTATGCCACAACATCACAACATAGTGGTATCATGACATGTTGCATCTCGATCCACGTCAACATCTAGCCAACATCACTATGTCACCATCCTATCACTGTGCCACGTCAACCTACCATGTCATCGGACACTATGTTGCATGACAGGTCAATAGGGTGCCATGTCATCATGCATAGAGATGTCAAAACATGTGGTGCTATCTACTACATTAGCACCTCAGAAAATGTGCTACATCTAGAAACCTTTGTCACTTGGCATTTCATGATTCATTCTTCTTAGTTTAGCTGGCACCACTTGTTATATTCTGTTCACTAGGAAATCTACATCAACTGCCATAGCAGCAAGTTTGATAAAAAATTACTCATAGTCGCATAGGTTGGGCCCATTGCACAAGGTGTTTGAGGCTTAAAAAGCTGTGTCTCTTAAGACACCACATCCCATTTGTGTTGTTATATTTAAAGACATAGGAATCCCCAACGCAACAAATATGGGATTAAAACTCTAAGCTATTCTTTTTGTAGTTCAAAGCTATTCTCCAATGTTGCTTGCAACACATTTTGTTATGAATCTCAAACTTGGAAATCGAGAAGGTTTGTAAAGAAAATCACTCTTCAATGGCATGAGAAATGATCAATCCCTTGAACTGAGCCATGATTTAGTGCTTTGAGAAACTAGCATGCTTCCAACTTTCTTTGAATTTTCTTTTGTATTTACTTTTTTTCTTTTTTTTTGTAGATGGATCAGGTGAAGTGGGAGGTGGTCCATCCTATTTTCAAACACCATACACATGCCTAGATAGGAGGATTGCAACTTGTTATAGAAATGGAGCCTTATACAAATTCTCCCACAACCCATTCACTTCTAACCAACAAAATCTCCATTTTTAAAAAATAGCTACCACCATAAACACCATCTTATTACTCCATAGTGGCTCCATAGTCCATCATTCTATCCTATGTGTTCTCTTCCTCCATGCACTTCAAATAGGGCTATCGATGTAAATGAGGTAACCACAACCAATGGTAACTCATCTTGTTGCATGTGGTAGGAAATACAAGATGGTTGTAAGAGCCCTACCTGCCGAGACCACAACCTCTTATGATGAATTAAGGTGTCAACATGTTGGTGCGGAAAAATGTGGTGTGACCATGGCATATGGTGTTACCATGGAGCCCTTAACCCTTACTATTATAGGCTAGGCAAGGCAAAAGATTATGAAATTGTTCTCGCACCTGCCTATTGATGGATATGTGTTTGGATTCCTACCAAGTCTTGTGCAATGAAAGGTAGGCAATTTGCCTTTTCATTAAGGATTGGTGGCCCTACCCTAATTTTTTTTTATAGCTTCTCCAAAATATGACTCCTTAGCTATTACTGGACTTGTGAAAGGTTTCTTAGATAGCCTCCTTGAACACTTCAATGGTGACTTCTCTAGTGTGGCTCAATGTAACTCCCTGCATTCTTAATGTGTTGGTGCACCCTACCAATGAGGATCCAAAGTATCAGTTGCTACTATGAATGTCGGCATCACAAACAATGAAGAAAAATTTCTTGAGACATTTTACAAAAAAATGTATTTAACTCCCCATGTAATCTCTTGATAGAATGAAACTCACCTATCTCGAAGACATCGATCTAGGATTGCAACTTAGTTTTTTTCTGAATGAGAGTACACTTTCTAATACCTATCTTCATTATGCAATTTGACCAATCCCCTTTTCTCTTTCACTTAGCTTGCACTTTTCCTGAATTTAGACCATTTATCATCAAGTATATTCCTTCATACATCACTTGATTTTCTATGATAACACATCATAAATGAGTTTGAAACATTGTAAAACCCTTTGGATGCTCCCAAATCCTATATTCTGGTACCCTTAAGAGTTCTTATAAATATCAACCTTGTAAAAGTTGGGTTTCTATGATAATAAATTGTATTCGGATAGCTAGAACCATCTACTCAAGAGTTGTTATCCATCTAACTACATGCATCAATTGAGATACACTTCAAATGCAATTCAGAAATCCTTGAAGATTTGATGGGAATTCCTTATTTATTTCATATCTTCTAATCTTCAATGATAAGATGTACATTCAGGAGCATTACAATTGTTCAAATTATCCTAATCACCTACATTAAACATTTTCAATTCCTAGTGACGTGTTCATCAGATGAATTTAGCTGGGCCCCAAAGTGGGTCTAGCTAATTTTTTTGTTGAATTCAAACTCCTGACATCTCAAATTGGCCTATTTAACATCCGACTTTGACTAAAACCAATTTGCATCATTGGTTCAACTTTTAAAACTCATTTTACTATTTTCTACAACTTGTTAATTTTGTGCCTGGCTTTAAAAACTAACAAAAACACCTAACCAGGTTTTGAAATCAAACATACTAATTCTCTGTTCAACATTCTTGCACCCTACTAAAAGTTGTGTCATCAAGAATTCTCAGTCAAAAGATATTGACTGTCAAAGTTGCCTTCTCAAAAGTACCTACAAGAAAACATGTTAGAAAACCATATAACAGGTTTGGATTTGGCTTAGAAAATTGGTCAAATTAACACTTGGGAAGACACAAACTAGGGCATTGGTTCACTATTACAAGGAGAGTATAAATATGTGATTTGGGCTCATGAAAAATAATAGGGAAAATTTGACGAGTGGTCAAAGTGGGCTACTCAGATTTGCAAGACTGGAAACATTGGCAAAAAAGTGATTTTTGCAAATGGAATGGGCTTGGGAAAGTACATAGATGGATTCATCAAGACTTGCAAAATGACATACTTGAAGAATTTCTAGAGTAGAACACAACAGTGCAATCCATTTGATCTCACCTATCATGGATTCTAAGTTATGACATCACAAATAGGTGTACCAACCAATTTGCACTTATGACAACAGTAAAACTTTACAAATTGCGTTTCGAATAACATTCTAAAACTAACCAAACATATTCATCATAAGCTCAAAATTGAAACATAACAAGTCTCTGACCTCTAGAATGCAATAAAAAAGAAATTTTATCATTTTGTTCAACTAGGTCAAAGTTATAACAAGTCAACAAGGGCCTCCTAGAATTCTGAACAATTTGCATCAGCATGACAACAATAAACAACCAACTTTGAGGGATTCAGAGCCTAGTCAAAACATATCAAAATGACTCAAAATATGAAACATATGTTCTTTGATATGGATACTAAACACTCCTAAAGTAGTGAATCATGAAACATTACTAGGTGTGAGATATTCAAATGCAAACTAGGCCTCGTGTTGTTGTTTGATGCTTGGGAAAAAATGTAGATTTGGACATTGCTCAAAACATAACTTCACAAAATGACTCAAAATGGAAATTTATATTCATTGGATGAGTAGGTATGTTGAATGCAAGGTGTTAGAAATATTAAACACCTCCTAGGCCTCAAAAGGAAAGTTGGGTACACATGCATTAAAAAAGTGCTTATAGGGCTTAATTTTGAGGATGATACTCAAAATTAGGGCTTCAATTTTGAGTCCCAATATGATTATTGTTTACAAATTTTCCATTTTCCCATGACTTACCAATTAATCTTATGGAGTGTAATATTTGTAGGACATAGACAAAATTTGCATTGTAATAAAGCTCACACAATATTTGAATCATTCAAGCATGGATATCTAGTGGGAGTATCTAAAACCATAGATTCTTGTGAAATGTGGAAAATGCCTTAGTTTGTATGACATAATACCCTCAAAGTGATGTCATCTTCTAAAATGTAATGTTTACATGAAAGATTCATTTTGTAAATAAGCTTTAAAAATATCATCATACTCTTCACTCATTGTTACTTCTTTACTTCCTTATTATGGAATTGTTATTGGAGATTCAACTATTATTTTCTTCATTTGACTCATTTTAATATCCATCTTCAAGCTGATCAATATAAAAATAAATAAAAAATCTCTATCTCTGATGATTTTTGTGTTAGTTATTCATTTTGGCAGTTGTAAAATCTCAAGCTACATTTTCAAAGTATGTTGGATCTTCATATTTATTTATAAGTTGTAGTCATTTAGACTATACATAATTAAGGGGGAGCATCGTAGTAAAAATAAAAATTTCATACCACTTGGAGATGGGGTTCATTACTGCTACATTATTGGGGATCATCATCTATTTTATAGTAGGTTCTAGGAAAGGCAACTGTGCCTTCCCAATGATTTTAAATTTTAGAGATTCCAATTTAGCTACATGCAACTTCTATGCTCACACTTTTTCTTGATGTCTGAAACATATTAGGATCATTATTAATGGTTGTATGTATTTATTTATTTGTAGGGTTTATTCACAATATAATTGTATAGCTAGAATCTTATAACCAAATGCCTTTCTATTATCAATTCCACATTCTATATATGTTTCTCTCAAATCAACATTTTGTTTAGATGTTTATAATGTTTGTTCAAAATGGATATATAACAATGTGGAATCAAGTTTACATATGAAGTTTATTGTCACTAAGACCAGTTATAGTTATTTTCTAGGAACCAAACTTTCTAGATTGATTATAGGACTAGCATCATTTGAGTTGTTACTATATGTTTCATCTATCATTGGAAAAGACTATTACATTATGTGAATGGTCATTGCATAGTTCTTTTTGTTATATATACAATATAAGAATTTCCTCTAACATATGAGCTCATATATGTGCTAGGTAAATTATATATTCAACAACAAGAGATCATGCATTTCTGGATGATTTCATTAGTGGACAATATGTTCCAAAATATTGATTTATTTTTTTACTAAAAATATCTTTTCTTAACAATGACATTGCATAAACTGCACCTACATGTTTTAAGAAGAAGACAAAAAATGACCAACATATCCTATACAAGATTTTTGAAACCAAATTTATCATATAAAAAACTTCATGAATGATTTTTGTTGGAACTAATTTCTCTTTTCCTCTTGACAATTTTTTTATTAAAATGTGATGCAAACATTGTCTTGTAATGCCCCTCAAAAGGGAACACAAAAGAATAGCCCAAAGTTGATAAGTTTGATGAGTAATGTTTTTTGAACATCTTTTTCCTATTAAACTTATTAACCATAGATGTAAAGTCCTATTCCAGTTCCCTTAACATACATTCTTTACTACTTAAGTAATTCCATGCATTAGTGTTATTGTCATGAAGAATACATAGTTCTTAAATATAAAATACATAATGCCATAGCATCATTATAATTGTCTGATCTAATCTTATGATGTAGATAATCAAGAATATAAACTATAAAAAGATATACATCATGATCTACACAAAGCAAGTCTATAACATAAGTAATCACCATCAAACATATATACCAAGAGGAATTCTATAAAAGAGATATAGTTTTCATACACTTACTTTTCAAGAACAAAACCTCTTGCATTTTCACCCAACCCTCATACATGTCTTTTCCTTAAAATGTATCAATCCATATTCCCCTTTTCATGATTTATCAAATTACATCATTTATATTAAAGAAAGTAACATGAACATCCTTAAGCATCTTTGAGCATCATCCAAGCATGTAAAGAACTACAATGCAAGCCATGAAAAAGTCTCTTGTTTTGCCACCCAACCATGTGGAACCATAAGGAACCACTCCCCCAAGGTAGGAGATAAAACCATGATCCACCTAGACTCTAAGTTAGTCTAAGTCTTATACCCAAAATTAATTACAAGGATAACATAAGGCCA
This sequence comes from Cupressus sempervirens, assembly GCA_028749045.1. Taxonomy (NCBI): domain Eukaryota; kingdom Viridiplantae; phylum Streptophyta; class Pinopsida; order Cupressales; family Cupressaceae; genus Cupressus; species Cupressus sempervirens. Next base: position 603,899,637 of record CM053788.1, read on the forward strand.
CACAAAAGTATACAGCCCCAAAATGAAATCACAAATCAAATGGACAATGAGAGGCATAAGAAGAGTGAGGGATTCAAACACATCTAGGTGAGTGCCATCATGGATTCCCATAATGCTGGGATCATTCCCCTAAGCCAAGGACCATCATGCTACATAAAATGCCCTTTTCCTGAGTACTCCAATAGGTTATGCATGGCTTAGTAATGTTGGGATCCTTCCCTTGAGTTAGGGACCATATTCTGTAGAGATTGTACCCTCTTTGAGTACTCCAACAATAATAAAACTTAATCTTTATTAATGTGTAAAATCCATGCTCAAACTATTCATTTTATTATGTTGTCACTTATTATCTAACTCACATATAGAGCCATCCTGTGTAGGGCATTGGTCTCTGGGTGTAGGATCCTCTAGCAACCACTTTTGTTCCCTAATACTTGTAGTGAGCCACTCACCTAGGGTTTCCTACCCTACTCCAAATCCAAAATATAAACCATGAAAAGTCACACAAGTGAAGGTATCTCAACCAAGAAGAAAAGCTGATTGCATGATAACAAAATGGTAAAACTACACATTTGTTCTTATAAGCATGCATTTATTCAATGTTGATGTGCACATTTTTTTAATGATGATGTGCATTTGTAAAAAAAATTTCACATTTGTTTAATATAACCATGCATATGTTAGACAAAACTCCACATATGTTTAATATAACCACACATTTATTGAACAGAACTGCACATATATTTAATATAACTACACATTAAATCTAGCAAAGTGACACATTGGTATGGACTAGACAAAAGGGATAAATTGTAGGGCTATGCATGTGTGTATCCTTCCTATGCATTTATTCTAAAGAAATCAAAAAATATATAAAGAATGCTATGAATTGAATTCCAAGACCAGATAAGGTGGAGGAAGGTTTTCCAGTATTATTTGGGTTGAGAACCTAGACTGAAACCACCACAACCATTTTTGATCAAGGGGTTCAACTCTTAGTATTTTTGTTGAAATGACTTCCATAATCAAGAGTCCATCATATATAACCAAAGGAATATGAACACATTACATTTAGACACAATAAAAAGAGGCATGAATATTTGTATAATTGCACTATCAAAGGTAGCATATTAATTTTATTTTTCTCATCCTAAGTTACAACATGTTCAATATAATGGGATATCAAGGCCTACTTGTTTTCTTGTGTCGGTATGAAATTGGGCTTGAGTTTGTGAAAGATGAAAGTTTCCTCCCCTTAACTAGGTCTTGGTGTTTGTTTCCTTCCCAAGATTAGTCTAGATATTCTCTGGTGTTATGTAGGTGATAGTCTTGAATATTTCAATTTTGACTATAGTTTTTTCCAATAACATTTCCTCTCTTTGCTTTTGATATTTCTCCTTATTTATAGGGAGAAAATGTTGTTTTCAAATGGTTATGTGTAATGCCTTGCCCAGAGATCCTTGGAACAAGGATTCAAAACAAGCTACTTTTTTACAAGTATGATTGCACATGACAACATCATATGACAACATCATACAACGATCACAAAGATCACAAGGGAAGACTTCACCACAATCTTGGCAACCAATGGATCTCTGAATGCCACTACCAAACTGACACAAGAAAACAAAAGCCAACAAAAACCACGCACAAGATGAGGGCTCAAAGAAACAACCACACATCAAAAAAACACCAAGCTGGGGTAGAATGCAGAATCCTAAAATTTGGCTAAGTCTAAAATCCTGAAGCCCCAAAAATTGGCTAAGTCTAGATTTATGAAGCCTTGAAATTTCCTAGAACCTTTATCTCATCTCCGAGAGGTCTAAAACCTATCTCAAAAGATTCGTCGCATATATTAAAATATATCTTAAGTATAATAGATTAAATATACATAAACTTATACTTAAATGATATATTTTAAACCCCAAGAGACAGACTACTGAAACACACACTACAAAAATCAAAAAGCAACACCATAGGGTTGAAGAACACTGAAGAGGGTATCCAAATCAACTCTCAAAAAGTTCAAACTAGACCGAAAATTGCCCGCTCTCTACCTGCATAGGTTTTTACAAAAACCAGGCGATACTTTAATATAGCATAGAAAAGTATTGCATGACATAAAATTTCTAAAGAAGGAGGGCAACACTTTCAAGGACTAGGCAATACTTCTCCCAAAGGCATGTGAAACTTTAAGGGTGTCGTACGATATTTCTCACAAGGAGGTGCGATACTTTCTAGTATCGTGCGATATTTCTCTAAGAGGTGTGTGAAAGAGTTAGGGGATGCACGAAAGAGTTTCAATGGGCGTGGGATACATTTTTGTGTCACACCATGATGATTAAATGTCACCCAGAGAAACAAAAAAACACTTAAGGAAAACACAATAGGGGTAAAATAGAGAAAAATTGAATTTAGAACCTCCACACCGGGGAGTACCAAATCCACATAAATCGAGGAGTGAACAGTCGAGAGCATAATCAACAATATGCCAAGGAATCAAGGAGGAGGAACATCTATCCATCTAAAACATAGAAATAACAGAGCATACTGAAAGCAACATTGCAGTGAACATAAGCAACATCACAATGTATAGAAATAACATTACAATAACTGAACAACCAAACTAAGTACACAATTCCTCCTAACCATTAATAGCATCATAAGACCATCATGGATCCTAACCATCCCCCGTGTGTAACATCCCAAGCCACTGATCAAATCATCGGTGCTATTGTAATAGGGATGTCACTACTAAACATGCTAATAACCAAAAGCATAAGAAAATCTAACATGCTAGTAGTACAATAGAAGATAAACCTGCAAGTAGATAACATCACCTATCACATGCTAATCAACATAATAAGGAAATCTAACATGCTAACCAATAAGCAATAGATAATCCAATACAACAATTCACATTATCCAGTCATATGCTAAACATCATAATATGGGAATGCATCAAATAAACTAACATCAACTAAACATGATATCCAAGCATTCCAATGAAAGCATAAATCACAAGAAAGCATACTCTAAAACCTGAAGCATCAAGTGAAAAAATCTAACAACAATCGCACTAGGATAAGAGACTGTCTCTACACACCAGCCCCTAGCAGTGGTGAAGGTAGCTATGCCTCCCAACCACATGGAACCCATAGGTCCACACCAGCCATGCCGATGGAGATAAAGATCCAACCACAAACACACAAAACAACATCCATGGCTAATACTCATGCCATATAGTATGATGGCTATAACTAAGAACTTAAGATAATGCAAGGAGTATAGGTCCTAGTCAGACACTCAATAGGCTACTAAGTAGGGGCTGACATCATGGAGAGTCACTTGGCATCGACAAGCCCAAGCTAGTACTGGAAACTCTCCACTTCCCAATGGAAGGAGCACATCCCAAATAATTCTATTATCTTTAAGTTTTATTAACACTCACACATTTTATTTAGTTATCACTTGATTACAAAGCTTCTGCACGATAACCCTCAGGAAATAGATACTAGGCTATGGAGATAGAAGCCCCCTCCATATGCTACCCTGCCTTACCCATGCTCATCCTACAACAAGTGCCCATGGGCATGCATACTCCCATCCCAACCCTAATGATCATAACTTTTGGAAGTACCATGGAAGATCAAGCCTCCCAAGTCACTTGAAAAATGTACATGCATGTACTCGTGTGTGGTGCACCACCATCACGAAGATCAAAACACAAGGACAGGATGAGAACAAAATGCAAATGATAACACCTAACTAAAAACAACATGGGAAAGATGGATTCTACGTGAATCCCAAAGCCAATAAAACCATACATCATGAAATAACTGAACCGATCTCAATCCAGGAGTATGGATTCTACACGAATCTCAATGATGCAACAAGACCAAACATCATGAACTCACTCAACCGGCCTCAACCTAGGAGCATAGATTCTACAAGAATCTTAGTGTCCACAAGCAATAACAAAGGTCCAAAAGAAACCATAAAACTAGGTATAAAATCATTCAACCAACCACAGTGTCAAGAGTACGGATGTGACATGCACCCCAATGCAACATAAAAGTGTAATAGTGGTCTAACTAATATCCAAATGGATCATCAAGGTCCATGACCCACATTGTGCCAAAAAAAATGAGAAAATAGGGTGGCACACAAAATGAGGTAAAAATCCTAAAAATCTAAAAAATAATCAAGTTCGGATACCGTATGAAAAAATGGCCAACATAATGGCATAAAACTCCAAACCCTCATCCCAAAAAATAGGGAAATGTTCATACCCAACCAACCGGGTAGAACGAGCATACATAAATGGAGGGGAACACTATTTCTCAGCCTCCAAACAAACAGCTACCAAAAACAGAAGCAGAAATAGAGCGAAAATAATAAAATAGGAAAGACCTACCTCATAGCCAAAAAGGCAAAATGAGAATTTGAACCATAAAATAAATAGCTCGTAGAAGTAGTTGAAAATCACGGCAATCCAAAGTTTCCCTAAGTTGAATCCAACGAGCCCAACCTCGCAATGATCCCACATCCATAGCTCCCACAACAAACCAAACAATAAATCCTCATGAAGAGGATTTTGGGTTTTACTCTCCAACTTTCTAATTCAAAAGTGAGAAGTGAGGAATTAAATTCCTTTTTGGATATTTATTCACTTTTCGAGTGAATAATTGATTAGGGAAAATAACCAACCAACCTAGTTAAACCCCAAAATAACCCGAATGAAAATAGGCTATTCCTATAAATAGGAATTCATCTATGGCAAAGCTACCAGAAATTAAAATAAATCAATTAAAAAAGCTTGAAAACTCAAAAACACATAAATCTCCTTAATAACTTTAGCGACAATGCAAACCTCTAAATGCACATACACACTTACTAGTCTAATCACATAATGCAAATGAGTTTGGATTTAATAATCATCAAAAGGTTTAATAAAATAATTAAAATAAGGATATGCCAACCATACAAGGATGAAATTGGTAAAATATGAATGGTTGAATCACTATCTACATGTGCCACTTATAGGGATATAAATCCTACACACTAAACAACATGATCAAGTGTAATTGCATACAATAACATAGCTGAAGCAATAAATGCATTAAGTCACCTAATTTAACCATCTATTTAATTATATTAAAATAATCTATTTACATCACTCACATTCGCATAAAGCATAAAAACGTAACAATGAAGTAAATAACCATAACATTAAAAAGGCACTTAAAACACATAAGTGAACACAGTCATAAACATGACTAACCATTGCTACAGGAACCTAGTCTAGTGTAGCATGGTAATAGTACACAGTGCAATCTCTGCACACATCTCAAGGTAATCACAGAACAACATCATGATACCACATCGATCCTGGTAAGCACTGGCACAAACCTCAGTGAACCATAAATCATATCATAATCTCATAAATTAGTCAAAAGCATAATCAAAGAAATTGATACAGAAACATAAATCCAAACACCTCAATGGTGTAGACCACTCATGGTCACAATCATGATCAATCACAACAAAAGATCAATAGGGTTGCATCCAACAAGATGACTTGTGAAAGTTGAATGGGAGAGGCACTACATTATGCCTATTGTAGTTGACCCCACTCTAAGGTTTGATTAAATAAATCTAATTTAATTTTGTTTTGTTTTGTTTTTGTTTTGTTAAAAATTTAGATTAACTACTATGTTATCTATGTTATAACAAGATCCTTACTCAAAGGACTCACATGGCACAATGGTTAAGTCTTTACATTCTTCCCTCAAGAGGTCAAGGGTTTAATTCTTACAACCTTTTGCAATATCTAAGTTTTTATGGAGATAAGGGTTACAATCCATTTCCTATTTAATGTTTTATGAAGAGTTAAATGGTTAAGTTGGTGGATGAAGAAATCAACAGGTGGATGGTTCAGACTTTGAATCTATTAAGCATTTTAATTCAATTTTATTTATCTTCTTTATTTACTCTTCTAGTTTTTTATATATTTGTTAAGAGGTTGTAATATAATCATGCAAGAAAGCACATCTAACCAACAATCATATATGCATATACATATCCCCATAGGTACACACACACACACACACACACACATGTGTGTGTGTGTGTGTGTGTGTGTGTGTGTGTGTGTGTGTGTGTGTGTGTGTGTGTGTATAATCAGACATATATGTATGCACCCATATATACTTGATTAAACCTATATATATGTAAAAATATAATAAGGCTAAAATTATAATAAAGGTATAAGTAAAACATCATTAAAATAGATGAGAATAAAAATCCCTAAGTCCCCAAATAGGTAGTTGATTCTCCTACCGGGACTTCTAGGTTCAAGGCACCTATATGGACAATGATTCTATCTTTGAAACCATAGATAATTTTGAGGCTTTTAATACCTATTACTACATGTGCCTACATCACCAACCCACACAACATGCATATACAAGCATATCAACAATAATATAGGTGTTAGATAGGGTAGGGTTATTATCTATTAAAAAAAATCACGTTAAGTAAATCCTATCTATGTGTATGCATTTAAGAAAGTATGTCTAATGTAATGTAATATCACATCTCCTAACTTTAACACAAAAAGTAAATCTAGCACATAATAATATGTATGCAAATCTACTACATATACACTCTCCATGCCCCTACAATATTTATTTTTTAAAAAACATTGTAAATGATTAGCAATCAAATAGAGAAAAAGGTAATGTAAGAGTAGTTTTAAAAATAATATTATACTACTAGTTAAGTTTCAATTTTAGAATGAAGCATTTCAATCTCAGAGTGAAAATGATTAGGAAACAAAAACACACACACACACAAGCGCGCGCGCGCGTGCACACACACGTACACACACACACACACACACACACACACACACACACACACACACAAAATAATTTTTGAGAGTTATTTGCATGTGTTGAGTTGCTATTGTTCAAATGATATATAGAACAATGAAAGAGAGATATATGCATCCAAAATTCTATAATCCATCTTTTCTTTATAATAAATTCCATGAAATCATTATATAAGCGATGATCTATCTTCCCTAGATTTACTATAAACACAAAAAATTACACAAGTATTTGATATTTGTGATATATTAAATCTATTATTTTAAAAAATAATTAAGTGTAGCATTTTAAAGGACAAGTATTAAAAACATGTTGTTTGGTCTCTATGTTGGAAGCAATTTGAGAGAGTCCTTAAGAAGAACAAGGAAATAACTCCTTCCACATAATGAGGATTTGTTTTATCCTACAACTTCTAAACCTGACTATATGGCTCATCCAAAAATTGCTACAACAAAAAATTGAACAATATTGTTCCATGCAATCTTAATAATTTAATTCATCCAAGGTTTTTAAGCTACACAAACTTTAGTGAATGCTAAATATTTAAACCCTGTGAATAAATTGCTCCAAGGTTTTTAAGGAAAAAATGCAATTAAGTGAAGGTGTTCTATTATAATTTATGTGAATCAATGAAAAATTTATAAACCCTATGAACATTTGGTATTAACTATTGAATGGTCTCTTTGACCCACAAAATGTTGTAGATGATATGTCTCTTTGAATGGTCTCTTTGACCCACAACATATTGTAGTCTATTTTTACAATTTTGTATCATATATTTCTTGAAATATGATTTTCTTTGATTCTATTATCAAGACTAAATACACTTTTAAATATTTGTCTATGATCTGGATTTAGGTCATTGCTAGAGCTTGCTAACGATATAAATAAGACAATACTTATTATTACTACGAAGACAATAATTATTATTGCTCTTGTAGTTTCTCTTGTCACCCTTGTGATATGCATTTTAACATCTACACAAGATGCTAGAAGAGAGAGACATAAGTGCAAAAGAGACAAAATTCCATTTTATAAGAGTATTATTCATTAAAATGAGATGGATTGTCCTAACCAAATTTGCATCAGTAGAAGAGTCTTCTTTCACCTACCCAATATTATTAGGTGAAAAGGAAGCATTTAAGTGAGGGAGGAGTGGTCACCAAGATATTATAGTTTTCACTGAGTGCAAGATAAGTGTTGTAGTCCCATAACACATGCCCCATTCCTCACTAGGAATGGGGACCCCCCTACTTTTTTTTGGACTCCCGAACTCACAGTTTGAGATTCGAGAAAATGTTAGAGTCAATAAATCATAAAAATCCAAAAAAACCAAAAAAATCAAAAATTAAAAAATTGGAAAATTGAAAAGATAGAATATATATATATATATATAAAATTCAAAAAAACAAAAAAAATAGAAGGAAGTGCACGTGCGGCCCACAAGGTTTGCATTACACACCAGCGTAGGGGCGCACCATGCAAGGTGAGCAGGGGTTATAAAAGCCCCCTCCCCCCACAAGAATTCATCATTTTTTCATTGCATTTGAGGAACTTCAATGCTGCACATGTTACACAAGGTGTGTTCAAGTATTGGCACCACATACCCTTTGTAACTTGGTACCGCGCACCCTTAAATCAACATCATGCACCCATATTCAGCACCGTGCATCACTTTTGGTGCCGTGCACCCAACTTCATGTGCCCATCTTTGATTTTCACTACCACACACATGTTCAATGCTGCGCACCCATATTCAGTGATGCACGTGCGTTTTCGGCATTGTGTGACCAACTTCATGCACCCATCTTTCATTTACATCGCCGTGCGCATGTTCAACACTATACACCCATATTCAGTGTCGCCTGTGTTTTTGACACTGTGCACCAAACTTCGTGCGTCCATCTTTCATTTTGGCATCATTTGATGCCTTGCACCGATTTCTTACACCCATGCAACATGCTAAGCTGTGTTGCCTATGTGTCACGTGCTTGTGTGATGCACTACACCATGCGTGCACGTCGCCTCCAAGAACCCTAAGACCCAAAAAAAAAAAAGAATAAAAATGTAAAATAAAGAAAATAAAAATAAAAATAAATAAGAAATATACAATAATAAAATAAAAAATGGATAAATAAAAGCACCCAAATATGGCCATCTTGTTTTTTTATATTTATTTTTTGATATTTGCGTTTCTATTTCCAAGTTTTTTGTCTTTTGAGTTGATAAATATTCCTTTTCTTGTGCCATGTAGAATTAAATGTCATCCACATCTAGAATGGCACCCAAACCCATCATATTCAAGTTTCAAGGCATACCATTGAAATCAAGGTTCCACGATGATCATGTAGAAATTAGAGATATTGACCTAGGATATACAAACTTGGGTGACTTCCTCAAAATATGCAATAAACCCACTAAGAGATATGCACTAATATCTGCATTGATTTGTTCCAGGTTGGTGAGTGTAGCTTTGCATCTCATATCAGTACAGTCAGTAGAATTGATCATGGCTCTAGCACAACATTTTTTTTTGAGGAGAGAGTGGTTAAGAGTGTGACTAGAGAAGTGGTCTTGGATCTATGAATCGATAACATTGAAAGGGTATTCCATCTCCCAAGGAAAAACCAATTCATTAGACTTTCCTATGAAGTAGTGGAGAGATGGTACAGGGAGCACTAGAAAGAGGTAACTAAAATTATCCAATCATCTTACCTCATTGAGATGCCTCCTCAAGGCAGGATCATAGGAAAGGTGGAGATGACTAGAGGATACATAAAGGATGACATTGGATATTCCATTATCCTTTTGAGTAGAGTCATGGGCTTACTAGCAGTTGGTCACCTCAGTGCCTACATGGTCAACTTCATTGAGACAACCAAGATGGCAACAATGCCATTGGACTGGGCAGCCACACTAAGTGAGAACTTGTATGAGTAGTTCGATGTAGTTAAGGAGAAGAAGAAGTTCTATATGACTTCTTACATGGTATATCTACTTGCAGCAAGGGCAACAAACTACCCTGATTTGTACAAGAAGGGTAGTATTCAGGATCTTAATGCTTGGCCATACATCATCTACCTTGAGTTGGTAAAGAAGAACCTCTTAGCATAGAGCAAGGAGTATAGAATCATGAATGATGCATTCATTTTTGCAATTATCCAATTCATCAAGGGAGATTATGGAAAGAGGTTATCCGATGGGGCCAAATTACAAATAACTTCTCTCAGGGCCTACTTCATCCAATTCAAGACATTCACATATCTATAGGTAGCTGGTGTCATTATCAACCCCAAGAAGCTTCACAAATATCCAAGTGACAAATTGGTGTTATTGGAGATTTCCTAGCAGATTGAATCTACATATGAGATGGTGAAGAGACAAAGGAAACCCTATTAGGCATGGCCCCTAGTCATTTGACTGTATCATGTCAAACTGAAGCAAGATATTCTATCTTTCAAGTGGGAATGGGAAAATTATCTCCTCGAAGAGTGCAACTCCCCTAGGCTCTACTTTGATAATATTGGGAGAGTGGAAAGTTTGGCTGGCAAGGAGTTCCATCATGAAGATGCTATAGAAGATCATTGGATGAATACCACAAATGACTATGATGTCTACATAAGAGACTATTGTAGGGTGACTTTGTATTTAGTGGAGAAGGCTCTCAAGTTGGAAATCCTAGAGGAATAAGGCAAAATGATTCATGGGAGCTACTGCACCCCTTGTTCAACTTGGACAAGATAGGAGAGAGGCCCATTATGAATGCTGAGGTTGACACGGAGGAGGGCGATGATATAAATCATTAGTCAAGGAACATAGTTAGAATGATGAAGGAATGGATCAAGAAGCCTTTTTAGCTTGATCTAATACCTAACACGATTATCTTCCATGCTCAAGCCTTCCCTAAGAAAGGTTGAGGGAGGAAAGTTACAACTCCTACCTTTGTGGCCAAATCTCCCATTAGGCCAGAGATAGTATACCAACTTGATTTCCCAGTTGGATACTATCATCCTTAAGAGAGGAAGGAAAAGAACAAAAGGAAGAGGACCTTTCCTCAGAGGATTCAAATAGAACAAGGTGAAGCATAGGCACCTTCCTAGCAATAGGAAGAGAGTGTGCAAGGATCTAAAGATACTAGAGCTACTCAAGTCTAGGATGATCCCCAATTGCCTCCATTTGTGCCCATCTAATCAAAAGAGGGAGAAAGTTAGAAAGTTCAAATTTCTCCTTCATAAGAAGAGCTAGCATCCCCTTCTACCTCCACAAAACCAAAGAGGATCAAGATTTGAATAAAGAAAAGGCAAAGGGTGACTAGGAGAATTGTGGCTTTGTCATCTATTCCTAAGACCATTCCATAAGGGGAAGAGGAGGAAGAAGAGGAGAAAAATGAAGAAGAGTAGCTACCCTTCCAAAAGAGAACCTGACTAACTAGAGTCACTGAGAAATAAAGGAGAAGAAGTACCATAGGTACATCGCCATCCACCCCAACGAGACCCCTAGAAGTCCCTTCTTTAGAGGATGAAGTAAAATAATGGGTGGATGAGCAAACTGAAGAGGGTGATGACATCTTCAAAATGTCAGAATTTGATTTTATGCCCATTGGTATAGAGTTAGTTGGGGATAAGATCAGTGATACCCCTACAGGTGAACCTCAATAAGAAGACTGGATGTAGATGCCACCAGATTCATAGGGTCCTGATCTTACTCCCCCATCTCCACCGCAAGTCACAGTGGTAGATAAGGGCTCAGTTATTCCTCTACCCCAGAGTTTAGGAGAGGAATGGGTTCAGAAGGAATCATCACAAGGGGAGGAACCTAAATAAATGACCATTGATAAAGTTTCAAAGGAGGGAAAAATGGTGGAATATTCTCAATCACCTTCCCAAGACACTGAGGTGTAAGCTACAGGGTCCATTGAGATAGAGGCCATAGAAAAAAGGCCTTCATAGAGGGAAACAACTCCAAAAAGGAGTGATAAGGGGAAGGAGGTAGTAGAACACACCCCTTCATCCTCGAGAAGAAGGTCTTTAGCTAAAAACATGCCAAGGTGGCTCCAAAAAGAAGTAATGAGGAGTACCCAACCTCAATTCCATGCTATTGAGGAAGACATTTATGAGATTGTTGAGATTTTGAATAAACCTAAGTCCCCTTTACATGAGGCAAAGCTGTTGGCATTTGTCACCAATACATGGGGTCAGGAATTGTTTACACAAGTGGCCAATCCTCTTTAAGACACAGATGCAAAAAGCCTTGGTCCCAAGGACTATCAATTGAAAGAGGTTATGTTGGGAAGACCTACATGAGATACAACCTGATTAATGGTGACTATGGGAGTCAAAGAGGTTTTAAAGAGCATGAGACAAGATGAGGTCAAACTCCAAACACTTTGAAGGCAGATGGAGATCTTGAAAGGATATTTGGCTGAAGTGGTTAGTCCTCTTGATCTTGAGAACCTCGAGGACACACTGAATACAATTCTTAGAGAAGGGGGACCAGTGCATATGGATCCATTTTTGAAAGTTTTTCAGCAGTGGTAGGAAAGTTTTGAGGAGAAATGTGTTTTGATTATCATAGAAAATTTGAAGTGACTGCATGCTATGTAGGAGAACGTAAATAAAATCATAGCAATTTTGAAGTAGGACTTCAGTATTATGGATGAAGTGAGGGCCTGGAGTAAGGATTTACAAACTCTACAAGCCATAAAGGGTCAAGGATACCAAATTTTGATAGATGTATATACACGAGAAGAGTTAGATATGATTGATGACTAGATAGAGAAAATAGCGGATAGCAATAAAGTAATGGAAAAATTACATGAGGAGATTCATTGGCTCAAGGACCAAGCCCAAGAGAAAATTTTGGAAGTAGAGAGACACTATAGCAATGCATGCTTGGATATTTTTGAAGATTAGGAATGAGAAAAGTTGCTACTTGTAGAGATAGTAGTAGAGAATTTCAAGAATATTTTTGTGGAAGTTGTCGATGATGAAGACATCCAAAAAGCCTTTAGAACTAAAGAAGCATTGTTAGAATTGGATACCAAACTTGGGGATTTTGTTGACACCCAAATTGAGGTAGACAATTAAAGACAATAGGTCAAGGACATATACATGGCTTTGGATTTACCAGATGTGGCCAAAATTATTGAGATTATAGGGAAATTCAAGGGCAAACATCCAAACATAGCTTTGGGATGAAGAAGAACAAAATTTAGATGCCAGAATTTCAATTTTGACACTCAATAAAATTTTGAGATTTTGGACTATTTTGAGGTGCATAGCTCTATAGGTCCATAGGTACGTAGGTCTATAGCTCTGCAAGTGTGCATGTCTAAAAAAGTTCTACCGACAATTAACTACTAGTTTCAAAAATAGAGCTTTCCATGCATCGAAAATGGATTTTGACGGTAGTTTAACTCCTACAAACACCCTGTGAAGGATCAACTTCTATTTTTGACACTTCCAAAAACTTCCACTTCAACTCAGAGCTTTCTCTTTCTCTCTTCTCTCATATTTCTTTGTTTTTGACATGTAAAGACTCATGCATCCAATTAATGAATATAAAATGGATGGAGTCCTACTAAACACTAGCTAGATTTGTTAGTTTGTATATAATTAGTTTGTTTTATTGTTTAAAAGCATTTTTATTGCATGAAGATATATCTCACTCTCAACACAAGTTGAGGAGAGGATTTCTTATAAATACCCTATTGTAATATGTAATCAGGGTTGTTGCTATTATGCAATAAAATTATGCTTTTGGTGCTCACATTTGGAGTGTAGTGATTCTTGCCTGAATGTGTCATTATTTTGTGAATTTTGTTCATGAAATTGTGATTGAGCCAAAGGTTTATTGCATTATTTCTAGTTGTGTGATCTTTTAGTTTTGGTGTTTGCTATAGATTTACGAATTTTGTTGATGTAACAAGCTTGAGAAAAAATCATCAAATTTTGCTTGCATAACTCTCTTTCTCACATGAGCGCACTTTCTGTGGCCTTGAGATTTGATGAAGAGTGAAATATCATATGATCATTAAAGTTTCTCACTGATGGTTGCAGTAGTGGAATTGAGGAATCCCTACTCCTACTTTCATTGGTTACCTACCAATCTCTTTGAAAGCTTAACTCGTAGATGTGTTTTTTTTTGTAGCTTATGTCCATTAGAATTTCAATTTCACATTATTTTCTTTGAATTTCATGTTACATGCTTTAAGTTCTTGTTATTTTCTTTATTAACCCCCTTGTTAGAAGATTTCATACTAGCTACATAGTTAGATTGCAATCATAAAAAACATAAAAGTACAAAAACATAATTCCTTTTTAGTGTTATGTTTGAAATAGTGTGCAGATTCTTCATTTCATCCAAAATGAAAATGAACCAGAAAATTCCTCCTCATGAAAATTCACATTTATCTTCAATTGAGCAGATTCTAGTGGGTTGCAAGATGGCCCAAAACCTTGGAGTTGATTCAAAAAATCAGCTTTTTAAGAGAGGAGTTTGCAAGAATTCCTACCTTTTAGCATCATGTAAAAGGAAAACTCAACAAGTAAGAGAATGATGAGAAGTATTAACCAAGAAAGAATAGTGTTAACTGAGCTTAGTGTCAACTAATCAATTGTAGTGTTAACTGAGCTAAGGAAGTAACAACAATTTTTGGAGGATTCAACTTGAGGTTGATATTTTATGAAACTATGGATTTTTTGAGATGTCTCTAAGATTAGGAAGTGTTGAAGAAGGAGTTTTTTGTAAAAATATTGATACAAGTATAATAAATGTATTTCAATCATTGTTTTGTCACTGATGTCAAACCTACTATTTGTTGGTAAGATAACTACTTACATGATTTGAGTACTATCATTTATTTGATTAATAAAGAGGATTTGATGAAAATATGTAACAATAGCACCTAGTGGAAATGTTGAGCTATGATATGAAAAGGAGTACAAGAATTAGGTGAGACAATGGTAATATAGTTCATTGATAATATACTTAAGGTTGCAAAAGATTGGTTACACTAACCAAGTTCAGAAGAACAAGTATAACAAAGTTTGTCTACAAAGCTTGATCGAGTTGATAGTAGGTACCAAGAAAAGTTAGTGCAAGCCAAGAAGAAAATCAGTTGAAGCCAAGTAAAAGTTTATTTTAGTGTATATAAAGTAAAATAGTTGGAGCCAAGCATCAATAAACTTTACTTCATGCTCGATGATTTTATAGAGGATGTCGAGTAACACAGTATGTCCTTAGCATCGAAAGCAAGTTAATGCCAAGTGTTAACATTATTTGAAAGATTGTGAATTTGATATCTCTAAGCCAACAAGTTTGTTTTCTTAGATTGTGTGAACCATGTGGAAGATAAGATTGATGAGCTAATGGAACAAAATCCCTAGTAAACTGTTTTGAGGCAAATTCAAAGAGGATTGAAGGAGAAGTTTCTAGAAAGGGATCAAATGAAATAAGGGGTAGATTCAATGAATCATATTTAATCTTTCCTAACCCTAAATTGGATGATGGGCAATAAATGAAAAAATATCTTAATTCTCCATTTATAGGGATGGCTGGTCAGAAGCAAGGGTTGTCATGTATGAGAACCTAAGGATGACAAAGAGTCCAGGGTATTGCTTCATTTAGTGGCCTAAGTGAAGAGTCTATATTGACATGCTAAGAAAGAAGGCTTAAGGATATAGATACTTGAAGGGTGAACAAGCTATTAGAGCTATAGTGCATGAAAGCCAAGGAGAATAGAGGATTGAAATAGAGATATGTAATCTACAAATGGAGTTGTGAGTTGTTATCAAATCAAGCCTTTCTATTACTCTATAATAATTGTACTCAGTCTAGGGTAAATCCTTTAGATTAAGGTTGACCTAATAGTCATTTGTAAATCCTTTAACTACATGACATTCCAAGTGAATGATCTAAAATCCTCTAACAAGGCTCACTCCTAATAGGGTGATTGAAATCCTTTAACCAGGTCACATTTAATAGTGTGCATTGTAACCTTTAACAGGGTTGGCCTTTCACAGGGCATCACTTTAGAAGAGTGAGAAATAGTAGCATGTTACTGGTGGTTTTTTCAAAATGGGTTTCCATGTAAATCATTGTGTCAAATGTGTTATTAAATGTGTTATGTTTCATGCTTACGTTTCTATGAATTGATTTGACAATAACCTACAAGTTTTAAGTCATTGCATAATCTTATGGGTGCATGCATAATGATAAAATATTTTATGGGTTCACTAAGCTGAAAAAAGTTTTGATTGTACATCTAGAACTTGGATAACTAATTCACCCCCCCTCTCAGTTATTCTAAAGTATTCCAACAATAAGTATCGAAGCCATCTGCTTAAGAGGACTAGTTTGAAGGTACTAGAAACACAAAGATCAAGATGTCAAAAATAGAAGTACCCAAGCTTAATAGAGATAAATTTCCTACACTAAAAATTCTGATGATGCTACTTCTTGGAGGACTTGGAGATCATGCACTATATACCATTACTACTGAGCATGTTGATTCTATTCGAGCCCTAATTGCCAAGGATCTAAAAAAGAAGAAAGAAAACAACTAGGGAATTTTGGAGATTGTCTCTTCCCTAAGCTATGTGGATTCTCTATACACCATTTATGGAGGATATGAGAATTTTCTAAGAGCCAAAGCTAAAAGTCTCGAAGGTAAGTTTGATGATATGATAATGCAAGAAGGTGAGAATATTGCTCAATACTACTTTAGGATAAGAGATGTTGTTAATGCAATAAGGGGAGCTACTGGTAAAATAGACAATGATACTGTAATAAGCAAAGTTTTGAGAACACTGCTACCCATCTAAGCTATTAGAGTTTTTGAAATATAAGAACTAAGATGTGTACCAAGGAATAATCTAACTATTGAAGGTTTGGTAGGTAGGCTCACTGCTTTTGAGCTATCCAACTTTGATAATTACAAACCTAAAAATATTGAATCTACTTTCAAAGCTAAGCTATCATTGAAGGAACTTGATGAAAAGAAGAAGAAGAAAAAGACAAAATATGTGTCTAGTGACAATGATATAGATAAGGAGGATGTAGATCAACTTGAAGCACTACTAGCAAGAAGATTTCACAGAGATAAAGGCAAGTTTAAAGGTAAATTACCTATCATTTGTTTCAATTGCAATGAGGTTGGTCATATTGATACTAGATGTCCAAAGAAGAAGAACTATAATGGTGGTGACAATTACAAAAGTAGAAGAGATAAAGACAAAAAGGATTACAAAGATAAAGGAAAGAACTCTTGCTACATTGTTGAAGAGGAAATAAGAGATGAATTTGATGAACATGATGATGAAGTGGTGTATGTTGCAATGAAGGATGAATCTAATGAAGATTAGACAACTACGTTTGTGTTTTGTGTGAAGAAGAATGAAAGATGGATCATTGACAATGGGTGTTCACATCACATGACTAGAGATAAAAGTAAGTTCATTACCTTGAATTGTTATGATGGAAATAGTGTAAGATTTGGTAATGATGCACCATGTTTGATTAAAGGAAAGAGGTGCTATCAAAATCACATAAAAGATTTTATGTGAGAATGCTTACTATGTTGAAGGACTTAACTATAATCTATTGAGTGTCACAATTGAATAATTAAGGATGTGAGGTTGATTTTGAAAAAAAGATTTCTAAGATATATGACACTGATGTAAAACTGATTGGAAAGGGTGATCAAACTAGGAGTAATCTATTCTATCTTGATATAGAGGATGCTACTTGTTTAGTTGTAGAATTTGATGATGTGTGGCTATGGCACAAGAGGTTATGTCATGTTAATTTTGATAACTTGGTTAGTATCAATAACATGAGAAGAGTTAGAGGTTTTCATAAGTTGAAGAAGCCTAACAATATAATGTGCAAAAAATGTTAGTTAGGCAAGATAACAAAGTCATGTTTTAAGAGTAAAACTCATACCTCTAAAGGAATAATAGAGATTTGTTCATACTGACTTGCGTGGACCAATTGAAGTGCAAAGCTACAAAGGATATAAGTACATTATGCTACTTGTTGATGATTATTCTAGAACAATGACAATTATGTTTCTAAAATAGAAATCTGATGCTTTCCAAATGTTTAAGTGGTACTTAGGAAGAGTTGAAAAAGAAATAGGTAAAAGTCTAAAATGTTTGAGATCTGACAGAGGAGGATAATTTACATCAAATGAGTTTGAGGGATAAAAAGAAAAACATCTACTCCTAGAACTCCACAAAATAGAATTACTAAAAGGAGGAATAGGTCTATAATGGACTATGCTTGGACACTCATGATTGAGAAAAATGTGGTTTTAAAATATTGGAGAGAAGTTGTAAGAACAATTGTCTATAGCTTGAGCAATGTACAAGTCAAGAAAGGTAATCATTCAACACATTTTGAGTTGTGGTATGGATACTCACCCAATGTAAAATATTTTAAGGTATTTGGAAGCAAATACTATATTCTCAAAGATTTTAGGAATGGAAAACTAGATGCAAAAAGTGAAGAAGGTATATTCCTAAGTTATTCCACAAGAAGTAAAGCTTATAATTTTTTAAATACTAACATTAAAAAAGTTGTGTAAAGTGAAAATATTAAATTTGATGAATATACAAAAGTATATGAGGCTAAACCTATGAAGGAACCAAAAGAATACAAATTAGTTGTATACTTTTATGAAGGTATGCTTGTTGAAGAAGATGCTGCAAATCAAGCTAAAACCAACAAAAAGTTTAAATATTGCTGAGTCACATACTATGAATGTTAAGTTCCATTCAGGAACCAAGCTACATTCAAGTGTCGAGTTACAAAATGAAGTTGAGGCACATTATGATTCTGACATTAGTGTACATGAAGGAAATGCTAAATTACCTGACAGAGATGTACATAGTGATTTAGAAGTTGAGAGACCAAATGAAAAGACCAAAGCTAAACCATGATTGTCTAAATATGTTAAGAGACATCATCCTACTGCACAAATTATTGTAGATAAAGATGCTAGATTAATGACAAGGAATAAGTTGAGAAGTGATACATGTTTTCTAAGCATGGTGGAACCCAAAAAAATGAAATATGCCTTAGAAGATGTGAATTGGAGTAAAGCCATGGAGGAAGAGATTTTAAAATTTGAGAAAAACAAAACATAGACTCTAGTTCCTAGATTAGAAGACAAAAATGTGATTGGCACCAAGTGGGTATATAGAAACAAGTTAGATGAAAATGGTGAAATTGCAAGGAATAAGGCAAGAGTAGTCTACACAAGATATGCACAAGAAGAAGGGATTGACTATGGAGAAATATCTTCTCTTGTTGCTATATTGGAAGGAGTAAGAACTTTGCTTGCTT
Source organism: Cupressus sempervirens (assembly GCA_028749045.1). NCBI lineage: Eukaryota > Viridiplantae > Streptophyta > Pinopsida > Cupressales > Cupressaceae > Cupressus > Cupressus sempervirens. The sequence continues at coordinate 603,918,878 of CM053788.1, forward strand.
ATTTTGCATACAAAGGTATCAATGTTTATCAAATGGATGTTAAATCTACATTTCTGAATGGTATACTAGAGGAAGAAGTCTATATAGAATAGGTAGAGGGATTTGTTGATGTTAACTATAAGAACATGGTATGTAGCATACACAAAGATTTATGTGTCTTGAAACAAGCACCAAGAGCATGGTATGAGAGACTTCATAATTATCTTATGAAGATTGAATTTGAAAGGACTGATGATAACAACAATCTATACTTAAAGATAGAGAAAGGAAAAGGTATTTTTTTATTTAAATTTTTTGCTGATGATATCATATTTGGAGGTCAAGATACTTTGTGTAAGGCTTTTGCAAATAAATGAAGCAAGAATTTGAGATGTCTATGTTTTGAGAGATCAAGTTCTTTATGGGTTTGCAAGTATACCAGATGAAATATGGTATATACATCATTCAGTCAAAGTATGTCAAGGAGATACTGAAAATTTTTTGGTTGGAGGATTCCAAACTAGTAAGTACACCTATGGTGATAGGACATAAGTTGTCAAAGAATGATGATTTAGCTGAGGTGAATCAAATATTATATAGGTCCATGATTGGAAAATTGCAATATGTAGTACATAGCAGACCTGATATTGCTTTATCTATAGGGATAGTTGCAAGATTCTTTGCTAATCCTAGGGAGAATCATTTGATGGTTATAAAGAGAATAATGAGATATCTAAAAGGAATAGAGGAATATGGTCTATATTATAAGAAAAATGAAAATTTTGAATTAAGAGCCTATATCAATGCTGATTGGGCTAGAAACATTGATGATAGAAAGAGCACCAGTGGAGGAACATTTTTTTAGGCAAGAGGCTAGTTACAGGGACTAATAAGAAACAAAAGTGCACCTCATAATCTACTACTAAAGCTGAATATGTTGCCATTGCTATAAATTGTACAAACATTGTATGGACCAAACAACTACTCAAAGGTATGAAGGAAGAGATTACCGAACTAGTGATACTTTATTGTGATAATACAAGTGCTATCAATATATCAAAGAATCTTGTGATGCATAGAAAGACTAAACACATTGTAATTATGTATCATTACTTGAGAGAATTAGTTTAAGATAAAGAGGTGAAGATGGAATATATTAACATAAAATAGAAAATTGCTAATATCTTCACAAAAACATTACCTTAGGATGCTCATGAGTATCTAAGAGGTAAACTAGGTGTGATACCACTATTAAAGGCTATCTAAGTAACAAAAGGATTTCCCTAAATCAAACAAGATGATTGCTATATGTTATAAATTGATGCAATAGATTTTACTTTAGGAGTTGCCTAAAGTAATCAAAGATCTTGAACTACAAATTAGTCAAAAGCAAGGTAATAGAGGAAGAAATTGAAGTTCATATCTGCACATTAAGATGACAAGTCTTTGGCATTTTTGTCAAAGAGGGAGATATTATAGAAAGAAGGAGATAGTAACTGATAAGAAGAGATAAAAGACACTAAAAAAAGAGGGTGAAATCCTAACAAATAGTATGAGGGAGAAATTTTTATTGCTAAAGAAGAAAGTGTATTTGCTAATTACATTTACCTAGTAAGAGGAAGCTATACGAAGTAATTCATAGGGAGTCATAAGGATGACAGAACAAAGTTTTGTAACCTATTCAAAAGATGGAAGTTGTTAATAGAGGGAGAAATTTTAATCCAAGGAATTATTTTCTTTTTGGTATTTTTTTGGTCTTATGGTTTTAACCTAGTCAATTTGGTTGATCAGTTTGGTTTGCCATCAATGCCAAAGAGGAGATTGTTGAAGAAGGAGATTGTTGTAAATAGATTGATACAAGTATGATAAATGTGTTTCAACTATTTTTTTGTCACTGATGTCAAAATTTCTATTTGCTGGTAAGACAACTACTTACATGATTTGACTGCTATCACTTTTTTGATTGATGAAGAGGATTTGATCAAAAGATGTAATAATAGAACCTAGAGGAAAGGTTGAGTTATGATATGAAAAGGAGGACAAGAATTAGCTAAGATAGTGGTAACATAATGCATTGATAATCTACTTAAGGTTGTAAAAGATTGGTTACATTAAGAAAGTTCAAAAGAATAAGTATAACAAAGTTTGTCTGCAAAGATTGATCGAGTGGACAATAGGCACCGAGGAAAGTTAGTGCAAGCCAAGCAGAAAATTAGTTGAAGCCAAGAAAAGGTTTAATTTAGTATATTTTGAGTAAAATAATTGATGCTGAGTAAAGTTTAGTTGATGTTGAGTAGTAATAAACTTTAGTTCATGCCAAGCATCAGAAGCAAGTTAATGCCAAGTGTTTACATTATTTGAAAGATTGTCAATTAAATAGATCTAAGTTGACTAGTTTGTTTTTTTAGATTTTGTGAACCATGTGGAAGATAAGATTAATCAGCTAGTGGCACAAAAGCCATGGTAAACTATTTTGATGTGGATTAAAAGAGGATTGAGGGAGAAGTTTCTAGAAAGGGATGGAATGAAATAAGGGGTAAATTCAGTGAATCCTACCTAATCTATCCTAACCCTAAATTGGATGATGGAGAATGAATGGAAAAATATCTTAATTCTCTATTTATAGCAATGGCTGGTCAAAAGCAAGGGTTGTCATGTGCAAGAACTTAAGGAAGACAAAGAGTCTAGCATATTGATTTATTTAGTGACCTAAGTGAAGAGTTTTCATTGGCATGTTAAGAAAGAAGGCTTAAGGGTATGGATGCTTGAAGGGTGAACAAGTTATTAGAGCTAAAGTGTACGAAATCCAAGAAAAATAGAGGATTGAAATTGAGATCTGTAATTTACAAATGGAGTTGTAGGTTTTTATTAGATCAAGCCTTATGATTACTCTCTAATAATTATAATTAGTCTAGGGTAAATCCTTTGGATTAAAGTTGACCTAACAGTCATTTGTAAATCCTTTAATTGAGTGACATTCCAAGTGAATGATCTAAAATCCTCTAACAAGTTTCACTCCTAGCAAGGTGATTGAAATCCTTTAACCAGGTCACATTTAACAGTGTGCATTGTAACCTTTAACAAGGTTAGCCTTTCATAGGGCATCACTTTAGAAGAGTGACAAAGAGTAGCATGTTACTGGTGGTTTTTAAAAAAATGGATTGTGTCAAATGTGTTATTGAATCTATAATGTTTCATGCTTACATTTCTACAAATTGATGCATGCATGATGATAAATGTTTTATGGGTTCACTAGTTGAGAAAAGTTTGAATTGTACATCTGGGCCTTGGATAACTAATTCACCCTCCTCTTAGTTATTCTAAAGTATTCCAATAGGAGGAAGTTTGTTATGAGATCTATGAATAGAAAAATTCAAAGAAGATCTAATGAAAGATATTTAATGATTTGAAATGATGCAAAAAAGTTCAAGGTGAAGGCATGATAGCCAAGTATCTAGATTCAATGAATCTAAGTTGGATAAATATTGAATGCTTATGAGTAAGCAACCAAAAATTGGAGAATTTGGTAAAGAAACAATAAGTTATCTATTTAAGGGTTGAACAATATATTCATTATTGATCAAGTCAATTGTGAAGAAGAAGAAGGGTCACTGATTAGAGAAGCATTGCAAAATCTAACAAGTGAAGTTGAATGGTATTTATCCTTCATATTTAGCAAGTGGAGTTGAAATATATTAGCTCAATTATTGAGGCTATCATATTTATCCTTCATACTTTCCAATGTAGGTTTCTCATTATTAAGACTAAACTGGACTACAACAATGAACTGGGTATGTTGTCTATAATGTTGCATGTTGTGTTTTAGAAGCAAATAATTGTAATCATTGATAAATCAGTATGTTATATTGTGAATTAAACTAGGTTTGCAATGTTACTCTATCCTAAAAATGTATCGATTGTAAGTGTTTGTGAAACAAGTTTTTTTGATAAATTTTTTGTTTTTTCTTGTGCTTTAGTGATGCCCATACAATATTTTATAAGCTCCTATTGAGGTGTAGGCAAAAAGAATGTTGGAAAATATTTTATTTTGTATTTTCTAGCTACAAATATTTTAAAGGATACTAAGATTTTTTTAGTGGGTAGAGTACATTAACTTTGCATGTGTATTATTAGAGGTCCTTGCATGCGAACTAAGTTAGTGGCTCTTCCCTTTCTTGTACCAAATAAATTTATTAGATATAATACAATTGGTGATGTCGTAATTTTTGAATACACCCTATCAAACAAGAAAACAATGTCATTGATGTCTCCATATGTTTCATGTGTACCAATGGCCAAGAACCAAAACATCTTGTGCACAAATAAGTAGTGTATGTGTGGAAACAATTATTTCAACTACTCATCAACATATCACTCCATTTGTCAATGTTTCACCAAATCTTAAAACTTATATGCACCATTGAGCTTGTTCATTTTTTTTAGTAAATTCTATAAGTTGAATCACTTGTCTATGAATGATAAATACCATAGACTACTCATAATTGTGATTGAACTTGACCAGGACAATGAACTGGGTATACTGTGTACAATGTCGCATTTCTTTACAAGAAAATAAATGTAATTATTGATAAATTGGTTTCTTGTAATGTTAGTTGAATCAAGTTTGCAATGTTACTCTATTCTGAAAATGTATTGACAAGTGATTCTAAAACTAGTTAATATATCTTGAATTATAGAACTAGCTATACATATATTTCCTTCTTTCAATATCTTGTTTCTTCATTTGAATTATAAGTACTCAATAACTAAACTGTTATATACTTTGAGAATCCAAATAATTCAAAGTAAAAAATTTCAAACTAACTATTTGATAAAATTCCTAAACTAAGATCATAACTTATCAAAAAAAGGGATAACTATTTTTTATGAGTTTTTGTTTTGTTGGATAGCATGGTTGCAATAATTCAAGAAACCAATGTACCTTCTTCTTCAAAGAAGTTATTCCGAAAAAGAGATAGGGAGCACAAGTTTCTATACTTGTTCCATGAGCAAGTCCATCTCAGAAGAAAATGAGAAGGGGGATTCATAAAAGAAGCTTGGATTTCCATTTATTGGATTCATCATCAAGGAAGAGAAAGAAGAATCTAAGGCAATCATGGATGGTTCAATGGATAACACATGTGAAGCCATGGATGAGATACATGAGGGCCTCTTAAAGCCTTATATTAACAAATCAAATCAAGAGGATTTAGAATTAGTTTCAAAGAATGAGTATGATACCCTCAAACCTATTCCTCATCTTAGTGAATGATAAAGGCTCATCTTAGAGAAGATACTATGATAAAGACATATGATATGTTTTTGGTTGAAAATGAAAAAGCCAAAGGGTTTTTTAGAATGATAAAAAGGGAGAGAGTGAAATATATATTAAATAATTATGGAGGGCTTAAGATTTTGTTTGAAAGAAAAATCATCCAATATAACTAAGAGAGGGGTGGTGGGGGGAGGGTGGAGGTGGGGGGCGGTAGGGGTGAATTAGTTATGAACTTTAAACAACTTTCTATCCAACAATAGATATCAATTACAAATATTAAACTTGTATAAATTAGTAAACTAAAAATTAAAACCATGTACAACATTATAACATCATATTTTGTGAACTAGGGAAACCTTGGCCAATTGAAAACCTCGGTGGGGATGGACTGATAGAAGTATGAGAAATAAGGTAACATCCTTAGTTTCATTCTGATTTTCATCCATACTAACTCCCTCTGAGATTCTACTTGGACTTGTCTTTGTTGCTTTCTTGTTAATGTTCTTGATGCAGGAGCATCCAGAGGTATACGGGCAATCCTGTGTCACCCAAAAAAAAATGTACCTAGAATTACTTTTTGTTTCATGTGTTTTCATTTTTGGACACCCATTTGGGTCAAATAAAGGTTCCAACTCTCACAGTTCAACTATCAGTGTGCTAGTAAATCTCAAAAAAAATAGGAGTATGTAATTGGGCCATCATTTGGGTAAACTAGAAGGTGTGAATTGGCTAGATGAATTTAATTTTGATTTAGAACATTCCAGAAAAAGAATTAGGTCAAAAGACCCCACGATTTGAAAGTTATTGCAGTTTTTTGGGTTTTGGAGACCTCATAAGAATGCTTCAAAGTCAAGTTAGGGGCATTAAATGACCTCAAAAAGGGCTGAAAAATGGGGGATGAGTGAAGCTATCCATAAGGCTATAGAGCACTTCGAGAGCTTTTCAAAAATGTAAATGGTTCGTCAATCAGAGCTATGGTTCAAAAGTTATGCCTCCCAAAAGTTCGGTTATCGTTTCTGGATTCTTTTAGATTTGTGCCGACTTCTAACGCAACTTCAGGAGCCTTCTATTTGGTTAGTGGATGCCTACTAGAACTTTCTAGAATGTATTCCTAGTCCTTAACCTCCGGGGTCTATTTAAGGAGATTCCTGGCATTGTAGAAGGCAGTTCGGAGTGGAGTTTGAGAGGAGGTACTGAAAGGAGAAATTATCTCCACATTTATGCTATTGTAAGCCCTTAGGGCATGTTTTGAAGTTTATTTTCTCTATATTGAATGTACTAGCTTATTTTTCAGTTAATAAAATTTCCCTTTCTGTTGTGTCCATTCTGTTCTTGGGTTGTGTTCCCATCAAGTGGTATCAAAGCAGGTTTTCCTAAGTGTGTAGACAGAGCGTCGACTGTGAGGCAGTTTGCACTAGGACTGTGTGGTTGTGGGATTGAGTTAGAAGATGCCTCCACAAAGAGAGCATGGCAGAAGGGAAAAATCTATTAATCCTAGGGAGGTTAGAGCCCTCCAAAGGTAGGTACAAGCATTCCAAGAGGAGCTTCGTAGAGGAGCAAATGTTGCCGCAGGTGACAAAAGTGAGGATGACAATGAAGAAGAAGAAATGGGACCAGAAGGAGAATTTGATGAGGAAGTTCTGAATCATGCAGAGGAAAGGCTTTTTAGGGCCATTACTAAGTTTGAGAAAAGACCTACAATTGAAGTGGGTGTATTTTAAGGAAATCTGAGACCAGATGAGTTGATCGATTGGATCAATGAACTGGAAGAATACTTTGAGTATGAGGATATATGGGACCCAGATAGGGTTAAGTTTGCAAAGGCAAAAATGAAAGGCCATGCAAAAATTTGGTGGCAAGAGGTTCAATTGGAAAGAAATAGAAGAGGAAAGGAGAAGATCACAAGATGGGATCGCATGGTGGACAAATTGAAGAAGCAGTTCATTCTTGTGGACTGCGAGCTTGATTTGTTTAAGAAGATGCATGGGTTAAAGCAAGCAGGAAGATCAGTCCAAGAATATATAGAGGAATTTTACTAAATCTTGATTAGAGTGGGGCATGTAGAAGAAAATAAGGAGAAGGTTGCTCGTTATATCAGTGGGTTGCGACCTAGCATCCAGGATGAATTAAGTCTAGTAAGAATGACCAGCGTTGAATAGGCATATCAATTTTCCCTATGAGTTAAAGAGAAGCTGAATAAAAGGTTTGAAGGAAGATAAAGAGGGCACGGTCAAGGAGGAAGGGGAAGCGGTAGATCATCTGGAGGCCGCAATGAAACCCAAAAGAAAAATGAAGATGTGGGTACTAGCAGGAACCAAAGGAATGAGGGTTTCAACCATTCCCATGATCAAGACTTTGGAAATCAGAGAGGAAGAGGTAGAGTACATGGACAAGGAAGAGGCAGCTTCTGTGGTACCTATTTCCATTGCAATGAAGAAGGTCATCATGCCTTTGAATTCCCTCAATGACAAGGAAGGACAAATAGGAGAGCTGAAGGCCAAGCTAGGGTTGCTCATGTGGATGAGGATGCACAATCATCAAATTCAGAAGATGCAGAAAGAGGAGAGACCTTGGTAAATGAAAGAGTCCTACTAAGTGGTGAGATTGAACTAGAACAATGGAGGAGTTTGTTTTGTACCAGATGCAAGTGTGAGGATAAATGTTGTGACATGATGATTGATGGTGGTAGCACTGATAACTTGGTATCAGAAGAGATGGTCTTTAAGCTGAAGCTCAAGAGGGAGAAACATCCCCAGCCCTATCGGATTGCTTGGGCAAAAGATGATCATAAGGTCCTCGCAAGTGAACAATGTTTAGTGAAATTCAAAATCGGAAGTTACCATGATGAAGTTCTCTGTGATGTTATTCTGATGGATGTTTGCCATCTATTGTTGGGTAGACCATGGCAGTTTGATAGACATGTAGTACATGATGGGCATGCAAACACATACTCTCTGAGAAAGGATGGAGTTCGCCCCAAATTGAAGCCTATGAAAAAGTAAGGTGAAAAGGTATGTAGTAGTGTTAGGATTTGTCTTGTTGATGTAGGGAAGTTTTTAGATGGCATGAAACATCAACATATGTGCTATGCTTTGATTCCTAGGAAAGATAAAGAAGTTAGTAGTGAAATACCACTTGAAGTTTCAAATTTACTATGGGAATTTGGAGATATTATCTTTGATAATGTTCTAGATGGATTCCCACCAGTAAGGCAAATTAGTCATCAAATAGATATGATTCTAGGAGCTAGTTTTCCTAACAAGGTTGCTCACACGATGACTCCTACTGAAACAGAGGAGCTAAAAAGATAGGTTCAGGAGCTGTTGAGGAAGGGCTTGATTCGAGAGAGCCTGAGACCATGTGCAGTACCTACAGTACTCACACCAAAGAAGGATGGAGAGTGGAGGATGTATACAGATTCTCGAGCTATAAATAGGATAACCATCAAGTACTAGTTTCCTTTGCCAAATATGGATGATCTTATGGACTGCTTGAGTGGAGCTCAATACTTCACAAATGGAAAGGACGACCAATCGAGGACTCAACTTGGATTTCAGCAGCTAAGGTTTCCCATTTGGGATTTCCTCTACCATTCATAAAGTGACAAGGTCACTTTTCAATCTACCCTAGGTGTCTGATGCAGGAGCATCCAGAGGTATAAGGGCAATCCTGTGTCACCCAAAAAAAAATGTACCTAGACTTAGTTTTTGTTTCATGTGTTTTCATTTTTGGACACCCATTTGGGTCAAATAAAGGTTCCAACTCTCACAGTTCCACTATCAGTGTGCTAGTGAATCCCAAAAAAACTAAGAGTATGTAATTGGGCCATCATTTTGGTAAACTAGAAGGTGTGAATTGGCCAGATGAATGTAATTGTGATTTAGAACATTTTAGAAAAAGACTCAGTTCAAAAGGCCCCACGGTTTGAAAGTTATTGCAGTTTTTTCGAGTTTTGGAGACCTCCTAAGAATGATTCAAAGTTAGGTTAGGGGCATTAAATGAATGCGAAAAGGGCTGAAAAATTGGGGACAAGTGAAGCTGTCCATAGGGCTATAGAGCGCTTCATGAGCTTTTCACAAATGTAAACGGTTCGTCAATCGGAGCTACGGTTCAAAAGTTATGCCTCCCAGAAGTTTGGTTACCATTTCTGGATTCTTCTAGATTTGCGCCGACTTCTAACGCAGCTTCTGGAGCCTTCTATTTTGTTGGTGGATGCCTACTAGCACTTTCTAGAATGTATTCCTAGTCCTTAACCCTCTGGGGTCTATTTAAGGAGATTCTTGGCATTGTAGAAGGCAGTTCGGAGTGGAGTTTGAGAGGAGGTACTGAAAGGAGAAATTATCTCTAGATTTATGCTATTGTAAGCCCTTAGGGCATGTTTTGAAGTTTATTTTCTCTGTACCAAATGTACTAGATTATTTTTTAGTTAATACAATTTCCCTTTTTGTTGTGTGCATTCTGTTCTTGGGTTGTGTTCCCATCAAAAGGTATCAGAGCAGGTTTTCCTGAGTGTGTAGATAGAGCGCCGACTGTGAGGCAGTTTGCACCAGGACTCTGTGGTTGTGGGTTCGAGTTAGAAGATGCGTCCACAAAGAGAGCATGGTGGAAGGGTCAAAGCTATTAATCCTAAGGAGGTTAGTGCCCTCCAAAGGCAGGTACAAGCATTGCAAGAGGAGCTCCGTAGAGGAGCAAATGTTGCCGCAACTGACGACAATGAGGATGAAAATGAAGAAGAAGAAATGGGACCAGAAGGGGAATTTGACGGGAAAGTTCTAAATAATGTAGAGGAAAGGCTTTTTAGGGCCATTACTAAGTTTGGGAAAAGACCTACAATTGAAGTGGGTGTATTTTCAGGAAATCTGAAACCAGATGAGTTGATCGATTGGATCATGAACTGGAAGAATACTTTGAGTATGAGGATATCAGGGACCCAGTTGGGTTAAGTTTGCAAAGGCTAAACTAAAAGGCCATGCAAAAATTTGGTGGCAAGAGGTTCAATTGGAAAGAAATAGAAGAGGAAAGGAGAAGATCACAAGATGGGATCGCATGGTGGACAAATTGAAGAAGCAGTTCATTCCTGTGGACTACGAGCTTGATTTGTTTAAGAAGATGCATGGGTTAAAGCAAGCAGGAAGGTCAATCCAAGAATAGAGGAATTTTACTGACTCTTGATTAGAGTGGGGCATGTAGAAGACAATAAGGAGAAGGTTGGTCATTATATTAGTGGGTTGCGAGCTAGCATCCAGGAGGAATTAAGTCTGGTAAGAATGACCAGTGTTGAAGAGGCATACCAGTTTGCGCTACGAGTTGAAGAGAAGCTGAATAAAAGGTTCGAAGGAAGACAAAGAGGGTGCGGTCAAGGGGGAAGGGGAAGTGGTAGATCATCTAAAGGCTGCAATGAAACCCAAAAGAAAAATGAAGATGTGGGTACTAGCAGGAACCAGAGGAATGAGGGTTTCAACCGCTCCCATGATCAAGAATTTGGAAATCGAAGAGGAAGAGGTAGAGTACGTGGAAAAGGAAGAGGCAACTTCCATGGTACCTTTTTCCATTGCAGTGAAGAAGGTCATCATGCCCTTGAATGCCCTCAACGACAAGGAAGGACAAATAGGAGAGCTGGGGGCCTAGCTAGGGTTGCTCATGTGGATGAGGATGCACAATCATCACATTCAGAGGATGGAGAAAGAGGAGAGACCTTGGTAAATGAAAGAGTCCTACTAAGTGGTGAGATTGAACTAGGACAACGGAGGAGTTTGTTCTGTATCAGATGCAAGTGTGAGGATAAATGTTGTGACATGATCATTGATGGTGGTAGCACTGATAACTTGGTATCAGAAGAGATGGTCTTTAAGCTGAAGCTCAAGAGGGAGAAACAACCCCAGCCCTATCGAATTGCTTGGGTAAAAGATGATCATAAGGTCAAGGTAAGTGAATAATGTTTAGTGAAATTCAAAATTGGAAGTTACCATGATGAAGTTCTCTGTGATGTTATTCCGATGGATGTTTGCCATCTATTGTTGGGTAGACCATGGAAGTTTGATAGATATGCAATACATGATGGGCATGAAAAAAAATACTCTCTAACAAAGGATGGAGCTCACCACAAATTGAAGCCTATGAAAAAGGAAGGTGAAAAGGTATGTAGCAATGCTAAGATTTGTCTTGTTGATGGAGGGAAGTTTTTAGATGGCATGAAACATCAGCATATGTGCTATGCTTTGATTCCTAGGAAAGATAAAGAAGGTAGTAGTGAAATACCACTTGAAGTTTCAGATTTACTAGGGGAATTTGGAGATATTATCTCTGATAATGTTCCAGATGGATTGCAACCAGTAAGGAAAATTAGTCATCAGATAGATCTGATTCTAGGAGCTAGTTTTCCTAACAAGGCTACTCATAGGATGACTCCTGCTGAAATAGAGGAGCTAAATAGACAAGTTCAGGAGCTATTGAGGAAGGGTTTGATTCGAGAGAGTCTGAGTCCATGTGGAGTACCTATAGTACTCACACCAAAGAAGGATGGAGAGTGGAGGATGTGTATAGATTCTTGAACTATAAATAGGATAACCATTAGATAACCATCAAGTACTAGTTTCCTTTGCCAAGGATGGATGATCTTATGGACTGCTTGAGTGGAGCTCAGTACTTCAAAAAGATAGATCTCAAGAGTGGCTATCATTAGATACAGATTTGAGAAGGAGATGAGTACAAAATAGCCTTCAAGACCAAGGAGGGTCTTTATGAGTGGTTAGTCATGCCCTTTGGATTGACGAATGCCCCAAGCACCTTCATGTGGCTCATGAATGAGGTACTTAAGAAGTTCTTGGGAAAATTTGTTATTGTCTATTTGGATGATATTTTAATTTTTAGCAAGATTTTGGATGAACATTTATTGCATATTTGTAGTGTCCTTGAAAGGTTAAGGGAAGAGAAATTATTAATTAATCTGAAGAAGTGTCTCTTTGCAAAAAGGGAGTTAGTCTATTTGGGGTTTGTTATATCACTCGAAGGTCTCAAAATGGATCCAGAGAAGGTAAAATCCATCTTGGAATGGCCTACTCCAAGGTCTGCTACTGAGGTAAGATCATTTCATGGTCTTGTTAATTTTTACAAGAAGTTTATTAACAATTATAGTGGCATATGTGTACCCCTAACTGATACAATAAGAGGGGATAGAAAAGAGTTCAAATGGACTGTAGCATCTACGACAAGTTTTGAATTGCTAAAGAAGAAGGTAATCGAACAACCTATTTTGGCACTTCCAGATTTTAGAAAGGTTTTCTAGGTGGATTGTGATGCCACTGGTAGTGTGATTGGGGCTGTATTAAGCCAAGAAGGTAAGCCTATTGCATATTTTAGTGAAAAATTGAATAATGCAAAGAAGAAGTATTCTGTTTATGATCAAGAGATCTATGCAATAGTTCAGGCCTTAAAGAAATGGAGGCATTATTTATTGCCAGAAGAATTTGTTTTGTATACTGATCATCAGGCATTACAGTACCTAAATAGCCAAGGTAAATTGAATCAGAGGCATATGAAGTGGGTAGAATTCTTGCAGAGTTATACATTTGTGTTGAAGCATAGAAGTGGAAAATCTAACAGGGTTGCAGATGCACTAAGTAGGAGATCGCTGTTGCTTACAGTAATGCAGGTTGAAGTAGTTGGGTTTGATGAACACAAGAATTTTTACCCCGAGGATCCTGATTTTTTTGAAGCATGGAAATCTTGTAAAGAACCTGTTGCTGTAGATAGAACCAAGTGGTTAGACTATTTGATTCAGGATGACATGTTGTTTAAGGGTAGTCAATTGTGCATTCCAAGGAGTTCCATGAGGGAAAATCTGATTAAGGAGAAACCCAGTGGAGGGATGGCAAGTTATTTTGGTCGAGATAAGACCATTTCCATTCTTAGAGAACATTATTTTTGGCCTCAAATCTCACAGGATGTGAAGAAGTTTGTACAGAGTTTCCAGGTTTGTCAAGTTGCCAAGGGGTTTAGTCACAATATTGGCCTTTATCATCCATTGCCTATTCTATCAAGGCCATGGGAGGACATAAGTATGGATTTTGTTCTTGGATTGCCAAGGACACAAAGGGGTAATGACTCAGTATTCGTGGTGGTTGATAGGTTCTCCAAAATGGCAAATTTTATTCCATGCCACAAAACTCATGATGTTGTCCATATTGCAAACTTGTTTTTCAAAGAGGTGGTAAGACTATATGAATTTCCAAGGAGTATAGTTTTTGATAGAGATACTAAATTTGTGGGGTATTTCTAGAGGACATTGTGGAAAAAGTTGAGAATAGACTTGAAATTCAGTTTCATGCATCACCCACAAACTGACAAGCAAACAAAAGTGGTAAATAGAAGTCTGGGCAATTTGATGAGATGTTTAGTTGGGGATAAGCCCAAGGGATGGGATTTGATTCTACCACAAGAAGAGTTTTCTTACAATAACTCTATAAATAGGAGTACTAGAAAATCACCATTCCAAATTGTATATGGAAATAGCCCAAGGACTGCACCAGAATTGAGGAAGATAGAGCAAGGGGAGAGGACAAGTGCTGAAGCAGAAGAATTTGCTAAACATATCAAGTGTCTACATGATGAGATTCAGGTACACATTACCCAGATGAATCAAGAGTATAAGGCTAGGTCTGGTCAAAGGAGAAGACATAAGGAACTCCAAGTAGGGGATCTAGTCATGGTGCACTTACGAAAAGAAAAATTTCCAGCTGGTACTCAGGAAATGCATATGAGGTGGAGCTGCCAAATGGTATTCACATTTCTCCCATTTTCAATATTGCAGATTTAACAGAATATCATGATGATGGTGCAGATGAGGAGCTAGTGTTAGAGCCATGTCCAATTCTTGCTTCTAAGAAGGAGGAGATAGAAGACATTCTAGATCCTCGTGTGGGTAGGAGTACCAGAAACAGACACTATGAAGAGTATTTGGTCAAATGGAAAGGATGACCAATCGATGACTCAACTTGGATTTCAGCAGCTTAGGTTTCCCATATGGGATTTCCTCTACCATTCATAAAGTGACAGGGTCACTTTTCAATCTACCTTGGGTATCTAATGTAGGAGCATCCAGAGGTATAAGGGCAATCCTGTGTCACCCAAAAAAAAAAGTACTTAGACTTAGTTTCTGTTTCATGTGTTTTCATTTTTGGACACCCATTTGGGTCAAATAAAGGTTCCAACTCTCACAACTCCACTATCTGTGTGCTAGTAAATCCTGAAAAAAAATAGGAGTATGTAATTGGGCCATTATTTTGGTAAACTAGAAGGTGTGAATTGGCCAGATGAATGTAATTGTGATTTAGAACATTCCAAAAAAAGAATCAGGTCAAAAGGCCCCATGGTTTGAAAGTTATTACAATTTTTTGAGTTTTGGAGGCCTCCTAAGAATGCTTCAAAGTCAGGTTAGGGGCATTAAATGACCTCAAAAAGGGCCAAAAAATGGGGATGAGAAAAGCTGGTCCATAGGTCTATAGAGTGCTTCGAGAGCTTTTTGAAAATGTAAACGGTTCGTCAATTAGAGCTACGGTTCAAAAGTTATGCCTCCCGAAAGATCGGTTACTGTTTCTGGATTCTTCTAGATTTGTGCCGACTTCTAACGCAGCTTCTGGAGCCTTCTATTTGGTCGGTGGATGCCTACTAGCACTTTCTAGAATGTATTCCTAGTCCTTAACCCTCTGGGGTCTATTTAAGGAGATTCTTGGCATTGTAGAAGTTAGTTCAGAGTGGAGTTTGAGAGGAGGTACTGAAAGGAGAAATTATCTCCACATTTATGCTATTGTAAGCCCTTAGGACATGTTTTGAAGTTTATTTTCTCTGTACTGAATGTACTAGCTTATTTTTTAGTTAATAAAATTTCCCTTTCTGTTGTGTCCATTCTATTCTTGGGTTGTGTTCCCATCAAGTGGTATCAGAGCAGGTTTTCTTGAGTGTGTAGATAGAGCACCGACTGTGAGGCAGTTCGCACCAGAACTATGTGGTTGTTGGTTAAAGTTAGAAGATGCCTCCACAAAGAGAGTGTGGCAGAAGGGCAAGAGCTATTAATCCTAAGGAGGTTAGAGCCCTCCAAAGGTAGGTATAGGCATTGCAAGAGGAGCTCCATAGAGGAGCAAATGTTGCCGTAGGTGATGACAGTGAGGATGACAATGAAGAAGAAGAAATGGGACCAGAAGGGGAATTTGATAGGGAAGTTCTGAATCATGTAGAGGAAAGGCTTTTTAGGGCCATTACTAAGTTTGGGAAAAGACTTACAATTAAAGTTGGTGTATTTTAAGGAAATCTGAAACTAGATGAGTTGATCGATTGGATCAATGAACTAGAAGAATACTTTGAGTATGAGGATATATGGGACCCAGATAGGGTTAAGTTTGCAAAGACAAAACTGAAAGGCCATGCAAAAATTTGGTGGCAAGAGGTTCAATTGGAAAGAAACAGAAGAGGAAAGGAGAAGATCACAAGATGGGATCGCATGGTGGAAAAATTGAAGAAGCAGTTCATTCCTTATGGACTACGAGCTTGATTTGTTTAAAAAGATGCATGGGTTAAAGCAAGCAGGAAGATCAGTCCAAGAATATATAGAGGAATTTTACTAACTCTTGATTAGAGTGGGGCATGTAGAAGCAAATAAGGAGAAGGTCGCTCCTTATATCAATGGGTTGCAACCTAGCATCCAGGGGGAATTAAGTCTGGTAAGAATGACCAGCGTTGAAGAGGCATACCAGTTTTCCCTACGAGTTGAAGAGAAGCTAAATAAAAGGTTTGAAGGAAGAAAAAGAGGGTACGGTCAAGGAGGAAGGGGAAGCAGTAGATCATCTGGAGGCCGCAATGAAACCCAAAAGAAAAATGAAGATGTGGGTACTAGCAAGAACCAGAGGAATGAGGATTTCAACCACTCCCATGATCAAGACTTTGGAAATCAGAGAGGAAGAGGTAGAGTATGTGGACAAGGAAGAGGTAGCTTCTATATTACCTATTTCCATTGCAATGAATAAGGTCATCGTGCCTTTGAATTCCCTCAACAATAAGGAAGGACAGATAGGAGAGCTGAGGGCCAAGCTAGGGTTGCTCATGTGGATGAGGATGCACAATCATCACATTCAAAGGATGCAGAAAGAGGAGAAACCTTGGTAAATGAAAGAGTCCTACTAAGTGGTGAGATTGAACCAGGACAACAAAGGAGTTTGTTTCGTACCAGATGCAAGTGTGAGGATAAATCTTGTGACATGATCATTGATGGTGGTAGCACTGATTACTTGGTATTAGAAGAGATGGTTTCTAAGCTGAAGCTCAAGAGGGAGAAACATCCCCGGCCCTATCAGATTGCTTGGATAAAAGATGATCATAAGGTCATGGTAAGTGAACAATGTTTAGTGAAATTCAAAATTGGAAGTTACCATGATGAAGTTCTCTGTGATGTTATTTCGGTGGACGTTTCCATCTATTGTTGGGTAGACCATGGCAGTTTGATAGACATGCAGTACATGATGGGCATGCAAACACATACTCTCTAACAAAGGATGGAGTTTGCAACAAATTGAAGCCTATATAAAGGAAGGTGAAAAGGTATGTAGCAGTGCTAGGATTTGTCTTGTTGATGGAGGGAAGTTTTTAGATGGCATGAAACATCAGCATATGTGCTATGATTTGATTCCTAAGAAAGATAAAGCAGGTAGTAGTGAAATACCACTTGAAGTTTCAGATTTACTAGGGGAATTTGGAGATATTATCTTTGATAATGTTCCAGATGGATTGTTAGTAGTAAGACAAATTAGTCATCAGATAGATTTGATTGCAGGAGCTAGTTTGCCTAACAAGGCTGCTCACAAGATGACTCCTACTAAAACAAAGGAGCTAAATAGATAGGTTCAGGAGCTGTGTAGGAAGGGCTTGATTCAAGAGAGCATGAGTCCATGTGCTGTACCTACAGTACTCACACCAAAGAATAATGGAGAGTGGAGGATGTGTATAGATTCTTGAGCTATAAATAGCATAACCATCAAGTACCGATTTCCTTTGCGAAGGATGGATGATCTTATGGACTGCTTGAGTGGAGCTTAGTACTTCACAAAGATAGATCTCAAGAGTGGCTATCATCAAATATGAATTCAAGAAGGAGATGAGTGGAAAGCAACCTTCAAGACCAAGGAGGGTCTTTATGAGTGGTTAGTCATGCCCTTTGGATTGACGAACGCCCCAAGCACCTTCGTGTGGCTCATGAATGAGGTACTTAAGAATTTCTTGGGAAAATTTGTTATTGTCTATTTGGATGATATTTTAATTTTCAGCAAGACTTTGGAAGAACATTTACTGCATATTCATAGTGTCCTTGAAAGGCTAAGGGAAGAGAAACTATTAATTAATCTGAAGAAGTGTATCTTTGCCAAAAGGGAGTTAGTCTATTTGGGTTTGTTATATCACCCAAAGGTCTCAAAATGGATCTAGAGAAGGTAAAAGCCATCTTGGAATGGCCTACTCCAAGGTCTACTACTGAGGTAAGATCAGTTCATGGTCTTGTTAGTTTTTACAGGAAGTTTAATAAGAATTTTATTGGCATATGTGCACCCCTAACTGATACAATAAGAGGGGATAGAAAAGAGTTCAAATGGACTGCAATAGCTACGAGAAGTTTTGAATTGCTAAAGAAGAAGGTAATAGAACAACATGTGTTGGCACTTCCAAATTTTAGAAAGGTTTCCTAGGTGGATTGTGATGCTATTGGAAATGCTATTGGGGCTGTATTAAGCCAAGAAGGTAAGCTTATTGCATATTTTAGTGAAAAATTGAATGATGCAAAGAAGAAGTATTCTGTTTATGATCAAGAGTTCTATGCAATAGTTCAGGCCTTAAAGAAATGGAGGCATTATTTATTGCCAAAAGAATTTTTTTTGTATACTGATCGTCAGGCATTATAGTACCTAAATAGCCAAGGTAAATTGAATCAGAGGCATATGAAGTGGGTAGAATTCTTGTAGAGTTATACATTTGTGTTGAAGCATAGAAGTGAAAAATCTAACAGGGTTGCAGATGCACTAAGTAGGAGACAGTTGTTGATTACAGTAATGTAGGTTGAAGTAATTGGGTTTGATGAACTCAAGAATTTGTACCCCGAGGATCCTAATTTTGCTGAAGCATGGAAAGCTTGTAAAGAACCTGTTGCTGTAGATAGAACCAAGTGGTTAGACTATTTGATTCAAGATGGCATGTTGTTCAAGGGTAGTCAATTTTGCATTCCAAGGAGTTCCATGTGGGGAAATCTGATTAAGGAGAAACACAGTGGAGGGATGGCAGGACATTTTGGTCTAGATAAGACCATTGCCATTCTTAGAGAACATTATTTTTTACCTCAAATTTCACAGGATGTGAAGAAGTTTGTATAGAGTTGCCAAGTTTGTCAAGTTGCCAAGGGGTTTAGTCACAATACTGGCCTATATCAGCCATTGCCTATTCCATCAAGGCCATGGGAGGACATAAGTATGGATTTTGTTCTTGGATTGCCAAGGACACAAAGGGGTAATGACTTTGTATTCGTGGTGGTTGATAGGTTCTCCAAAATGGCAAATTTCATTCCATGCCACAAAACTCATGATGCTGTCCACATTGCAGACTTGTTTTTCAAAGAGGTGGTAAGACTACATGGACTTCCAAGGAGTATAGTTTCTGACAGAGATACTAAATTTGTGTGGTATTTCTAGAGGACATTGTGGAAAAAGTTGATAACAGACTTGAAATTTAGTTCCATGGATCACCCACAAACTGACGGCCAAACAAAAGTGGTAAACAGAAGTCTGGGCAATTTGTGAAGATGTTTAGTTGGGGATAAGCCCAAGGGATGGGATTTGATTCTACCACAAGTAGAGTTTGCTTAAAATAACTCTATAAATAGGAGTACTAGAAAATCACCATTCCAAATTGTATATGGAAATAGCCCAAGGACTGCACCAGAATCGAGGAAGATAGAGCAAGGGGAGAGGACAAGTTCTGAAGTGGAAGAATTTGCTGAACATATCAAGTGTCTACATGAGGAGGTTCAGGCACACATTACCTAGATGAATCAAGAGTATAAAGCTAGGGCTGATCAAAGGAGAAGACATAAGGAACTCCAAGCAGGGGATCTAGTCATGGTGCACTTACGAAAAGAAAAATTTCCAGCCGATACTTACAACAAGCTAAAAATGAAGAAATTTGGCCCCTACAAAATTTTGAAGAAACATGACTCAGGAAATGCATATGAGGTGGATCTGCCAGATGGTATTCACATTTCTCCAATTTTCAACATTGCAGTTTTAACAAAGTGTCATGATTATGGTGTAGATGAGGAGCTGGTGTTAGAGCCATGTCCAATTCTTGCTTCTAAGAAGGAGGAGATAGAAGACATTCTAGATCATCGTGTGGGTAGGAGTACTAGAAACAGGTAGTATGAAGAGTATTTGGTCGAATGGAAAGGACGACCAATCAAGGATTCAACTTGGATTTCAGCAGCTGAGGTTTCCCAGTTGGGATTTCCTCTACCATTCATAAAGTGACAGGGTCACTTTTCAATCTACCCTAGGTGTCTGATGCAGGAGCATCCAGAGGTATAAGGGCAATCCTGTGTCACCCAAAAAAAAATGTACTTAGACTTAGTTTTTGTTTCATGTGTTTTCATTTTTGGACACCCATTTGGGTCAAATAAAGGTTCCAACTCTCACAGTTCCACTATCAGTGTGCTAGTAAATCACAAAAAAAATAGGAGTATGTAATTGGGCCATCATTTTGGTAAACTAGAAGGTGTGAATTGGCTAGATGAATTTAATTGTGATTTAGAACATTCCAAAAAAGGAATTAGGTCAAAAGGTTCCACGGTTTGAAAGTTATTGCAGTTTTTCGAGTTTTGGAGACCTCCTAAGAATGCTTCAAAGTCAGGTTAGGGCCATTAAATGACCTCTAAAATGGCTAAAAAATGGGGGACGAGTGAAGCTGGTCCATAAGGCTATAGAGCTCTTTGAGAGCTTTCTGGAAATGTAAACGGTTTGTCAATCGGAGCTACGGTTTAAAAGTTATGCCTCTCGAAAGTTTGATTACCATTTTTGGATTCTTCTAGATTTGTGCCAACTTCTAACGCAGCTTTTGGAGCCTTCTATTTGGTTGGTGGTTCCCTACTAGCACTTCTAGAATGTATTCCTAGTCCTTAACCCTCCGTGGTCTATTTAAGGAGATTCACGGCATTGTAGAAGGCAGTTCGAAGTGGAGTTTGAGAGGAGGTACTAAAAGGAGAAATTATCTCCAGATTTATGATATTGTAATCCCTTAGGGAATGTTTTGAAGTTTATTTTCTCTATACTGAATGTACTTGCTTATTTTTCAGTTAATACAATTTCCCTTTCTATTGTGTCGATTCTATTCTTGGGTTGTGTTCCCATCAGTTCTTTTGTCTTTTTCTCCCTCTAAGATGTACATTCAATCATTTGAATATCAAAACTCTCCCTCTTTCTCATTGGTACTAAAATTTATTTGATCTTCCATGTTGACACTAAAATCTCCCTTTGTGACATCAATTGCCAAAGGATGCAGACACTTGATATTACAATGTACCTTTTATACTGATTCATATACAATATGCTCTACATTTCACTACATCAACTATATTGATCTTCAATGGAGCTTAGTTGATGCCACACTATCTTTTTCTTTTAGTAAGCATCAGATAGGGGAATAACCCCTAGCTTTATCCACCACTCAATAGTATCTTGTGAAAGATATTAACCCTATTAGGATTCTATTACATTTCTATAGTGTATATGTCCTTGTTAAAGGACCAAACCTTATTAGAATCCTCAAACCTACTAGGATTTATTATTACAATACATAATACAAGCTGAGCCCACTACCCAAATATGCATACAAAACTTTACAAGTCATATGAATAGACACAATACCTTGACAATGTTGAAATCTTTAATATCCAATTTGTCCTTGTAGTTCAACTTGTTAAGAAAATTTATACAATTTTTCTTCTCTACTAATATCATAAATTTCACATCTATATGGCACATTCAAAGCACATATAGAAATCATATCATTACAATATAATTGGCATCTTCACTTAGAAACAAAAACATTCTCCTTTATACCCAAAACTTTGATCTATTGGCCTTGTGCTACCTTGCATGTTACCCAGACTTCAAATTAACTTTTTCTACATGAGGGTTAACATCTAGGATGTTGTTCCTACCTTGTCAAGTAATTAATTTTGCAAGCCAAAATAATTCCTTGACAAAAAACTCAATATTCTGCCAATTACCCTATTCTAGATTGCCACACTCATCTCTAAAAATCCTTAAAAAAATAATGAAAAAATTAAGAAGAACATTATAGGTCTTAACCACATATTATATAGTATGTTTACTATCTTCCTCTATGATCATATAACCTGATATGCTCCTGTAAAGCTTTCCAAACAAAACTATTTGTCTGTTCCCTATAAATCAATATTATACTTTGACAAATTTCTAGGTATAGTTGATCCAAACTTCATTCTTACTTCTACCATCCCAACCTTAGTAATATGTTTCCATAAATGATAACTCTAATAATTACCCTTAGCCAAATTTCCAAAAATATCCCCCTTAGAAAATGATGGCAATATATGGAAAAAATTGGTGAAGTATAACAAAATTACAAAATTACAAAATTGTGGCCTTGTGAAAATTAAAACAAAATTATGGATAATTATATATATATTGTTGACATTAAGGTTAAGTTTTTTTATTAGTGACTAACACTTAGTCAATTGGTTAAGGTGGTACCAAGCTCATCTTTTAGTTTGTAGTGTGAACCAAGTGGTACTGAGTAAAATAGTTGTTACCAAGTTCTATAGTTGCTATTGAGTTTCAAAATCTACATTTAGTTCACACTAAGCAATATCTACCAAGTTGATCAGTGATAGTACTAACTAAGCATCATAGTATTAACTGAGTTACATAGTATCAACTATGTTCTCTAGTGTCTACCAAGCTTGTAGTATCAGTGGTGTGAATCTAGTGTTGACCAAGCCAAGAAGTGTCAACCAAGTGATTTAGTTTATACCAAGCTAATAGTGTTAGTGTTGACGAAACCATTGAGTGTCAACCAAGTGTTTTAGTTTATATGCCAAGTTTTGTAGTGTTCACCAAGTCACACAAGCGTTGACTGAGTTCTAGCTATTTGTAAGTGATTAGTATGAACTAAGCTTCTACGTCTACCAAGTGCACGATGATGCTGAGTGTTGATAATGGTTGCTGAGTATCAAAACCTCACCGAGTTTGTCTTTAGAACCTAGGTGTTAGTAGTTGAGCTGAATTTGTGATCTTTGATGGAAATCTACATTGTAACCAACTTTGATGGATGGTAATTTGCATTGGTGCATATGTAATGAATTGTATCATATCCAAATAAATAAGTATGATGTGAGTATAATGAGAAAAAGTGCAAATTGAGAAGGCTACAAGTAGAATAAGGGACAACAAAGATTTTTCTATCACAACAAGGTGATCTTCACATTTCAAAGGAATCTCAACCAGAAAATCAGAGTTACAAACTAGAGCTTAGCCACTGATTCATCCTAACATGTGTATCAGCTAAATCCTTTAATAGGGTAGACTTAACAGTCTTTGTAAAATCTTTTTACCAAATGCATACTTCATTTTATGTTTTGTAAATCCTGTAACAAGGTGGACCTAGCAATCCTTATTGCTCCTAACATGCTAGATCATTAGAAGTGATTGTTATCTCTAAAAATTACACCTATGAAAGGATTCTAACTTAGTCAACTTCGAGTAACATGGAAACACTCCTAGATAGTGGGAAATACATATGTTAGGAGTGAATCTTTGGGTTATAGGCTATCTTCTCTTGATGTTTCACTAGTCTACTTCTTCGAATAGGAAAATAAACTTGAGGGGGAAAATGGATAGAAGGATTGCTTGGAAAGTAAATACTAAAAAAGTAAAGTGGGGTGATACACCGAATGCTAGGATGAACATATTGCTAGCCTAGCTTATTGGAACACTTCAGGGCAGCTAACAAGAAATGAATATTGTAAAGAATCATTCACATATAAATATTTCACAAGAAGGATGCAATTTGGTCAAGATGTTAAAGGGAATGCTAACATTCACAATGTCATGACTTGAATGGAAACATACTATCTTGACTTGTAACCAATGTGAATAATCAAATCCCACTTATAGTTAAAGCTGAGATAGAATCTAGGGATTCAAAATAGGAAAATCTCAAAGAAATTCTATCAAATCAAAAAATTAAGCCATAAGAAGAAAAGATAAGGGTTCTAAGACTATTCCTTCATTTAGATACCAAAGGTCATTGAACAAAATTCATCTAGATTGACTGAAAAAATAAAGTGATGCATTGAGAAAACCATGAAGGACTCCTAAGAGATCTCGCCAATGCTATCCTGCATAAGACTCACAAAATGCTAGTCCTTTCTCCACATCTTAGGAATCCTTAAATAGGCCAGGATTGCAAAAAGCTTCTGTTGGGAGGGGCACTTGTTAGAAAATCAATGGAAGAGTACAGGTATCTCAAAGAATTACATTCACCATTAAGTTTTACCTCTCCCACTATGTGTAGCACTAGGAGAATAACCATGGAAAGCTAGGTGCTACATGCTGTAGTACATTATCTATCCTTTTCTCCTTGTGTCATTGAAAGGTCAAATCCACAACCACCCCCCACTAGCACAACATTTAATAGTCATAACTATGTTTAAGAAGACATCATATTTTTCTTAGTGATCATCCCATGGAAGCAATCTAATTTGATCTCCACCATACCTATACTCATTTGTGGATCTAACATTCATTAAAACTGGGCCATTTGAACCACCAATCCATCCCCTCAATCGATGCCAACCCATGCCACTTCATTTCTACATTGATACTATGCCACCTTGGGAAAAAAATTTAACTGACATCCAAGATATATCCATTTAATACAACATGACAGACTAGGTGTGCCATGACATGAGAACCCTAGCTTCATGATCTTACAATCACTAGAAATCTCCTTTGTATCATAGCATTACAAGCCTATGAAAATAACTCTACGACCATATAAAAAACCATGTATCATAACATTAGAACATTCTTTTTGGCCCCTTATGACCTTATGGTCACTATTATACTTTCTTTTGGTGTAGCATTGGCAGTCTAATGTTTACCCTTCACGACCTTATGACAAATAATAATCGCAAGATTGTAACCCACATGAATGGCCCTTGAGATCTCTCAACCTATGACCTTTTGTAGCATCAAAGCTTCAAAATAACACATGCACCCTCTTTTTTTATACTCCTAGGCCCACCTTTCCTTATCACTTACAATCTTACAATCATGCTTGTCATGGCATCAAGTCTCCTCCATTCTAGCTTTACGATCCCATGACAAATCACACAATGTAACATCAAAAACTAAGCACATGTCACCTCCTTGCCTTGTCACTATGGATAAAGACCTTGCAATTTTTTTTAGCAACAAAGTGATAACCATAGATCTACCAGAGATATATGACACAAAATATCATTGAATCTTCTCTGTGCCCTTCAAAACCTCTGGCCAATGGGAATGCATTAGTATGTTGGCCTATTCTGACATCACTTTTGTCATATTGTGGCCCACCATTTAAAGTTGAACCCATATATCCACATGGAAAGTGCTTGCTATGTCACATCATTTAATGTACTCATAGCTTCCCCTGATGACATAGCGAGGACCATCAATTCTAGGAAGATCGATGGCTAGGAAGATGTGTGTTGCACTCTGCCAGAACTAAGGAAAGAGGATCCACCATGCTACATGTCCATTTATCTCCTTGTCACTATAGATAAAGAGCTTATAGTTTCTATTAGAGACAAAGTTACAACCTTTGATCCATTAAATATCAAAGGCCCTCATGATTTTCTTGATTTTGTGACCAAATGGGGCTCGCAAAACATGAAGATTATAATGAAGTTTTTTGTGACCACAAGACATGTAGATTTAGAAGATTAAAACCTAGGGATATAATGATAAGGCATGGTCAACATTTTACGTATCCCCTAATTGCACGAGTATTAATGAGTTAGAAAAATTATTCTCACCATCTTAAGAAATATGGCTGGTCAACCTACCCATTTTGTGCATGGTGATAGAAATGGGTAACACTTTTGGTGATTTCTACTAAATGACTTGTACCTGCTAGACATTGAACTAGTAGCATTAACAATATATTGGGTACAAAGTCAAACCAAGAATAGTAATGGACTTAAAATGGCAGTCACACGTGCTCAACTATGTACATTTGGATCAAGCATCATCAGGGAAGGATGCTAGGAATAAAGACATTCTATACTACCAGATGTGTGACATCTTGCTTGCTCAGGCCTTTCAGACCTTAGGAACTTATTGAAAGCAAGGAAGAATACAACTAAAAGCACTTGTGGTGGAATGCACTTAGGGAAAATGAAAATAGGGAATATATATATATATATATATATATATATATATATATATATATATATATATATATATATATATATATATATATATATAGAGCAAGAACCTAAATGTCATACCTCAAAACAAAGCTCGAGATGAATCCCACTCACAAGGATTGGTTGAACATCTCCCTCAATGGTTGATAACTAGTAGGAATTATGTTCCTTGCATTCTAAGATCATGAATGAGCCAATCCTCATATCATTAAACTTATTATGATGGCTAGGTCATCTTTTAAGAACATCCCACTACAAAACTAGATCTCCTTATTTGAATACCCTAAGCTTAGACCTTTTGTTGAACACCCTCTTTGTTTGCATCTACTGGTGTTCCATTGTTTGTAATGATTTAATTCTTTCTTCCTTGATCTCCAACAACTTGGTGTACCTCAACTTTAGAGGATCATCCTCTTCAAAAAGCATCGTATTATCATCAAGTTCTAATGATGGGAACTTTATAGAAATAGGTAGTTTAGATTTCTTCCCATACATAAGAACATAGGGTGAGTTACCCAAAATCATCTTTGGAGTGATTCTATCAAGCCACAAAGTGGATCCAAGTTTGGAATGCCAATCACACTTATTTTCTTTTAAAGTCCTTTTCAGCAACTTCTTATATGTACTTTCAACTAGGTCATTGCCTTTGGAATTAATAGTTTGATGAAGTATTCAGATATACTCCATTCTTCAATGCCCATTTAATTATTCTTGTTCCCATGAATGCCAAGGAATTGTTGGATGTAAAGGAGTCGAGAACTCCAAATCTGTAGATTAGATCATCATAGAAGTTTAGAATAGAAGTCTTGTTGACTTCTTTTAGAGCTACTGCCTCTATCCAACGTGTGAAATATTCTATGGTAGTTAGTATCCATTTGTGGCCAACACTAGAATTTTAATTAATGGGCCCCACAAAATCTATGCCTCACTTCATGAATGGATTCTCAATCAAAATATGATGTAGGGATAAGGTAGCTAGCCTTTCCTTCCTAAAAAATAATGCACATTTTTTACACTTTCTTGCCTAGGCATGAGCATCCCTAAATAGGTTGGGCCAATAATATCCAACCCTCATGATTTTATATGCTATTATTTTTGGAGAGAAGTGACCTCCTACATCATGAAACTGCTCCAACAACTTGCCAATATCATTATTGTTAATACATCTAAGAAGGAATCCATTTATATCCTTTCTAAATAAAAGGCCATTGATTAATATATAAGGCACATACTACAATCTGAAATACCTTCTTTTAGCCCTATCAAGTCAAGGGGGACATTCTCTAGTTTGTAGAAAATGTGTCATATCTTATTGCCAACTCTTTTTTTGACCTTTTTGGGGACCATATTGATTGGTTAGGAAAACTTCTGCTATATCATCAGTGGTCTGAGTTCCTCCATTAGCTGATGATTCACATAATGCTCTTCCTCAAACAAGCTTAGTCACCTAAATATCTATATCATATTTCATGGCTTGAGTTATCTAATCACCTCTTTTTTCATTAAGGTCCTTTCTCAATAAAAACTCCTTCACACTAGGATGGACCACCTTGAGACGAATTTTGTTAATAGACACCAAGTGTTTGAATTTCTTTAGGATTTTTACTACAACCAACATATGCTTCTCAAAAAAACTATATCTCTACTCATAATCCTTTAAGCCTTTACTAAAGAAAGAAATAAGATGTTCTATATCATGATTATTTTGCTAAACCAATATTGTAGAAATTGTATCCATAGTACCATATGCATACAAGGTGAAATATTTTGAAAAGTTAGGATTTACCAAAGTAGGGCCAATAGACAATGCATCCCTTGTTGCCTCAAAATTATGTCTAGCTTCTTTTGACCAACTAAAAATAGTATTTTTCCTAAGCATTGATGTCAATGGTTTCAAAAGGTTAGCAATAATTTGAATAAAGTGTCTGAAAAAGTTGTTTCTCCCAATGAAACTTTGTAATCTCTTCTTATGATGTGGTAGAGGCAATTCTAGGATGGTTGTAACCTTCTTATGATGAATGGTGATGACTTGTTTGGATACAACATATCCCAATAACTTCCCCTCATGGACAAAAAACACACACTTCTTTGGATTGAGAGATAAATTCCCTTCATCTCTCTAAGATTTGTCTCAAATGTTCAATATGTTCCTCAACACATTTGGAGATGATAGTGATATCTTCTAGATAGATCAACACAAATTTTTATATCAAATCTCTAAAAGCCATCTCCATGACCTTTTGGAAATTTTCTCCTACATTAGATAGGCCAAAAGGCATCCTCTTATAAGCCATGGTACCCCACTTGGTGGTGAATGCAGTCTTGAACTAGTCTTCCCTTTTAACTAGAACTTGATTATAACCAGGATATCCATTGAGGAGTGAAATTTTTTCTAAACCTAAAACATATTGGAGCATCTGTTCCATAAATAATAGAGGATGATGATCTTTCAATGATACTCTATTAAGGTCTCTAAAGTCAACACACAACCATAGCTCTCCATTCTTCTTTCTAATAGGGACTAGATTTGATATGCAGTTGGTGTGTTTGATAGGAAATATTATTCCACTCTCAATAAGCCTAAAAACCTCATTTTGCATTGGGGGTTCCAGCTTTGGATTAATAGGCATTTGATTTTTCCTTATGGGTTTGGAATTATGTTCCAACTCAATTGTATGTTGGGTAAGGCATGGATCAAATCCCTCAAGATCAACATATCTCTTAGCAAAAACATCATTATATTCTTGGAAGAGCTAGAAATAAGGCTACCTTTCTCTCACAAGAATTGCTTTGCCAAAATTTAATTTCTTTCCCTCTTCAATCTCAAGATCCTCATAATGATCTTGCTAAACTACCAAGCTAGTCTTATTATTCTTGAATTGGTCATCAGTGTTAAAGATAGACTCTAGAGTGACCAATCCTTTGGGAAATTTATTAGAGCTTAGTTCTATAACTTGATCACCATATTGCTCTTGCACCTTTTCTTGATTAAATGCTGAGTGTAGGTCTTCCTCAAGTAGAAAGTTCAAGATTTGTTCATCAGTATCAAGGACTTTCCAATCGATGTCATTTTTAGGTATGGAGGGTCTGACCACAACTTTGATATGTTTTTGTGCATCTTCTTTACTAATTTTGTCAACTATATCAAATTGTGCCCCTAGAATAGCTAACCTACCATCATGATGATTCAATTTTCTAGGGATAGCAACTATGTTAAAAGCATCAAAGTCCTTAATTAAATCCCAAAATCTCTATTTATAGCCTTTTAGCTTATCATTTTTGGTCATGTGCAACCCTCTCACTTGATTGAAAACTAACTCAATACCACCAGATACTTTTATGCATTTGATACCTCTCATCCTGGCCCATTCTAACCCCTAGGTTAGCCCTTCATATTTAGTTGTATTGTTGGTGCATGTAAAACTAAAATGAAAGGTTGTATAATACTTGTCCCCCTAAGGAGAGATCAACATTAGTCCCCCACCTAAACCATTCTTGCTTCTATAGCCATCAAAATATAACTCCCATATTTCATTTTGCTACTCATTAGGATAAATAGTATTCTTGACAAGGTTTGGCATTATTAGCCCAACTTATTGGGAGACATAATTCCCTAGACCAACATCTATAATATTTTCAATGCTAATGTCCATGGTCTCATTTATTGAGGAGTTCTCTATTGCCCACTCATCTAGTAAAACATTAGGGATACTATCAACCTGAGTATTTGTATCTTGGATGATAAGATCTTCCCTTTGATCAAGTGTAATACAATTATCATTGATCACATTGGGTGTGTATGGTTCAATATGGTCTTTGGAAAGTAACTTAGACCTGATTGTTGATGTGGTTCTATATCTAGTCCTAAATAGCAATTGAGACCAATCTATTGATAGATAGCCTCCTATCTTGGCTGTGAATTCTCTTGACAAGAAAAGGGCAGAATATGGGGGCAAATCTATCACAAAGATATCCCGGGGAATAGAAAAAGTAGGACATACATGGAGTGTTAGGCTTGCATTCTTTATGATACCTAATTTGTTAATACATGAATCATGTAACTGAACCACACCTTTTTCCAAGGATTCATGTAACTATATTTTTGGGCATGAAAGAGCTTGTAGCCCCACTATCCACCATACAATTGTGCACCAAATTGTTTTGCATAATTAATGAAACATAAAATAGTGAAGGCTTAACATCCTTACATTGGGTTTGACTTCTTTTTTAGTTGTCATCTTGGGTATCAGCTCCTTGATTTGTAAATATAGCCTTCGAAGGCTCATCAACAACTTTTCTTGGAACATCTATTACAAAGGCTTCACTCAAAAAGCTGGCAGCTTGTTCTTGAATTGATAGGGAATCCCACATGGACATGGTGATACTCATTCTTTTCATACTTTCCACAATGTTAAATGGCATAGTAGCATGCACCCTTATTTGGGCCTTGGAAGCAACTAGATGTGCTCGTTGCTGTCAATCTTCTTGAGTGACAACAAGAATACTTCTTTCTTTTGTTGGTCTTTCCTTACTTGAACTAAGGATGGCTCTTCAGTTGGTACATCTTTAGTTGTCCTTGCATCACTTTCTAGGGCGCTCTTTTTTGCTCGAGTGTAGACACCACTTGTGATATTATTTCTATTCACACCACAATGTTCCTCCACTTGCTAGTTCATGAATGTAGTATCCATAGGAGGAACCTCTAGTTGCCTCTCAAAATTAGCATCAGATGTGGGTTGTGAACTAGAAGCACTTTAAACCATTAAGGCCTAATTCATCATCTTAGTGAAGCATGTAGCCTAATTATGTTGCTGAATGCAAGGGTAATGACACTCTTATTTTTCTGCTAAGTTATTTTGAGTAGGGAACATATCTCTAGTAGTATTTGGAGGAGGGGCAGTATTTAGAGGGCCTGGATTATAAGGCCTAAAAGGTCTTTGATTAAAGTTTTTCCTATTAGGGTGATATTGACTCTGAAACTGCTACTGATTAGGTTGGTTTGAAGTTTGATTTTGAGGTTGGGATGGCTACCTAGCCTAGTATCCTTCCTTTTTAATATTGACTACCTCATTTTTAAGGCTTTGCATAATACTTTCCATTATTTTTTGATTATCTCTTAACTCCTGTAGTTCTTATGAAGGACCTATAGTTACTACTTCCTAGCATGGAGTAGCTAGTATTGGATTTAGAGGTGGTATAACTAGGCATGTATTGGGTTGGATATTTGGATATATAGGGATTGGAGGCCTAGGAGTAATTTTATGTACTTGAATAAGAGTGTTCTTAAATCTTATGGCTATGTCATAACCTTGCGCTAATGAGTAACCTCCCATAGATTGTATCATGATAGAAATATCACTATTCAAGCTTCTCAAGTAATATAGAAAAGCATGTTCTTCTAAATGTCTTACCTAAATTGGTATTCTACTCCGTGTTCTTTGAAATTTGTAATTACAGTCCATCATTTGCTCTTGAGGAGCCCTTCTAATGGCCATGAGTTTCTCAACTAGAGATAGAAATTTTGACTTGTCTTCAAAGTATTTTGTTAGGACATCTCCTAGTGCATCCCATTAAGTGATTGAGCCCATAACAAGGATTTGAAACCACTACATAACTTTCCCTTTGAATGAGGCTATAAGAAACTTCATAGCAATGTCCTCCTCAACAACATGATGCACATTGCATAGTGTAGAAATATCCCTAATATGCTCAAATGCTATTGTCTAGCCTTCTCTAGTGAAGTCTGGTAAACTTTTTAGTGTAGCTAGGGGAATATCATGATGCTAAGAAAAGAGTAATGGGCTCCCTTGGTTGATAGGAAAAAAAGTGAACTATCTTGCCATTGGTATTTGAAATATTCTTCTTCTTGGGATAGCAACTTGTCTCATAGAAACAATAGGACTTGATGGTGGAGGGCTAGATCATGCACTTATTGTTTGAATTAGGGTATCTTGAATTCTTTCAGCTGTTCTACCTTTCCTCCTAGGTCGGGGTAGTTATCTATATTCAAAACCTATAGAGCTACTTCTTGTCTACACTTTTCTCATAAATCATATGCACTTATCTCTTTCCACAGTTAGAGTTGATAGATGTGCATATTCTATGCCTTTGTACAAGTTGATTTACTATTGTATACACCAAAAACACCAAGAGAAATATGAAAAAAAATTGGAAATTCTTTTCTAGTCCCATCGGGTGTACCAAAATTGTTATATCTAAAAGTTGCACATATGACTAGATTCTAACTTAGTCAACTTCGAGTAACATGGAAACACTCCTCGGTAGTGGGAAATACCTAAGTTAGGAATGAATCTCCAAGTTATAGGCTGGCTTCTCTTGATTTTTCAATGATTTACTTCTTCAAACAAGAAGATAAAGTTGAGGGGAAAAAGGTATAGAAGGATTGCTTGGAAAGTAAATACTGAAAATGTAAAGTGGGGTGATACATCGAATGGTAGGATGAAGATATTTTTGGCATGACTTGATGGAACACTTCTAGGTAGTTATCAAGAACTCAATATTGCAAAGAATCATTCCCATATAAATACTTTACAAGAAGGATGCACTTAGGTAAAGATGTTAAAGGAATGGTAACATTTACAATGTCACAAATTGCATGGAAATAGAGTAACTTGACTTGTAACCTATGTAAATAATCAAATCCCACTTATAGTTAAAGCTAAGATGGAATCCAGGGATTTAAAAGATGAAAATCTCAAGAAATTCTATCAAATTAGAAACTTAAGCCACAAGTAGACACAATAAGGGTTCTTAGACTATTCTTTCATTCAGATATCAAAGGCCATTGAGAAACATTTATCCAGATTGACTGTAAAAATAAAGTTATGTTCCAAGAAATGCATGAAGGTCTCCTAAGAGATCTTGAAAATGCTATACTATATAAGACTTGAAAAATTCCATCCCTTTCTCCACATCTTGGGAATCCTTAAATAGATTAGGATTGCAATAAGCTTCAGATGGGAGGGGAACTTGTCAGAAAATCAATGGAAGAGTACATATATCTCAAAGAATTATGTTCATCATTAAGTTTTACCCCTCCCATTGTGGGTAGCACCAGGAGAATAATCATGGAAAGCTAGGTTCTACATGCTATAGAAGTACCTTAACTGCCCTTTGCTCCTTGTTTCATTCAAAGATCAAACCCACAACCACCCCCTGCTAGCACAACATTTAACAATCATAGTTGTGTTTAAGAAGACATCATATATTTCTTGGTGATCGTCCCATGGAAATGATCTGATCTGATCTCCACCATGCCTATACTCATTCATGGATCTAATATTCATTAAAAATAGGCCATTTGAACCACCAACCCATCCCCTCGATCGATGCCAACCTGCACTGATTTATTTCTACATTGATATTGCACCACCCTAGGGCAAAAATTTAACTAACTCCCAAGATATATCCATGCATTAGAACATGATAGGCTGAGTGCACTAGCTTTGGTTGATTTCACAAATGACATGAGAACCCTAGCTTCATGATCTTATGATTGTCAAAAATCTCCTTTGTATTGTAACATCAGAACATGCTTTTTGGCCCCTTACAACCTTATGATCAACCTTATACTTTATTTTGGTGTAGCATTGGTAGTCTGATGTTTAACCCTCATGATCTTATGACAAGAAATAATTGTAAGATCACATAACCTGCATGAATGGCCCCTGAGATCTTTTGACCTATGATCTTTCATAGTATCAAAGCTTCAAAATAACATGCATTCCTTTCTTTCATTTATTCTCCTAGGCCTACCTTGTATTATTAGTTATGATCTTATGATCATGCTTGTCATGCTATCAGGCCCCCTCCATTCTAGCTTTACAATCCCATGACAAATCATACATTGTAACATCAAAACCTAGACATGTGTCACCTCCTTGCTTTGCTTCTATGGATAAAGACCTTGCAGTTTCTATTAGTGACAAAGAGATAACCATAGATCTACCAGAGATCTATAGTGGAAAATATCATTGAATCTTCTCTATACCCTTTGAAACCTTTGGCCAATGGGAATGTGTCTATATGTCAGCTTGTTTTGACATCACTTTTTTTATATTGCAGCTCAACATCTAAATTTGACCCCATATAGCTACATTGCAAGTGCTTTCTATGTTGCATAATTTAACATACTTGCAACTTTCCCTAAAGACATAGAGATGACCATCGATCTTGGGAAGATCGATGATTAGGAAAATGTATGATGCACTCTACTAGAAATAAGGAAAGGGGATCCACCATGCTACATGTCTATTTGTCACCTTGTCACTATAGATAAAGAGCTTATAATTTTTGTTAGTGACAAAGTGACAACCTTTGATCTGCTGAGGATCAAAGGCCCCTGGTGATTTTCCTAATTTTGTGACCAAATGGGGCCCACAAAATATTAGGATTATAATGAAGTTTTTCATAGCCACAACACATGCAGATTTATAATATTAAAACATAGGGATATGATGATAAGGTATGGTCAATATTTTACGTATTCCCTGATTACATGGGTATTAATGAGTTAGAAAAATTATTCTCACCACCTTATGGAATATGGATGGTTAACCTACCCAATTTGTGCATGGTGATAAAAATAGGTAATAGTTGTCAATTGCAAGCCTTAATCAACCAAATTTATACTCTAGTACTAAAGCTTGTGGGTATCATCCCCACCCCAGTTTTACTTTCTATTTGGAAGGTTTTTGGGTCACCATATCTTGTGTCAAAATTTTTATGAATGTTTTCTTTCTTTCATTCTTTCATTCATGCAATTAGATTATAATATTATATGAAGGATTAATTGATGAAATAAGTTAAATTTTTATTGGTTCCTGATTCACCCCTCCCCTCTTAGTAACCTAGCCTATCCTATATTTCCAACAATTAGTATTAGAGAATTGTCCTTCTCAGAGAAGAAGCTTAACAACTTGAGCAAAGATCAGAGGCAATAAAGGTATACAAGCTAAATAAGGATATTGACAATGAAAAGTTGGATCTTGAATTGGCTATTGGGTAATTGAAGAAAGAAAAGGAGCAACTCTCTCAATCATTAAAAAGAAGGAAAGATCTTGCAGTACGAATAATGACAATCTCTACAATGAAGAAAAAATTGAAGATATCTATCTAGAAAGGAATTCAGATGAAGTCGATGAAGTAATCAAAGACCTATTAGGAAAGAATCCCAATCTTCAATAAGAAGTTAGAAGGTTGAAAAGAGAACAAGAAATCTAGTTGGTAAAACTATGTGAAGTTATGGAAGAAAAATACAAAGCTAAAGAAGAAATAGAAGGAAAGAAGAATGAAATTTGACATCTATCTTTTCAATAGGAAGACTTCATTGGTCAGCTTACTAATGCAAATGAAGAAATCAAGAATCTAAGATCAGAGAATGAAAGACTATAGAATGATCTAAATATTGAAAATAAAACCAATGAAAGAATGTTGAAATCTCAAGAAAACATGAATCAATTGAATGAGAATAGTTAGTACAAACACAAATGCAAAGCAAGAATAGGATACACAAAAGAAGGTGAATCATCCAAGCTATTAGCTCAAAAGAATCAAAGGCCTACTAGAAATCATTATGGTAAGTTAGATCATAAATCAATTTTTTTTTGGAGAAATGGTAAGGAAAAATTCAATGGAAAGTGTTACAATTGTAGTAAGCATGGACATAGAGCAAGTGAATGCAAGGAGAAAACTAAGTTTGATTGTAAATGTCACAAGTGCAAGAAATAAGGACACAAATCCTCTGAATGCAAAACCAAGATTTTGAATCTAGTAGAATAGATTGTAAAAGCTATATTTGGATGGGACTACAACACTTGGTGTAGATGCCACTAAAATCTAGAATTTAGGCGCATTGGAGAAAATTGTGTGAATTATCACATGAGGAAAAGAGACACCACTAGAAGATGTTTCATTTGTATAGAACTTTGACACCTTTCCAAGAAATATATGAATTCTAGAAGGATTCAAGATGAAAACAAAGCCAAAGATGATAATATCAAAAAGTAGATGAAGCAACAATGGATTCCAAAATATTTTGAGAATGCAAGTTTGGGTCATGAAGCAGATGCCACTCAAGAGTTGGGTGACTCAAGCATCTCAACTTCAATTCCTATGAGAATAACTGGAACTAAGACTCTAAAGTAGACATCTCACATTAGTTCTAGCCAACAAGAAGAAGAGATCATATCAGCATTCAAGATGAAAAGGGATTACCAAGTGATTATGAAAATTCAAGACCTTACTAAGCTAGGTTGGGTCACAAGACCCTACCGAGCAAGGTCAAGATACATTGAAACATTGTGTGGACACAGGGCAATGAAAAGTTCACCAAGCTATGAATGACTCTACCGAGCATTAAGGTTGAACCAAGTGGAAGATAGTTTGTCACAAAATGGGAAAATGTACCAAGCATTTATGGCATTCAAGAAGTGAAAATTTGTTAAAAGGAAGGATATCACGTTCATTTTTCACCGTGAATTTTTGAGAGCTATTTGTAAAAGGAGATTTATGTTCTTCAAAGTGATTTGTATGTTTGTAGTTGAAAATTCTCATGTTTTCATAAAACCTATCACATTCATTTTTCACCGTGAATTTTTGAGAGCTATTTGTAAAAGGAGATTTCTGTTCTTCAAAGTGATTTGTATGTTTGTAGTTGAAAATTCTCATGTTTTCATAAAACCTACTTAGCATCGCATCTTTCAACTGAAAAATTAGGAAAGGATCTGAGATGTTGGTTCGAGGAGTCGATTAGAAGGCACTAGACTTCAAATTGAGTGTGGCAATTGCAAAAGAACTTAAACCAATTGGAGCTCAATCACATATTCCTAGCCAAGGTATTACTCATTAATGATATTCATTCATATTTTTGTTTTTTTGATACAAGAACTTGGAACTATAGAGATGGAAAAGACTTTAGAAAAGTTATGTGTGAATGGTGTGTTTAAACATGAGTATCAACATTTGGAGACCAAGGGTTTAACACACATTCTGCACATGACTTGAGACTTTCAAAAGAAATGGATAAGGTTTATCCTTATCTATGTAAACAATGGACAATTATGGTTGGAGAAACATATTGAAATGAGAAAGAAAATGATTCATAGAATCACATGGCTCCCAATGTTGAACAAAGAAAAGACTACCAAAACCCTAAGTTGGGTAGAATTGGAAAACAAGACTCTTGCCAAGTGGGATGGAAGATGAATGAAGATCAAAAATGTATCAAACATAGAATTTAAAATTTGAATTTATGTGATTGCTCATAAGATATACAACTCCAGTGATCTCAATAGTGTGTCATGTGAGGTAGTTGATTTGGCTCTTAAGGTTGTGAAAAACAACCTATCCTTTGACCTTGTCAAGTTAATGCTGAATTAGTTCAACAAAAATATGGAGAGCATCATAACTTCCAAAAACAATTTGTGTAAGTTTGTTTCACTCTTAACTTGTTTATTCTTTTGTGTGCAAAAAATATTCCCTTCTAAACATTTAATTGAATGGAGAAAAGATGTACTGGTTTTGTATTGGATTAATGAATATATAACAGAGATGGGTGAAAACTTTGTTAGTATCATGGACAAATATTTTGATTCATTCAAGGAAAAGATGAATAATAGATATTGAATACCTAAGAAACTTGTAGAATAAATAATATTTATAGATGCACTAAATATTGAGGTTGACAATTCACAGCCTATTTTGGTTCAATTTGCATAATTTGTCCAAAAATTCAATGAAGTTGTGAATGGACAACATAATTTGCTACAAAGAGTAAAGATGAAATTTGAGAATAAAGTACTGGAACAAGTGGTGCAGAAAATTGCAATAAACCAAGTAGGATTGTCTACTACTCTTAGTTCATTAGAAACCTCTACAAATAATGTAACTTTATTATTAAGCAAGCTATGTAATACATCTATCGTCACCCAGGGAATAAAAGAAAAATTATCTAAGGTAGATGAAGACTTGAGTACAAGTGCACCCAGCTTTCACTTGACCCAAGCTATAGTTTTGCTCACTATTCAAAGATCATATATCTAACAAATTTTCAAGCAGAATTATTAAGGAAAGAAGCCAAGATTAGGGCCACACTTGTAGAAATCCAAGACATGATTCTTCCAAACATGGATACATTGCAAAAAGACATTGCACATTCCAAGAAATTCATTAATGACAATAGCTTTTCCATAGCTGATCACATGATGGAGTTATCAGCAGAAGTACAAATTGCATTAGATGCAAGCAAGGTGTTACAAGAGAATTGGGACAAGACAATGGCATTGATTTTGAAGGTACATTTTGATTTCTTGTCACATTTTGGTATTACCATGTAGTATGCACTTTTGGCTTTTATGTCAAAAAAGGGGAGAAGAATATATATATATATATATATATATATATATATACATATATATACATATATATACATATACATATATATACATATATGTATATATATGTATATATATATATGTATATATATATATATGTATATATACATATATATACATATATATATATGTATATACATATATACATATATGTATATATATACATATATATATATACATATATATATATACATATATATATATACATATATATACATATATATACATATACATATATATACATATATATACATATACATATATATACATATATATATATACATATATATACATATATATATATATACATATATATACATATATATATATATACATATATATACATATTTATATATATATATACATATATATATACATATACATATATATACATATATATATATATATATACATATATATATATATATGTATATATATATATGTATATGTATATATATATGTATATATATATATATATACATATATATATATACATATACATATATATATATATATACATATGTATATATATATGTATATATATATATATGTATATATATATATATATATACATATATATATATATACATATATATATATACATATATATATATATATATATATATAAATATGAGCATTAAGTTTTGGATTGATAAGTGTTTTTGAGATTAATACCAAAGGGGGAGATTATTGACATTAAGGTCAAGTTTTTATTATTAGTGACTCACACTTAGTCAATTGGTTAAGCTACTACCAAGCTCATCTTTCAATTTCCAATGTTAACCGAGTAGTACTAAGTAAAAGAGTAGTTGAGTGCTTCAATGACAGTGCTAATTGAGCTTTATAGTATTTATCGAGTTGCATAGTATCAACTATGTTCTCTAGTGTCTACCAAGCTTACAGTATCAATGATGTGAATCTAATGTTGACCAAGCCAAGGAGTTTCAACCAAGTGATTCAATTTATATTGAGGTCATAGTGTTGACCGAGCCATCGAATGTCAACCAAGTGATTTAGTTTATATGACAAGTTTTGAAGTGTTCACCAAGTTACACAAGTATTGACCAAATTCAAGCTACTTGGAAGTGATTAGTATAAACCAAGCTTCTTTGTATATCGAGTGCATGATGATTTCAAGTTTTGACAATGGTTGTGGAGTATCCAAACCTCACCAAGTTTTTCTTCAAAACTTGTGTGCTAGCAGTTGAGCCGACTTTGTAATTTTTGATGGAAATCTATGTTGTAGCTAACTTTGATGAATGATAATTTCAATTGGTATATATGTAATGAATTGTATCATATCCAAATAGATAAGTAAGTATGATGTGTATATAATGAGAACAAGTGCGAATTGAGAAGGCTACAAGAAGAATAAGGGACAACAAAGATTTATCTATCACAATGAGGTGATCTTCATATTTCAAATGAATCTCAATCAAAAAATTAGAGTTATAGATTAGAGATAAGTTACTGGTTCATCCTAACAGGTGTATCAACTAAATCCTTTAACAGGGTAGACTTAACAGTCTTTGTAAAATATCTTTACCAAGTGCATACTTCATTGTATGTTTTTAAAATCCTTTAACAAGTTGGACCTAATAGTCCTTATTGCTCCTAATAGGGCAGATCATCAGATGTGATCAATTTTAAGCCTTAACTGGCCAACTTTATATTGTAGTACAAAATTTTGTGGGTATCATCCCCACCTTAGTTTTACTTTCTATTTGGGATGTTTTTGGGTCACCATATCTTGTGTCAAAAGTGTAATGAATGTTTTAGTGGTTTCATTCTTTTATGCATGTAATTAGATCAGACTATTATATGAAGGATTAATCGATGAAATAAGTTGAAGTTTTATTGGTTCTTGATTCACCCCTCCCCTCTTAGTAACCTACCCTATCCTATATTTCGAACATATATAACTGTAATATCTATTTTCTCTATTTTTCTTCTAAGCTGCCCCTTACATTATGCATAATAAAGTTTGCACAATACTTACAATTTTTCTTCTTCCTCTTCCCCTTTGACATTAATGATAAAAGTGAGTCAAAACTTATTTACATGTCAAAATTTGTAGCCTTCTTCATTCTAAAGCTGGAAGAGTGCCTAGAAGTGACATGTAGTTAGAAAATCTTGTCTTCAAATTTGCAAATTTATCATCCCTTGAAGTTTTATCTGCATCTTCTATGCTTACTACATTGCACAATCCATAATATGCTATTTTATGTGCATTAGGGTCAATATAAGAAAACTTATCATATGATGACAACCTCCAAAAGAGTATCCAATTGTCTTTCCAAAAAATCTTTTTTTGGAATCAAATGATCTCTAAGAAAATGGATTCTCTTCAATAATCTTTCCTTTTCATGCTATAACATTCTTAACTGATCAATTTTCTTGAAAATATTTTGGTTCATATCAATGATTTTTACACCATTATGGTCTAGCTCATTTTCCATCTTATCTATCTCATCTTCATTCTCCTTGATAGCTTTGGTAATGGAAAGGGTATTGTTGTGTACCTTAGCATATTCAATATATAATTTCTTACCCTCATAGATACATCCTCTCATCTCTTTGATGAAAATATCAAGTGAAACTAAATCACTTTTGATATTATCACATACAATATTGAAAAGTTTGGCATCATGATTAGTTTATACTTTACTCTTGACTACCTCCTTAAGAGTTGAAAAGTAATTATAAAAATCATAGAATTTTTCTTCTTTCTTTTCAATATCTTTCTCAACTAATTGAATGAGAAATGGGAGTGTGCTCTATATCTTTTCAATAGTTAGTTCCAACATCTTTTGAGTGTTCTTACTCAACTTTCCTAATTTATCTACTATTTTCCCAATTGAAAAAGCTAAAATTGAATATATTTTTGTATATCCATGTCTTTAATGATCATATTTGTAACATCTTCTTTCATATTTGCAATTAATGCCTCACATGGGGATTTTGAAGTACTAGCTATATCCTTACCAATTTCTTTCATAGGTGTATACAAAACTATAATATTAGTTTCCTTTCTTGAATCCTCTCTTCTTTGTCCTATTTTTGTTACCTCCTCTATGACCATTTCCTCTTTCTTCTTAACCATTTCTTTCTACTCTTCTAGTGCCTATAGGGGTTTCTCTATCCATTACTCATCTTCTACCTTTTGATCTATTTAAGGTTCTTGTTCTACACCTATAATTGATATATCCTTTTGCTCAATTTCTTTCCCCTATTATGGATAACTAGGTTTTGTGACCTCAAAACTTGTTAGAAAAGTGTTGATACTTGGTTGTAACTAGGTCAATAATGGTATTAGAGATGTCTTCTCACCTCATAGAATATCTTGGTCCTAATTTTGATCCTTTTCCTCAAACATGACTTTGTTGCTATAGTCCTCTACAATCTTTGTAACTAAATTGCCAACATTATAATTTTATTGATCTTTGAATGGATCCTCTAATGTGTCAATGATTATTTGAACTCTGTCAATACTTATGTGTGCGTGTGTTACATGACTAAAAAAAAATTCATGGCTAATTTCTATTAGCCCCAAATTCAATTGTTTTGTTATTATATGTAAAAGTGTCATATTGATTGTTATGTTGTCATTGATGTGAACCCTTAGTTGGATAGGCATAATGATAATTCAATAGAGTACCACATCATTTGATTGATGAAGAGGATTTGGAGACAGTATGATGATGAAAGAGATGATAAGACTAATATTCAATGGGTACTTGAATGAGTTGGTCTATGACAATATACTATTGGTTTAATTATTTTACAATTATGTAATTGGCATGACTTTGATGAAGATCATGTATGTTTAGGATACACTAACTGAACTAGATGGTGAAAGAATAAATACATTATTAATTTAGTTACTATAGTTGTCACTGAGTACTATAGTTGTCACTGAGTGTCTGTGATGTAGGAGCATTCAGAGGTATAAGGGCAATCCTGTGTCACCCAAAAAAATATACCTAGACATAGTTTCTGTTTCATGTGTTTTCATTTCTGGATACCCATTTGGGTCAAATAAAGCTTCCAACTCTCATACTATTAGTGTTTTGGGTTAGAGTTTTTAAGCACCTTGGGATACGTGTAAATGCCAAAAAAATAGGACTATGTAATTGAGCCATAATTATGGTGATTTAGAAGGTTTAAATTGGAGGGATGATTAAAATTTTAATTTAGAACATTCCAAAAAAAGAATCAGGTCAAAAGGCTGCACGGTTTGAAAGTTATCACAATTTTTTGATTTCTAGAGACTTCTTAAGAATGCTTCAAAGTTAGGTTTGAGGCACTAAATGACCTTGTACAGAAATGGGGACGAGAAGAGCTGGTCCATAGGGCTATAGAGCACTCTGAGAGCTTTTTATAAATGTAAACAGTTTGTCAATTAGAGCTACAGTTCAAAAGTTATGCCTACTGAAAGTTCAGCTACCATTTTTGGATTCTTCTAATTTTGCACCGACTTCTAAAGTGACTTCTGGAGCCTTCCATTTTGGTGGTGGATGCCAACTAGCACTTTATAGAATGTATTCCTAATCCTTAACCCTTTGGGGTCTATTTAAGAATATTTCTAGCATTGTAAAAGGCAGTTTAGAGTGGAGTTTGAGAGAAGGTACTGGAAGAAGAAATTATCTCCAGATTTATACTATTGTAAGCCCATAGGGCATGTTTTGGAGTCTATTCTCTTGGCACTCAGTGTATTAGCATATTTTCATAGTTAATAAATTTTTCCCTTTCCTATTGTGTCCATTCTATTCTTGGGTTGTGTCTCCATCAGTTTGGAACATAAGAGATAAAGTTTAGTGTTAACTAAGTAATTTTAGTGTTAGCCAAGAGATTTATTACTTGAGTCAAGTTGTAATGTTGATCAAGCCTAAATATAAAGAACAAGATTAGGAAATATTAATTTGAGATTGACAATTCATGAAAATAAATAATGTTTAAGAAGTTCAAAGGTTAAAGTCAAAGTTAGTAATGAGATCTACATCTACAAAAATGCAACAAAGATCTGATGAATGTGATTTAATAGAATGTAGATGAGCACAAAGTTCAAGGTGTAACTATGTTCCAATGTCACTAAATTCATTGAATCTAAGATCTACGATCATGATTAAGTGATAAAATATGGAAGAGTATTGAATGAAAAAGTCATCTATTTAAGGAGATGAATGGGACTATTTTTTCTTACTGATTGTTCACTTATTGTTGTTGATTTGCGAATTGAAGTGGAAGAAGAAGATATAAGGTGAATCAAGAAAAAAATTAGTGAAAAGATCAAGCAAGAGGAAGTGTTATATGATATTGTGAGTGTGCGAGTAAGATAGTAAGATATATGAAGGAAGATATAGAGTGAAGTAAAGATCTTAACAAGTAAGGTAGAGGTAAACCTTGCAGATCACTTGACTATTAATTTATTGCCATTGTAGTAGATATAATCTCTTAACCATGTGGACCTAACAAGTCTTTCAAATCATATATGGTAGCATCGATTGGTGATGTTTATAAGTCCTTTAAACTAGGCCACTCTTTAGAAATGTCAAGGAGTGATAAGGTCTAGATCATATTTGGTTAAAATCCTCTAACTAGGTCACACTAAAAAAGTGCACGTAACCTTTTAAAATTTTTGGCTCCTAGCAGAGCTCACTTTAAAAGAGTGAAATATTTGGGTTTTGGTTCCCAAGTGGTGTTTCTCTTTACATGGTTTCCATGTAAAATATTTGTTTCAAATGTGTGAATGCTCATGTGTTAAAAGCTTATTTTCATGTTATCTATTTAGTGCTTCAACTTGGTATAAGCTATGGTATTACTTTGATACTTGGTATAAGTAAAGATCAATGAGATAATAGTTTGAAGTAGAGTTCTTATAAGTTTGATTTGAAAAGTTGAAT
This sequence comes from Cupressus sempervirens, assembly GCA_028749045.1. Lineage (NCBI taxonomy): Eukaryota > Viridiplantae > Streptophyta > Pinopsida > Cupressales > Cupressaceae > Cupressus > Cupressus sempervirens. The sequence goes on from CM053788.1 coordinate 603,962,981, forward strand.
GTGGTTACCAAGTTATTGATATAAAAGTTTATAAAGTTTCAATTGGTATTAATTTTTTCTAAAGGCCTATAGGATAACTGGATATAAATGATTCACCCCCTCCCTTTCAGTTATCTAACGATTTGTATCAGAGCTGAGTTCTTCAATGAAGAAGTTTGAAGGGACTTAAGATAAAGATTTGAAAATATATAAGAGAGAGGTATCAAAGCCGACCAAGGAGAAATTATTCTCATGGAAAAATAGGACATGGATACATTAATATGGAATTGGAGACAATGTTACACATTGGATGGACAATGCATATGTTTCTCCTACCCCTCCTATGAATGTGGAAGATATGACATAGAAGAAAGAGAATAATAGTCTGAAGATTGGGATTGCATCTACCCTAAATGATACCAAGTTTGATGATATTAAGAAATATACTAATTCTAAAGAAATGTGAGACAAGTTGACACATGTATATGGTGGAGATGAGAATATACTGAGAGCAAGAGTCAAAAGTATAAGAGGCGGATATGATGACATGATAATGAAAGAAGGTGAAAATGTTATGTACTATGTGAATTGAATCAAGAAAGTTATGAGTGCTATCAAAGCTACTGATGGAGTCATCTATGATACTAAAGTTGTAAGTAAGCTTCTTAGAAATATCTTACCTATCTATGCTATAAAAGCATATACAATTTAGGAAGTTAGAGCTATGCTTGGTAATGCTCTTACCCTTAATGTTTTGATTTCTTGTTTGAATACACTAGAATTAAGTAATTTTGATAATAGTTTTCCGACAATTGGGAATGCTTTCAAGACTTCAATAACTATTGGTAGCTAAAAGAAAGAAAAGAATAGTAAAGATAAAGGTGAGTCAAAATTAGAAGATGTTATGCTAGATTGGAAGGGGTTAGGACTTTTTTTTCATATGCTACTTACAAGAAATTATAAAAATATATCAATGGATGTTATGTCAATATTTTTGAATGGAATACTTCAAGAGGAGGTCTATATAGAACAACCAAAATTATTTGTTGACCCAGATCAGAGGCACATGATTTACATATTGAACAAAGCTTTGTATGGACTAAAGAAAGCACTGAGAGTATGGTATGAAATATTGCATTCATACTTGATTAAGATTAGATTTGTGAGAAAAGTGAAAATAGTAATATGTATTTTAAGAGTGAATTTGAAAAATGGTACTGATTGCTAAAATATATGTAGATGATATTATATTTTGTTGTAATAATTTGTTGATCAAATAATCTTTTGATCAAATGAGTAAAGAATTTAAAATTTCTATGTTTGGTGAGATCAAATTTTTCATAGGATTAAATGTTAATCAAATAAAAGATGGCATTTATGTGACTTAATTTAAGTATGTTAGGGAGATTTTGAAAACATTTGCGATGGATGAGTCAAGGCTAGTTGGTACACCTATGGTGATTGGATGTAAATTTTCTAACAAGGATGATACTATTGAGGTAAATGAGACACAATATTTATTAATGATTGGAAGTTACAATATTTTGTGCATACTAGACCTGATATTGTACATGCAGTTGGAATCATTGCAAGGCTTTGCTCTAATTCTAAGGAAACACACTTGACTTCTATAAAAAGAATATTTAAGCATCTGGAAGGATATGAAGAATTTGGAGTGTGGTACAAATAAGTTGGTGATTTTGAACTCAAAGTCTACACTAATGTTGATTGGGTTGGAAATGTTGCTGACATAAAAAGTAAAAGTGGTGGATATTTGTTCTTAGGAGAAACGACTGATTATATGATTGATCAAGAAACAAGCTACATATCAAAATCTAATGTTGAAGCTGAGTATGTTGCTACTACAATTAATCATTCAAATATTGTTTAAATTTAGCAATTTTTGGAAGAAATGAAAGAATAAGTTACTAATATTTTCACTATCTATTGTGATAGCACTAGTGCAATAAACATATACAAGAATTCGGTAATGCATGTAAAAACCAAGAATATATTAGAAATGCTTTATAATAATTGAGAGGGGGGGGGGGGTGAATTAGTTATTCAAGGTCATAAATGTCTAGATAAATTTTTTTCACTAAGTATAGTGAGTCTAATTAAACTAATCATGCATCCAAGCTAAACTTTTCTACTTAGTAATTTACTGGAAATCAACATGTAGGAATAAGACATGAAAGATCAACACATAACACAATGATTTACATGGAAACCCAATTTGGAAAAAACCACTAGTAACATGCTACTCAATTCTCACTCTTCTAAAGTGATGCCCTGTGAAAGGACTACCCTATTAAAGGCTACACCACACTATTAAATGTGACTTGGTTAAAGGATTTCATCCACCCTATTAAAATTTGGCCTAGTTAGAGGACTTTAAAACATTCACTTGGAATACTACCTTGTTAAAGGATTTACAAATGGCTGTTAAACCAACCTAAGTCCATAGGATTTTACCCTAACTGATACAATTGTTAGAGAGTAAAAACAAGGGTTTTTTGATTTTACACAACTCACAAATCAAACTTCAGATCTCAGTGCAACTCTTTAATTTTCTTGGCCTTTAGTCTCTATAACTTTGACAACTTTTCCTCCTTTCAAGATTTGTCTCCTGGAGTCTTCATGCTCACTGTACCAGTGCAATCTCCTATATGCCCACTTATGGAAGTAGAGTCTTTGTGCTCTATTCTTCCTTCTTGATGCGTTCTCCTTGACACCCTTCAACCACTTTAAGACAAAAACTCTTGCTTCTTGACTTGTGACTCCTTAAATAGAAGTCTAGAATTCTCTTCCCACTTGAATCTTCTCACTTTTAATTTTAGATTGAATGGATTAGGTAGGATTCAATGAATCTACTACTTATCTTGTTCCTTCTAGAAACATCATGAAGAATCCTCCTGAATTCACCCAAAAATGGTTTACCTAGAATTCTATGCCACCAACTCATCATCCTTATCTTCCATCTATTTCATAAAATTCAAGGTAACAAACTTGTCAGCTTAGATCTGGTGAATCTTTGACTTTTTAAATAATGCAACAACTTAACACTATTGAATTCTTGATGCTGGGCACATACTATTTTACTTGGCACCAACTATGTTTTACTGATGCTCAACAACTACTATGTTACTTAGTACAAACTATGTTTTACTGATGCTCAACACCTATTACTTGCTTGGCTCCTTTTGTTTCACTCAACACACACTATATTTTACATTTTCTCGGCACTAACTAAAAATCTTCTTGGCATGCACTAGCTTGCTAGACACCCACTAATGAACTTAGTCAAGCTTTGTAGACAACCTTGTTGCAACCTATTCTTCTAGAGTTTCTAAGTGTGGCCAACCTCTGTATCTTCAAGTATATTGTCAATACATCATTTTTTCATTGTCTTAATTGATGCTTGTACTTCATTACAAAACCATAACTCGACCTTTCCCTGAGGTGCTTTTGTTACATCTCATTGATTAAATCCTCTTCATCAATAAATACATCTCTTTGATTAAATCCTCTTCATCAATCAACTAAGTGATAGTACTTGGATTATATAAGCAATTGTCATTCCAAAAAATAGCAGGTTTGACATCAGTGAGAAAATAATGATTGAAAACATTCATTATATCAACAATCTCCCTCTTTGCAATAATCTCCCTTTTTCAATAATGATCATTTCAATTCGATTTCCAACAATCTCCCTCTTTGGCATTGATGGCAAACCAAACTGATCAACCAAGTTATCAAAATTCTAATAAGGTTAAAATAGTAAGTCAAATGCCAAGAAGAAATCTTTTACCATTGTTATTTTTATCAGCTTTCATATCTCCCTCTTTATTTCTTATCTCCTTCTTTGTTGATACATTGTCTTCTAATTGATCTTTGAGCTGCTATTTTCTTCTACTATTCTCCTTCTTTAAATTTTCTACTTCCCCCTCTACCTGTTTGATTGCTCTTCCTATTAATTGCTATTTCTCCCTCTTACATTTTGTTCCTTTAAATGTTCCATTTCTCCATTTGCACATTATTCCTCCCTCTATATGGATTCATCAGTTTTCGCTATTCTAGTATCATCTCTTTCTTTTGATTAGTTTAGCTACTTTTCCCTTTGTCCATTTGCTCTAATAGATTTGATCAGTTTTTGCCATTTATCCCTCATTGAAAAAAATTCCAAAGATACATTATTCCAACATCTTACCATGCAAGTATAGCATTTGCAAGGATTTCAATTTCTCCCTCTATCACCTTAAGTATGACTTGTTTGGAATTTAAGTACTTTAATTACGTCAGGAAAAAACCTAAAATAAGTATCCTCTGTATCAATTTATAACATTTCAACAATCAACTCATTTGATGCAGGGTAGTCTTTCTATTGCTCAAACAACCTTGGAGAGGTGTATCACCCCTAACTTATTTCTAAGATACTCAAATGCATCTTTAGGTAATGCTTTCATGAAGATGTCAGCAATTTGTTCCTTTGAGCTGACATATTCCATCCTCACTTGCTTGTCTTCCACCAATTCTCTTACATAGTGATACTTAATTGCAATATGCTTTTTTTTGGCATGCATCATAGGATTCTTTGATATTTTGATGGCACTTGTGTTATCACAATAGAGTATCATAGGTTCAATCATTTCTTCCTTCATACCTTGCAATAGATGTTTGATCTAGACAATATTGGTGCAGTTGATAGTAGTAGCAACATACTCAACTTTTTCTGTGGACTAAGAGGTACACCTTTACTTTTTGCTAGTCCAAGTGACTAATCTTTTACCTAAGAAAAGTGCTCCTCCACTGGCGCTTTTTCTATCATCAATATTACCTCCCCAGTCTACATCAATGTAGTCTTTCAACTCAAACTTTTCACTTTTCTTGTAGTATAAGCCAAAGTCATCAATTCCTTTTAGGTATCTCATTATTCTCTTTACTGCCATAGGGTGATTTTCTCTTGAATTGGTATAAAATCTTGCCACTATTCCTATAGCTGATGAAATGTCTAGTCTACTATGCACAACACACTACAACTTTCCAATCATTGATCTGTACATTGTCTAATTTACTTTAGCTGACTCATCATTCTTGGATAACTTATATCCTGTTACCCTTAGTGTATTTACTAGTTTTGAATCTTCTAAGCCAAATACCTTCAGTATCTCCTTGATATATTTTTATTGGTCACAAATATGCCATGTTTCAATTGATGTACTTGCAATCCAACAAAGAATTTGATCTACTTGGTTGGGCGGGTATGAGCATTTCCCTATTTTTTAGGTTGAGGGTTTGGGATTTTGCACCATTATGCTAGCAATTTTTGCATATAGACTCCAAACCCAAATTTTATTGGATTTTTGTGGCTTTTATGCCCAAATACCAGATGAGTTTTAATTTCAAAGTTTTTGAGTTTTTAAGGTTTTTCACCTTAGTTTGCATGCCACCTAGTTTTTTCAAGTTTTCTTGGCATGATGTTGGTTGTGGACCTGGATTATCCATAGGATGTCAGTTAGACCATTGCTTCACTTTAATGTTTGCATTGGGATGTGTGCTACATCCATACTTTTGACGTCATGTTTAGTTGAGTTATTTTATAACTATTGTTATGGTTTTTTTTGGACCTTTGTTCTTGTTTCATGGGCACTAGGATTCATGTAGAATCCATACTGCTGGATTGAGGTTAGTTGAGTGAGTTCATGATGTTTGGTCTTGTTGCATCATTTGGATTTGTATAGAATCCATACTCCTAGATTGAGGTTGGTCAAGTGATTTCATGATGTATGGTTTTATTGTTCTTTGGTGATTCATGGAGAATCTGTCCTCCTGAGTTGTTTTGATTGAGTGATATTTTGCTTATGTTCTCATCTAGTCCTTGTGTTATGATCTTCATGATGGTGACATGTACATACATTTGTTGACTAAATTGCGAGGCCTAATCTTTTGTGGTACCTCTCGAAGTTATGATCATTAGGGTTGGGTTGGGAATTTGTACACCTACGGGTGCTCATCATTGGATAAGCATGGGTAGGGTAGGGTAGCATATGGAGGGGGATTCTATCTCTACAACTCGATGTCTATTTCCTGAGGGTTGGCATGCAAAAGCTTTGTAATCAAGTGATAACTATATAAAATGTGTGAGTGATAATAAAACTTAAAGATAATAAAAAGGATTCAGGATGTGCTCCTTCCATTGGGAATTGGAGAGCTACTAGTACAAACTTGGTCTTGTCGATGCCAAGCAACTCTCCATGATGTCAAACCCAACTTACTAGCCATTGAGTGTCTGCCTAGGACCTGTAGTTATTCATTGTCTATGTCTTGGTTTTAGTCATCATACTATCTAGTGTGAGTTTAGCCATGGACATTGTGCTTTATGTGTGTTTGTGGTTAGATCATTATGTCCATTAGCATGACGATGGTGGACCTATGGGTTCCACATGGTTGGGAGGCATAGCTGCCCATAGAACTATTGGGGACCAATGTAAAGAGATGGTCTTTTATCCTAGTGTGACCATTGCTGGATGTTTTCACTTGATGCTTTAGGTTTCACAGTATGCTTCCTTGTGATTTATGCTTTCATTGGAATGTTTGGATATCATGTTTAGATGATTTTAGTTTTTTTGACACATTCATATATTATAATGTTTAGCATAATATGATTAGATGATGTGAATTGCTTCATTGGTATATCTATTGCTTATTGGTTTAGCATGTTAGATTTTCTATTCGTATAATGTTTAGCATATGATAGATGATGCGATTGATTTATTGGATTATCTAATGCTTTACTTTTATCACGTTAGATTTCCTTATTCTTATATTGTAACACATTTTAGTAGTGACATCCTCATAAGATAACACTAGTGATCTGGTTGGTAGTATGGGATGTTACGCGAGGGGGATGGCTAGGACCCATAATGGTCTTATGATGCTATTGATGATTGGGAGGAACAATGTACATAGTTTGGTTGTTGAATTATTGCGATGTTTCTTTGAGTACAATTTTTTATTCTATGGTTTATATGGATATATGTTCCTCTTACTTGTTCATGGCATCTTGTTGTTTTTGCACTTGAGTGTTCATTCCTCAATTTACATGGATCTGATACTCCCTGGAGTGGAGGGAATTTATTTCCTATCTTTTTACCTCTATGTTTTCTATCTTTCTCATTGTATCATCATGAGAAATTATACTTTATTGTGTGAGAATGCAAATGTTCACATGGTGTGCTAGGTTTCCTTGCACAGCTTGGTGAATCCTCACATGAACCCCCACACTAGTTTGGTTGTTTTGGCTACTAGGCCAAGCATGTACTCACATGAGATGGTGTTTCCTCATGTGGCTCATTGTACTTTCTCATGTAAAGAGGTTCTTCCTTATGTGAGATAATTAGGTGTTATTCTCTTGTGTGAAAAATAGGGGGCCTCTCCCTTGTTCTTTAGGGAATGCAACATGGACTGTTGAGTACCCTTTAGGATTGCTTGTGGTTCCATGATTTGATAGATCATAGATTTTGTGTTCTGATGTCATCATTGATTGTCATTCTTGAGTTTGTGTGTGTCATTTTAGTAGTGGTATTTGGTGATTTTTTGGTTATCAGGATTGTAGTTAAGTCTTCTATTGTGATCTTTGTGATCCCTATATGATGTTGACATGTACATTCATACTTGTAAATAAATATCCTAGCTTGAATTGAATCCTTGTTTCAACGATCTCTAGTTGGGGCATTACATGATCAGACAATCATCAATCTATATTTAAGAACTAATAAAAACTAAACATAGATTGATGAGAACAAGGAACTACTCCATAAGGGGAGCATTCAATTACAAGAAGTACAAGAAGATAGTCAATTTTGGAATTGTTGTCAAAGGAGAAGAAGTTGAGGAAATTTGTAGATGATCACATGCATAAAAGTGCACTATGAAAGAAGAACACAAGTATATCCAATCGACTAATTATTTCTATCAATGACAAAGGGTGATATTGTTATACTAAGTATTGAAGATAGACTAGTAAAGAAGATTGGTAGACTTATTCATTAAATGTGTTGTCATTACTCACAACACTTATGAAGGAAGCAACATTAGTAGAAAAGCATGACCAGTAAGGCACCACAATGTAAAACTCTAATTTACACAAGAAAAGAAGATATGTGAGCCCAAGTAAGGAAAAGAAAAAGGTGATCCACTTAGATAACATATGCTAAGTGAAGACCACATGTACAAAAAGAAGGAAAGAGTAAGAAAAAAATGAACGGTTCATCAAGAAGATCCAACCTAGACACCATCATGAACATCAAGTAAGAAACCCATGAGTACCTAGTCATGAAGAGAGTAAAGAGTGTAGTATACACCATATTTAATGGTGATGGGAGTTGAGATGGAGAAAAATTGAAAGAATTTGAATTTGAATTTTTCCTAGCTAGAGAAAATCATGAAAGACATATGGCACTCGTGATTCCTATATGGACTTGCCATATTTGATAGGAGAGATGCACTAGTGCAATAGGAAGTGAAGCTAGTTAGGGAGAGAATTAAAATTTTGAATTAATAATCTGAGGCTTCTAAATAAATTTGAAAGAGGAGTATAAAAGGAGTTGAAGTGAAAGGAGAAAATATGAGATTACCAAAGTTATTAGCCATATAGCTAGAGAGATTTGAGCTAAGAGGAATCTCAAAGAGGAGAAGAAGAGTAATAAGAGATGTCATCTTAAAAGATTTTTTGTAAGAAGGAACTTGAGAGAAGCCTCCAAGATAGAGAAACACAAGGACATCACATGTAAGATTATAAAGGGCCAAGCATGCCATCAATCAAAGTCTGAGGATTACAGTGCCAACAGAAGGTGGATCATAGTTGCAAACTAGTCAAGAGAGCCAATCAGAGATCTTCTCTAAGATAAGTTAAGTAGCTAAATTGTTAGATCACTTACTTTATTTTTTACTTATCTTTTCAATAGTAAATCTTGATGAGGGTGGATCCTAGCACGTTCTTTGTATAAATCCCTTAATAAGGTGACATATTAACTTGTGTTTTAAAGTCCTCCAACCAACCTACTCCTAATAGAGAAAGATCTTAATAAGTCTTGTCTAAATCCCCTAATAGGGTGATACCTTATAGTGTCCTTGTAATCTTTTGATAGGGATAAGCTCTTGACTGGGTGCACTTCAAAATAGTGCAAATTGGTGAGGATCAACTCATAACTATGATTTTTACCCTATCCAAGTTTCCATGAGATAAATACCATGTTATATTTTTCTTTTTTCATATGGTATGTTTTTCATGGCCTCTGACTAGTTGAGCTATAACCTACACTAAATTGCAAGTTGAAGTAACGTGTGATTCATTGTAAAAAGTTATAACCAATGAGTATACTGATTCACCCCCTCTCATTGTAATAACCTATAGTTTGGACTAACATTTTGTATCAAAGCCTCATTCCTTAGGAGAAGAGAGTTTAACAACTCAAGGGAAAATATCAAGATGTTCAAAAGAGAATCACCAAAGTTTCCTAAGGAAAACTAGAACTCATGGTGGAAAAAGATGTGTTTTCATCTAAAGACTCTTGGAGATGCTTACTAGATGTACATAGAGGTCAAATATGTTGAACCACAAGGTCAACTTACTCTAGAAGAGTTGAAATAAAATGAGATACACATGACTACAATGGATTCTCTAGAGAGCACCCTATCATACTGTAAATATAAATATGTGGAGGAACTGGAGACAACCCAAAAAATGTGGGAGAAATTAAAGGTCATCCATGGAGGAGACAAGCATGTTATGAGGGCTAAAGTTGAAAGCTTGAGAGGAAAATTTGATGATGTAAGAATGGAGGAATGTGAAGAGATGAATCTTATGGAAAAAGATTAAAATACATCATTCTAGCCATCAGAGTGTGTGGCAATGTAATATCAAAAGATGTGTGTGTGAGAAAGATGTTAAGAAACTTGTTGCCCAAATATGCTATAAGAGTGTCAACCATTCAAGAGTTAATAACAACAAAAAAAATGGATGTATTAGTAGATGTATTAATAGGAAATTTCATTGCATTTTAACTTACAAATTACTTTGATAAAAACTAACCACCAAGGGTTGAGACAACATTCAAAGCTTCATTTTCTCTAGGTGCTACACTATGAGAGAAAGGATAACCAAGCATGTGCAAACACAAGAAGGAGGTAGAAATTTTTATGCTAAAGATGCAAAATAAGAAGAGATAGACTCTATTTACAAAGAAAATATTTAGAGGAAATAGGAAGTACCAAGGTTATCTTCATTTCAAGTGCTTCAACTATAAAAGGTAGGACACTATGCTACTAGATGTCTTAAACCTATCAGAAAGGTGAAAAGTGACTAGAAAGAAAACAAAAACTCAAAAAGCTCCAAAATGAAGTGGTCAAAAGAAAAATAAAATAAATAGTGCTATATTCCTAAATAAGGTGTGATTGGTGAAGAGGCAACCAATCACAAGGATAAGGTATTCTTTATCACCATTACAAAAAGAAAGGGTAGAGAGAGCCCTAATAACCATTACTATAAGCATTCAGAAGAATTTGATAATAGATAGTGGTTTCTCCCATGATATGTTACGTGATAGGAGAAAGTTCCATGAGGTCAAATCTTATGATGGAGGAATTGTGAAGTTTGACAATAACTCACCATACATGGTGATAAATAAGGGTACCCTAGCTATAAATGAATAAACTATCAGTGAAAATATATATCTAGTAGAAGGATTGATATATAGCCTATTGAGCATGGCTCAACTAATGGACAAAGATTATAAGTTTAAATCCAAGAAAGGATCTTGCAAAATATTTGACAAGATAGGAAAGTACTAGCCATTGCTAAGAAAACCATAGGTAACCATTTATTCCTCAAAATTTATGAGAATACTTGTATGCTAGATAGGAATGATAATAGCTAGTTATGACATAGAGTGTTATAATGATTTAGAATAACTGAGAGTGTGGGAGGTGGGGGGGGGGGGGGGGGGGGGGCTCATGGTGGAGGGTGAATTAGTTATCCTTAGGTCTAGATGTACCAATTCAACTTTCAATAACTTCTAACATATTAATCAAACTCAAATATCAACTCAGTCTCTATAACATATCATCAACAATTTAACATTTCATGTAAACACTTAACTCTCTATCTCTATGTTTTTTGATTGCTAGTAAATAAACTAGTGTAAAATATAGCATACAAAAAAATAATATACACACATGAAAATAATACTTTGATACCAAGATTTAACATGGAAAGCCAATTTGGGATTATAAAGTATTCTTTTAAGAGCCAACCTATTAAAGTTTATACAATACACTATTAAATATCACCCTATTAAAGGATTTAATCACCTCATTATTGTTAGAGGACATTAGAACATTCATTTAGAATGTTGCCTTGATAAATAGATTTTGGACTGATACAATGGTTAGAATGTAACAATAGGTTTGATCTATAAATTACAAATCACTTTGAAAATTTAGATCTCCATAAGCCCATTTTTTGGTTCATTGACTAACCTCCATTGACATCTCAATCACTAATCTTCTTGGCATCTTCTCAAGCAATCACTCTTCAAAAAGTCTTCACACTTCACCTCTATTACTATTCTCTTCATAACATTTTCCTTAAGAATATCAATCAACAATGAACCAACCTTGAAATTCATTTCTTCTACCTCCTTAAATAGGTAATTTCAATATTTTTCCACTTAAAAATCATCGTTTATCTTAGGGTTAGGTCGGATTCATTGGATCCTTTCATCTTTTTGTTCTCCTTCTACTCCTAGAAACTTCTAATCAAATCATTACCTTTAAACACTTAAAAATCCCTCCCCTTGCATTAAATATACCAATTCATCAATTGTTATCTTCCATTCACTTTGAATCATTCAAAATTATAACTATGTTAGCCTTAAAATCAAATATTTTTGAAGCTATAACTTTTTCTATCACTCATTAATCAATGTGTTCTTTATCTTGGCCATCATTGTGTAACTCAATAATCACTATACTGTCTCACTTGGCATCAACATGCTCACTTTCTCAATACTATTCTCAGTCACTACTACCCTTCTTCATATGTTTTCTCAATAATAACTATCACTTAGCTTGATCTATTATGTTTAGCTTCTACATAAATTCCCTAATCTTTCGCTTCAAATCATTCATTGACTAGGCAATACTGATACTTAGTCAAGCTTATTATTTTGACTTGTTTCAACTCTAAGCTTCTTTCAACTATCTTTTTCATTTCATATATTGATTGAACAACATAATATCTTGTTAAGGAATAACTTATCAAGTGCCCATTATATTTCCATGATATAATGACACATCTCAACTAAACCTTTCACTAGGTCATCCTATGATCTCTTCTTTTCAAATCCTCTTCATCAACCAAATGAAATGGAACTCTACACTATTAGTAAATATCTCTCCAGTAGGTTTGAAACTCTATCTTACCAATAGGTTTGACATCGATGATAATATAACAATTCATCCAATTATAGTTTCCAATAATTTACCTCTTTGGAATTGATGGAAACACCAATTATACGTCACTAGGTACCATGCAATCCAAAAAGCTTCGATATTATAGTTTATTAGTTCCCTCTGTGTTTGTGTTTTCTATTTTATAGTTTCATTCTAATTCTCATCCATTCACTCTCATGATGCTCCCTTTATTAATCTAGTACATACTCTTTCTATATAGAAAAAAGACAACATATGTCAACCTTCTTGACAACAATCATTATTTCTGTATAACTTCTCTCTATTTTTCAGATAAACTTCTCCCTTTTTAACTAATCAATGCTATATGGTAATGTTGGGCTAGTTTTTCACCTTTCATAATTTTTTTACACTCCATAGTGAAAGAACCAATGGTCCTATGTTTTAAAGGAGAGGGATGCTAAAAAACCCTAGATGATTTTAATTTTTTTTTTTCATGAAACCCTTGTTGTTATGCCCTAGTCTTCAAAAATTTAGAAAGTAGTATATTATTTAAAAATAACATATGAAGCTTTTTCATTTTAAGGTTTTATCTTTACCTTATCCCTTATTTATTTTAAATTTACTTTCTAGAATTTAAATATCCTTTTTCATAAACTTTTATATTAACCATGGTTTTACCTTTTGTTAATAATTTAATATTTCCCAAAGTGTTTTAACCATTGCAAGGTTTGCATTTAATAGCCATTTATATTTGGAAGATCAATGATGAGCACTTTCACACAGTATCAATTTTCTCAACCTTTAGAAAATGTGGGGAAGTGCCTAATTTCCATGTGGACAAGTTGGGCCAGTCATGCAAAGGGGTGCCAAATCACACCAAGTTGAAAAGAATGCTGACATGGTATACAATGATTGGTGGAGTGATCTATGTATTCATTGAGTTGGAAAGTGATTGTATTAGTGGGCCTGACACTCTGAAGTCAGACATATAAAGTTATAAGGATTTTCATGATTGTCGATCTTTGGAAAATCAATGATCAATGCTTTCCCACAACATGAAAGTGCCCAAACTTTAACTAGAGCGGGGAAGCACCCTGTTGACACATGGAAATTTCCAAAAAAGGGTTAATGTAGTCTTTTTGATTTCAAACTAAGTTTTCTAATTCTTGATGATTAATGATGGAATTTCAAATTTCACAGTGTGACATAGAATGTGATTGTTGAAGCATTAACTTTGATCAATGCTATTTTGTGTGAGCTTAATGTTGTAATAAAATTTATAGTTTTCCATTATTAAGAAATTAAGATGTATAATTCTCATAGCACAAAGATTCCTAGAGTGAATGGTGAAATTTTCCAAGGGTTTCAACTTATTTCTAAGCAATTTGTAGAGAAGAAAAAGCAAGAAAAATGGGTAAGTCATCTGAGCTTTTGGAAAATTGAGAAGTTGTATTTACATCAGGGTAAATTTTAAAGATGCCTTCATGAAGGGATTTTTTGGGGAAAGTAGATTATCTGAAGAGAGTAGTACATGATGATTTTCTAGAACAAATTCTATAGCCTATGAATGAATTAGCTAGGGATAAAGAATTTATTCCTAAAACCCCTAGGTTATTGGTCAGTGAGGGTTTCTATGATAAAGAAATCAAGTTAAGGAATGCTAAAGTATCTATTGAAGGATTAGGGATTTTTTAGAAATGGTTTGCAGAAAGAAAATTAGATATTCCACTAAACAATATATGGGAATTCAATATATGTAAATTGATTATTCCATGAGTTTTCTTTGATGATGATCTACTAGTAGTAATGGCAAAGAAGCATGACCCAATTACTAGAATTGTGAAGAATCATGTTGGTAATAATCTCTTTACTTGGTTTCACTAGAATTGATCAAAGAAGTTTTTAAGCTAAACCATAACCATGCAGTTCATGAAAAAATAGAGATGGAAGACCTCTAGGCTAGGTATGCTGCACAAAGAATATATCTAAGGGGAGGATCATTGTAGGATAATTTTGTTAAAATTAGATCATTACCTTTGGTTACAAAAAACACTCTTGAGTCTCTGTTGAAGAAACATTTCAACCCTAGAGTACAAGCCTTGTATTTTTCTATCTACAAGATCTTTGGCATGGATAAGCAAGACCACATCCTAGGCTCCACAATTTTCATTATTGCTCAAAATTTTCAGCATGGAATGAGTTTAATCTTTGATTTTTCTACTCATTTGGTAGAATAAATTAATAATGGCTTAATAGGAATTGTAAAGGCTAAGGTTGATAAGCCTTTGTGCTGGTACTCCATACTAATGTATATATGCTTATACAAGGGAGTTACCTTTTTCTCTAAAGAGATGTAATTGGAATTGGAGAGAGATGGAGATAAGCTCCCCATCCAACTATGGAGTGCATATATGACATGGGAAGTGACTAATGCTAGTTTGGTCAAGTTTGATAGATGTTTTGCTTCTAGGATAATAATGTTGTTAGTAGGGGATAACCCTAGAATACCACAACCTCTACTAGAATTGACTAGACCTAAGGACCATGCTAAAGGGTTGATGGTGAGTCATAATTGGTGAGATATTATCCCATATGTAGTGTCTACTATTTTTAGAATTTATGATTTTTTGGGAAAACCACATGTGTTGCCTTATCAAGTGTCTTTAAAAGTAAGGATTGTTGAAGTTTTGTGGAAAATTGGATCAGTTGAAGAGAGAGAACTACTGGGTAAATCTAAAGGTACATTCTTTCCACAACTTACTATTGTTCATAGCTTTGTTTTTGTCAAGAAGCGATGCAGTAATTTGGAGAAATTTTATGATAGATATCAAATGGCTCAGTCCCATCCCCATTTTATAGAATCAAAAGGATTTTATGGCCTCTTTAGAGATAAAACAAAGGCTAAAGCTTATAAGGAAACGATATACTTTCCTAAGGACATAGTTAGAAATAAGTTCTTATTACAAGAATAGGAGCTTAGAAAGGATAAATAGAAAGTTTATAATAAAGTATAATAAGTTATAAATGGTTTTGAACCAGATTATGATCCCCTAGCAGATAGAAAATATTGGGGTATCAAAGTAGATATTTTGATAGATAATTTTGGTAGGATTATGCAAACAATGAATGAAAAGAAACAAATTTTGACACAAGCATACCTAGAAAAGAACATTGAGGTGGAGAGGAGGCTAGCAAGAAAAATGATTTTGAACCCAAGGTAGTATACATTATATAAAAGAGTTGAGTATATAGTGGCCAAGAGTGTACAGTATGTTTCTCCATACAAAAGGCCAAGGTTTGAGACCCCACTTAACACCCATGCTCCTAAGAAACATAAATTAGAGCAAGGATCATCTTCTAATGTTGAAGAGTACTCACCCACCTAGATCCCACTTAGGAAAGATGATGAAGCATCCTTGAAAGAACATCTAAAAAAATTGGAGGGGAGAGGGATGTTGTGGTCAAAACTATAGATATTGAAGAAGGAGTACCTAAAGATCCTCCTTTTCCAAAATTGGATCTCACTATAGGAGATTATAAAGGTAAGGAAATAGATCCTATGATAGAATAGGCTTCTAAAAAATTAAAATCTAGAGCTTTTTCTCAATTCTTATGGAGGAGAAACATTGATAATTTTCAGAATAAGTGTAAGCTAATCAAAGCAGAGAAACCTAATAAGAAGGAATCTAAAATTGAAGAGGAAGTCAAGGATAATTTCATGGAAGAGTTTGAATAGATAACCTCTAAAGGGGAAGATAATTTTTGAAGGATTCATGAACTATAATTTTTCCTAAATGGGACATAGCCAATGCTATGATTTTTTATATTTTGAGGAAAGAAAAATACATTCAATTTAAAACTGAGGAGGAGATCTTGCATGCACATAAATGATTGAAATATAGTGATGATCACTAGGCATTGTCGATATGGTCCATTGAGAAAAGGGATAAGACTAGGATATAAGAATTTTTTGATGCTAAGCATATAGGCAGCCTCATGGTCTATAGAGCAGAAGAAGTGGATAGTGAGAAAGTATCCAAAATGACCAAGGAAATGGTGGAGTTTGGAGTTGTCATTGCAGCAAAGGAAAAAAAATTCCTTGAGCTTAATGCTAAGTTTGAAGAGATGCTGAAAGAATATGAGGAGAGGTGGAATAGGATACATTAGTTAGAAGCTTAGGTAGCCCAAATGGATAAGCAACTTGCAAAGAGAAAGGTAGGAGAATCTAGCCAGCCTAGGATTACTTATCCTCATCCTCTAGTTCAGCCCTTTAAATCAACTCCTATTGTAGAGCTAATAGATACCCTATAGAGGTTAGAATTTTATGTTGCTAAGAAATTTTAAGAGGAGAAGAATAAACTCTAGGAATTACATGTGGAGTTAAATGACTTATATGAGGACAAAATCAGAGAAACAATCTTATATCTGGTGGATAGGATTCAATAGCCAACATTTTATGAATAGTTGGTAAAATTAATGGAAATGTGGAATGAAATAAAGGGTGGTGAAGATGCTTTGAAGCCAATTATGAGTAAATGGGGTAATAGGGATAAAGATGTCACCCTTTTGTGTGTTTTAGTTATTAGTCTATCTTGTGATCAAATAGAATTTTTTTTTGACATAGACTAATGATTTATCTATTTTTGATGAGAAGAGGGTTGCACTACAAAAGAGGATAATAATTTGTCCCTCTAAGTATCTCGCTAAGAAATTTTAACTTTTTCCCCATGCACTTAGAAAAATATATAAAAATAAAAAAGAAGGAAGAACGGGCAAAAGAAATAGATGATTTATTATTCCTTAGAACTAATGGAGTTATAAATGAAAAGGGGCATATATTGTGGACAATGAAAACTGAAGAAATTGTTAAAGTAAAAATATTCTACAATTCTATTAGAGAAGAATTTTTTGAAATCAATAAGTTAGGAGATTATGTGATCAAGAAGCAATGAGAGGTTTTGAGTTTTGATTGGCTGGATGACACAATTTTAAATAAATTAATAGAAGATTCTATGCTCTCAAAATAGTTAGTGATTGGTGAGATTGATGAAAAGGAAATGGACCAAGGTGAGCTGCAAACAACCAATGCATTAGTTCAAGTAGAAGAAGACAAAGAGGAACAATCAGCTATAGTAACAAGTACATAAGTCCAAACTAATAACATGACAATAGGAGAATCAAATGTAATTGTTGTTTTGTTAGTGCATGATGATGTGGATAGAGAGCCTCAAGTTGAAGTAAGTCTACAAACATTAGAATTAGGTCCATCACAAAGAAGTCCATTTGTTACAACTTCTAAGGAAAAAAATAATAATGAAAATAATCATGAACCTCTCAGTGGAAAAAAGTGTAGCAAAAGTGGTCCCCATAAAAGAATATTCATAATGTAAAATCATTCCGTTGCACTATTTTTTGTCTTTTGTGATAGTAACCTTGTAAATATCTTCTTGTCTTAAGGATAGTTGTCAGTACTCTCTAAGCCTAAAGCTTGTTGTATCTGACACAATATAAGTGAGATTCCAAGGCTAGAGAAAGGGTCTAAACTATTGTATAACTTTTAGTTTTTCTAGTTTTTTTGGTCCAGTTTTTCTTGATGTCAATTCCGTGGTGTATTTCTATACAATTTTGAGAAAACATTAACTTTCCACAATCATGGTGTCTTTTTTGAGTTGTTTTGAGTACTATTTCAATGTTACATAATTTTCAAAGAGAATTAATACAAATATGAACTGTCACCATATCTTTTCTCTCTGAATCTTGTCTCCATTATTATTGATTGGTTATTTTGAGATTGTATGGGCAAATCTTGTTCAATTTAATGCAACTAGGATAGGTTGTATGTTAGTTCACTATTGCTTTTAATTCAATGGAATAATTAAATGCTTCAGTGAATGTGGTAGGATTTCCAACCATTAAGAAGGATATACATAAGAATGAGTTTTAGGGAAGATTGCTAATAATATTGATTGTAATGCAATCAATTAGGTAAAATAGTTGAATAAACTTTGAATAACAATGGATGAGGCATTGATAAATTAGTTTAGTTTTCATATGAAAATTTCATGGATAAGCATCAATCAAAATATTATAATCAAAATCAATTTTACTTTAAATGCATAAAGAATATCATAGCTAGTCAATACTTTTTTGTATTTGATCTCTGAGTTATAGTTAGCTACTATTACCCAAAAATACTTGTAAATATGAGAAGAATTGTGACCAATCTACTATAGGGGATGAGTATTGTAATAATATGTCATCGAATGAATAAGTTGTGAAGATAGTGTCAAGTTTTGAATCTTTTCCATCCCTTAAGTGCACCCACCTTTATTTTGCAGAGCCTAAATTGTAGAAAATCTTATGATTTTGTTGAAGTTGGGTCCAGATTTGAAGACCATATAGATAATCCTTAGGATATTTTTATCTTCATCATTTGGTTATCAGGTATCTTATTACTTGGTAGTGTAAAAAACACCAATAGGTAACTCACACATTCTCTCCATCTTTGAAAAAAATGTTAAAGAAGTACCATACACACATCTTCATGTCATTGCATTGACTAATATAGAAATGTCATCTTAATATCAAATCCTTGTTGCTTCTTCTACTCATATGTCAATTTATTTCTTTTCAAAACCTTTAGGCAACTCCTAAAGTGTGACCTCTCTACATCAACTTGTAAGATATTCTAGTTCTAAAATTTGATGCAATGTAGCATCACTATTTAGTATTCTCTAGTTAGGGAAATGACCCCTAACTTACCTCTTAGATACTCAAAAGAGTCCTTAGGTATTTCCTTAGTGAATATATCAGCTAACTATTCCATAGTATTTACATATTCCAATCTCACTTCTTTGCTTGTACTGACTCTTTCAAGTAATGATGCTTAGTCTTTGTATGTATCACAGGATTCTTTGATATGTTTATAGAGCTTGTGTTATCACAATGAATCATAATGGGTTCAATGATCTCTTTCTTCATTCCTTTCAATAATTACTTGATCGATACAATGTTTGAAAAATTCCTTACTGCAATAACATATTCAACTTCTACTATAGATTGTGAAATATAGTTCTTTTTTTCTTGTCCATGAAATTAATATTCTACCCAAGAAGAAAGATCCTCCACTTGTGCTCTTTGTATCATCTATATATCCTACCTAATCAACATCTTTGTATACCTTCAACTCAAACTTATCACTTTTCTTGTACCATAGTCCATAGTCTTATGTTTATTTTAGGTATCTCAGTATCCTCTTTACTTCCATGATATGATTTTCTCTAGGATTAGCAAATAATATATAAAAAATTCCAATAGCTAATGAAATGTTAGGTCTTCTATGTACAACATATTTTAGTTTCCCAATCATTGACATGTACAATGTTTGATTTAACTGAATAGAATCATCATTCTTTGACAATTTGTGTCCAGTCACCATAGGTGTTCCAACTGGTCTTGAATCTTCCATACTAAAAGTCTTCAAAATTTATTTGATATATTTTGATTGAGTGATGAAATTTCTTTATTCATTTGATACACTTGCAAAATAATAAAGAATTTAATCTCTCCAAACATTGTATTTTAAGATTCTTTTTCATTTGATCAAAAAATGACTTGCTCAATGAATCCTTTCTTGAAAATATGATGTCATCAGTTAAAATTTTAGTTAGAAATATCTTATCTTCATATTCACTTTTAAGATATCGATTACTATTATCATTAGTTCTTGAAAAACCAATTCTTACCAAGTAATTTTGTAACCTTTCATAACATTCTCTAGGGGCTTGCTTTAAAGCATATAAAGCTTTGTGTAACTTACATACCATATTCTTTTTGTTTGGATCAAGAAATCATTAGATTGTTAAATGTTGAATTCTCCTCCCAGAATTCCTTTTAGAAATACATATTTTACATTCATTTGGTACACTTTGAGTCCTTTGTAAGTAGAGTATACAAGAAAAGTTATCATTCATTCTAACCTTGCAATTGGATCAAAAGTTTCACCATAGTCAACCCCTTCCTCTTATGCATATTCCTTACAAACTGGTCTTTCCTTCTTCCTTGTGACTTCACCTTTCTCATTCATCTTGTTTCTGAACATCCACTTAGTTCCAATCACATTCTTATCATTTTGTCTGGGTACTAATGTCAATGTTTTGTTCTTGTCAATTTTCTCAATTTCTTCATTCATTTCCTGGACCCAATCTTCATTATCCAAAGAATTTTTGATAATTTAGGCTCAAAATCACATAATAATCATGTGTGATGTTAAATCTTCTTCTTGTCATGACCCCTAAATATTTATCTCTAATGATTTGATTTGATGCATCATATATTTTCACATAGTTTGACAATATAGGGTTAGATCTAGGTTCCTCTTATTGTTGTTCACTCGATTCTACTTGTTCAACATCTTCTATTGTCTCTAGCTACACCTTGACTTCTACTTTCTACTAGTCAATAATCACTATCTATGACTTGACTCCTATAGCCTAGTGCTTTATAGTCTACTGATGCTTGATAAAATTCTTTTGTAGAACCTCAATAGTACTTGGATATAGATGCTTGACAACCATCTTTCTAGGTTAGGTAAGGTTTTAGGTTCTCCTTCATATATATAGATAAAATTTCTATATTCTTCAAGTTCTTTCCTGCATTCTTCTTCATTTTTCTTTGCAAATTCATCAACTCTAACATTTTCACTTTCCACAACTTTATTAGTATTAGAATTCAAACACTTATAAGCTTTTCTCTTAGTGGAATAACCTAGAAATATGCCTTCATCATTTTTAGCATCAAGTTTACCTTTTCTTGCATCTTTTAATATGTAAAATTTTCTTCCAAATTTTTTTAAATAATTCACATTTGGTGCATATCCATACTAGAGTTTAAAAGGTATTAGGTTTGTTCCTTTCTTCACTTAAACCCAGTTCAAAGTGTAGAGTGCAATGCTAACAATCTCTTTCTAGTAATTTTTGTGAAATATTCTTCTCCATCATTAGTGTTCTTGTGCAATCTAGAGGTCTTTGGTGAACTCACTTGGCTTTTAATTCCTTTGCCATTGCAAAATATGTTGAACTCATTTGAGATGAACTCACCATCTCTACTTGATCTTAAACATTTTAGACTCTTTCCTATTTCTTTCTCAACTCTATCAAGATACCACTTAAAAATTTGAAATGTATCATATTTTTCCCTAAGAAGCATTACAATTATCATTCTAGAAAAGTCATCAACAAACATAATAAAGTATTTATAACCATAATAGCTCTGTATTCTAATATGAAAACACAAGTTAGTATGAACAAACTCCAACATATCAATAGAAGAATATGTCTTTCTCTTGAAATTAGACTTTGTCATTTTTCCCATTTGACATTGTTTACACATTAATTTATCAGGTTTTCTTAGTATTGGTAACCCTCCGACTCTTTTCATTTTTCTAATGCTTACCAAGTTATTAAAATTCATATGACATAGCCTTTTATGCCATAATGAATCATCTTCACATTGTGATAATAGACAAGTATCTCTAGATAGGTCAAAATTGAACAAGTCACCTCTTGTTTTCTCTCCACTTCCAGCTAGTTCACCAGTAGCACCATAAAAATTTTCCTTCTTGTTCATGAAATGAACTTTGTAGTTTGAACTTATCAACTATGCCACACTCAACAAGTTATATTTCAAACCATCAACTTGATATGCATTGTCACGCTTGATCATTTCATTCAGTTTAATTGTTCCTTTATTTTTCATAAAACATCATGAATCATTTCCAAACTTAACACTACTACCATTATAATGTTCTAGGTTATCAAAATTACTTGTATCACTAGTCATATGATGTGAGAAACCACTTTCAATTATCCATCTATCATTCTTATCTACATGTGAGATCAATGTAGTTTTCTCATCTTCATCAAAATTATCTTTCGTTAGATCACAAACAACTTCTTCATCATGATTATCTGAATCACTATCAAAACCATCCTCTTCAACAATATAGCAAGATTTCTTACCTTTGTCCCTGTATTCTTTTTTTTCTCATTTATATCTATTGTCTCTATCATATTTTCTTTCATCCTCGTCATCTCTGTTAGGGCATCTAGCAACAATATGACCAAATTTATTACATGTAAAACATATAATAGGAAGTTTACCTTTGTATTTTCCTTTCTCCCTAGGAACTCTTCCAGTCAACAATGCTTCAAGTTCATCAAGGTCATCATCAAGACCACTGTCACTTTCTACATACTTTCTTTTCTTCTTTTTCTTATATCTATAAAGGATTAGTTGTTCTTTGAAAGAAGATTCAATACTAGTAGGTGAGTAATCATCAAAATTTGATAATTCAAATGTAGTAAGTCTACTAATCAGACTATCCAAGGTCAAATCATTACCATGTGTACATCTCAATTCTTAAATTATAGATATTCTAATTGTATAGATAGAAAGTAAAATCATCAATACTTTACTTATCAAAGTCTCATTAGATATTTTTCCTATAGCTCCTTTGCTAAAATTCACCACTTCTCTAATTCAACCACAATACTATGTAACATTCTCACCTTCTTTCATTCTCATGTCATCAAATTTTCCTCTTAAGGTTTCTACCTTAGCTCTCAATACATTTTTGTCTCCACCATGAATTTTTTCGAACTTGTTCCAAATTTTCTTAGCAGAGGTGCATTCCTTTACATCATCATATTCTGCATAATTAAGTGTTGTTGCAAGTTCAATCAACATTTGGTTGTTCTTCTACTTCTCTTTCATTTATCCAACTATCATTGGTCTAGGAACCATAATGTACTCATTATCGAAGTAGTAAGATGTGGAATCTCCAATACCATATAAGTTCAATCTCATCATCATTTTCCATGATGGGAAGTTCTCTTTGTTTAGCTTAGGTATCTCTCTCTTTTACATCTTTATCTTTGGATAATGACCTTCAAACTTCCTTGCAAGAACAAATGCTCTATTTCCAATTTTTATAATTATTTAGAATAATTATGAGGGGTGGGAAGGGGGTGGGGGGTGAATATGTTATCCTTGGGTCCAGATGTGCCAATTCAACTTTCAATAACTTCAAATAGATTAATCAAACTCAAATAGCCACACCATCTCTATAACATATAATTAGAAATTTAACATTTTATGTAAACACTTACTCCCTATCTCTATGTGTTTTGAATTCTAGTAAATAAACTACTATAAAATATAACATAAAAAACAATAACATCCACCCTTGAAAATAATACTTTTACACTAGGATTTAACATGGAAACCCAATTTGGGAAAAACCACCAAGTAACATGCTACCACATTTTCACTCTTTTGATGTGAGCTTACTTAAGATCCAACCTTGTTGAAGGTTATACAACAAACATGATTCATTTTAGTGGTGAATATTCACCAATTGGAAAAATTTTCTCATCGACTAATGTTGATTTGGTAAATTTTTTTCTGCATATGTAGCATGATGCATCACCTCGAGCTTACCAAAAATGGATCATACCCTTGGACTCATCACCACAAGATTTATGCCAGTGGATATACTTTCAAAATGAAATAGCCAATCATAAATATTTTTGTTAATCTTAGATTGGTTTTAACATATGAGTGATAATATACTTAAGTCATTTACTTAGTTCATACAAAACAAGTAATACATGCCGAGCATAAGTTGTCAGATAGTATATGCTGAGCATTAAATATTTAGTATGAGTTGAGTAACTAGTAAGTGCCAAGTCACTCAAGTGTTGAGTAGATGTATGTGCCTAGCTATTCAAATTCTAAGAGATTAGTGGATGGTGAGTCATTTAGGGGCCAATTTATGACATTGAAGTTGTACTTGATGCTAAGCATTAGGGATTTCAAGTGCCAAGTTACACAATTTTGACATAGATTTTTGTAATGGCACAAACTTCTATGTAAACCATTTTGGGCTGACTTAAGGATTATTTTATGATCTTTGATGATAAGCACAAATCTTAATTTGAATCTCTATATGTTACATGCATCTAATAAGAAAAAGGGAAGGTTTAAGTGGCAATAAGGGTGAATCACTATCGTTGATTCATACCTAACCCTAAGTCACCTAGGTATTCTTAAGAAGGAAAAACCCTAAAAATTTTAAGAATTCTTAAGGAGAATGGAAGAGAGTTTGCATGCACAAATGGATAATTCATGGTGATTAAGGTGTTATGATTTGAGTTACATTGTAGAATTAGTTAAAGGAGAACATAGGAAAGGAATCAAAGGATAGAAGAGATATGTCTAATTAGGAAGGATCAAGTACAAATCAATACAAAGGTGATCTAACATCAAGCAATAGAGTGCTAACTAAAGGATCATTGCTAAGACATCTTAACAGGTGAGTTAGTTAAATCTCTTAATAGAGTAATCTTAACAGGCTATTGTAAATCCTTTAACAGGGTGCTTACTTCATTGTAAGTTAAAGTCCTCTTACCAAACACACTTTAAGTAGGGTGTTTATATCCTTTAAAAACATAAGATCTAACAATATTGTGAGCCCTTAATAAGGAAAACCTTTCACAGGGTAGATCATGTGTCATGATCAAACATTGTAACCTTCATTGGATACACTTTATTACTATAGTAGTGAATATTTGTGGGTGTCATCCCCACCCTTGTTTTACCTTCTCCTTTAAGGGTTTCTAGGTAACCAAATATCTTGTGTCATACATGTGTTGAATATTTTACTTTCATGCTATGAATCTATATGCCTAATTTGGTATTCTAGTTTATATGCATAGATTGTGAGATGCATGTGTGGTGAGTGATTTTAAGGTTGAAAGCTTTAAGTATTTATTCACCCCCCTCTTAGAGTTTACTTTACTATTGTATTTCTAACAAATTTTCACACATGATAAATTAAACACATTTCCTATGGTTTCCAAAGTAGAGCATTTTAGATGGCTTTCACCTTGGAAATTTCAAAAGACATATTTTTATTACATGGGCTTTGCCAAATATTTTGTATGAACTATAGTATTCTTGTGGAATTTTCCAAAAAAGAGTGGTATAAATACATTCATAGCATTGTTGGTTGTCTTAATTCCAATCAATAGCGAAGTCACACTTTATCAAACTACCAAGATCATTGCTAGGAGAGCCATAAGTGTGATGACTACTATTTAAGAAAAAGTGAGTAACTTAGACCCCTATCTATCTATTCTCTATAATTTTAGTTCATTCTTATTTAATAGATATAAGTTAGACTATTAGGGGTCAGTTATCAATTGGGACTATTGACCAATACCATTGAGTCATGCAGTAACCAAGGAGACCTAGGATATCTATATTTTATAGTGTAGGTCATACAACCAATGAATATATAGTCAACTATCACTTTTTGAAAAAAAATGAATTTTATGGAAGCCTATATTTCTTAGGAGATGTTGAACATGAACAAGGGCAAGAGTCCTACATGTGGTGGAAGTCAAGAAAGCCCAGCCAAATGCACTTGTAGAACCTTGTCATCCTACTTTAGTGGCCAAAATAAGGAAGCTACAACATCACAAGTACATTTACAAGATTCCCAACCAATGCTACTACCAATTCCACTAGCACATATTGAAGAAGTTGTGGAATATGATATCTTCGATTACAATGAACTTCAAGAGGATATTCAGATAAATACCTAGAGTAGCCAAGAGCTTTAGGTCAATACTTAAAGTAGCTAGAATAATATAATAGACTTGGACGAGAATCTGAAAGATGGTGATGGTACACAACTAAGAAAGGTAAAAAGGAAATATAATGTAAAAATTAATGAAAAATCTAAAAAAGATCAGAATTGGGATCTATTGATCAAGAATTTTCAAATAGAATGGGCCTCAAAGTATCCATTCATTGAAGCTGTATGCAATGTAAAAGAAGGCGAGCCTTTGATAGAATGCATATGTACAATATGCATAAGGATAAATAAAAAGGAAAAGAGGTTGCAACTAAAAATTGACACAATATAAAATAATATGGGTAAAGTTTATGAGAAGAAAATCATAGATGGAGTGGAGAAATTAGTGACAAGATGCAAGACCAAGGAGGAATATCGACATGTTAAGAATGCATAAATCTTAGAATTTTAGGTGAAATTATAGACAAAGCCTACTAAAGTAAAAGAATCCATTAAATCTCTTTTTGGAAAAAAAATGGAGGTTGAAGAAATGGGTAAAGTTCTTTAGTTAAGTGATGTCTTCTATATTTTGAGCAAAGGGCATGCCATGAGAGACGACCCCTCATTGAGTGGTTTATTAGACTTTGTGAAAGTTAATTATTATCCAAGGAGTCACTAGGTAGCAAATGTTATAGTAAAGAGTTAATTTGATTTGATTTATTAAATTACCTTTACTCCCATCTTAAGATTTCACTTTATGTAGTTCACATTCCTATTTAATAATTAATTAGTAATTATTAAATGTTATTTACCTCTGAGGGTTTTGATTTTATGTTCTTGATCTCCTTCTATAAGGATTGATCTTTTATAATTGTCTCAATTCCTTTCATTTTTAATAATATAGTTTGTATATTTTTAGAGCAAAGCCCTTGCCTCTTCTTTGGTTTTTCTTCTTTGTGAAAAATTCTTGCATCTAGGTATTCTTCAAGCTTTCTAGATTTGTATTTCTCAAATCATTCATGGTATCAAAGTTAGATCTATTGTAGCTTGTTCAACATTTAGAGAAAAAGAAGAACACAAGTTTGATAGAACAAATTTGACATTTTTGGGGTACTTCCTATGAAAATAGGGAGGTCTCTTGTTTTTATAGTATTTTGAGGCCAAGAAAACCTCATGGTTGGATTTAGAAGGTGTCAAAACCCCTATTTTTATATAAAGTTTGTCAATTTTGGACAACATTGATGTAATAGTCAAATTGTTTTTGCATACTAAGGTTTTATGACCCCTAGCTCACAAAATGAGATGAAAATTGTAAAAATTAAATAAAAATTTATATATTTTTGGCCTTTTTGGCCCATAGATGGTTTAAAAAACCACAACTAGTTATCAAAACTGCTAGCAATCCTACCTACCACAAGCGGTCATCCTGACCACTACGGCCTTTTGACTGTTGTCCTCCCAGGCTTAGTTGCGACTCCACCAAGCCACCATCTTCAGTTAGCTCCAGGATTGCTGCTACCTTTTCTCCACTATTGGGCTGCTTAGCTCTTGCCTACCTAGCCCATGGTTACATGGGGGGCTAAGGGTTGATTTTTAGCCCCTAAGAAATTTTTTAGGGTTTTAATTTTTTTTATCATTCTAGGGGCCTCGTCATATTTTTTGCGATATCTTGAGTATATGGGGTCTTTTTTCAATTCAAAAGAAGCATCAAAAAGATGATTCAGAGACAGAGACAATGGTGAAGGTATTTTTCAGAAATTTTCTAGTTTATTACTTATTTTACCACTTGAAGTCTAATAATGTCTTCCATCTTCTGGGGGGTGAAACTTGTTTGTTATAGCTTAGTTTTTTGATCTATAAAAAACATAAAAAATCTCTTCTTGAGAATTTTCCATATTCTCTATAATTTTGCCATTATTTTATATTAGGTATTTGTGATATAGATCTAAAGCCTTTTTTCTATTTTCTTGAATACACATTTCTTCTGGAAGCTAGGGTTCAATTTTTTACATTGTGGGGGTTTTATTTTATTACGTTCTATTATAATATCAAAATATTAGAAAAATTCAAAAAACCTTCTTAAAAAAAATGTCTAAGACCTCTTCTTGTCGAGTAAACCCACACAACTATCATACATAGAAATCCCATATGCAATGACTTCTCCATTCAAAGAGTTTGTGGTCTTGTCTAGATATAGTGCAACCAATTTTTCAAAGTCAATACCAGACTTAGCAGTATAAGAATAAGATGGATGAAGCCATGGGTTTGATTTCTTTGATTGTTTTAGACAACTTATAGTTTCATCCTGATGAATGTTCCACTCCTCTAGAAATGTGGGACAAGTTTAATGACTTTTTTGACACCATCAACGAGTTCAAAGAACTTCAAATTGAGGAAGAGCTTACTTCTCTTGTATTTGATGTTTTCCCCTCTATTGAGGAATTTCTTATCAGGTTCAAATAGAAGAGGAATTTTTTATAGAGATGTGGGAAAGAGAAGATAGATAAGAAGTGGATCTACCTGATTCTCTCAACGCTATAAGGAAACTTTTAGATTTTCTCTTCTACCTTCCATTCTACTATGGATGCCTTAGGTCCTAGATTTGTTATGCCCACTTTTGAGATCTTTTGTAATACTATCATTGGCTCAAAGACCCATGCATTGGTTTCTCAAACATCTATAGGAAAGATGAGGTAGAAACCAAAGTATTAGACAAATTTAGCAGGTAGTGAGAGTTCCTACAAGCCTACTTCTAAATAAAATTCTTAGGAACCCTCTCAAAAGGGTAAATATTGTTAGTGTAAATAATTATTATTTATGCTTTACTTAAGTTTACTTAGGATAAATGCATTATTTTATTATTTATTAGGTTAGACACCTAGGAATTTTCTTACTCATATGAGTTGTCATGTTGACAACACAAAAGTAAGCAACTCTAATTTAGCACATGGTTTTTACAACACTAGAGTTTTCATAATCAACCAGTTGTCATCTTGACAACACAATTGTCTACACTCTTAATTAAGCACATGATGTCTAAAACATAATTTTACATGACACACCTTTGTAGGCTTATCCTCTCATCATTGCACTAACTCCTATGCTTAATGGAGGATAACACATTCTTGGTGGACATGTGCTTAGTTGTGAGGCTGATCATATTACTAAATCCTAGTGATTCTAGAGGCCTTTATATATAGACACTCCTAGTGTGTTTGTACACCAATAAATTACAATCAATTGAATATCATATTGTTATTCTGATCATACTCTTTTGGTCTATTTATGCTAGTTATTGTGCTTCTTGGTCTTGGGTGAATTTTTCCCTAAGGAAAATTATTACAAATATTCTAAGTTTGGTGAGTCTTCCTCCAAGACTGAGAAGTAC
The DNA here is from genome assembly GCA_028749045.1 of Cupressus sempervirens. Taxonomy (NCBI): domain Eukaryota; kingdom Viridiplantae; phylum Streptophyta; class Pinopsida; order Cupressales; family Cupressaceae; genus Cupressus; species Cupressus sempervirens. The sequence goes on from CM053788.1 coordinate 603,992,461, forward strand.
ATGGGTCATCCTTATAGTTTTTTTTGGCAAGGACATCCACTTTCCAAGTGTTGGAAACATCTCGAGGCTTTAGAGGAGGCCATGTAACAACATAGTATTGCTTCTTTGAAGCCACCACCTAATCCTTCAAGGAAAGGACATGCTCTTTCTGCATAAGATTTGTCTTCTACAATTACTTGGATTCTTGAATCAGGGGCTTTACACCATATAAAACACTCACCTAATATGGTTACTTCACTTGCTTAGAGTGTTACTATATAGATTGTATTTAGTGAATCTACATAGCTTTCAACCATAGGTTTAGGAACTATCTCTCTAGAAGGTGGTTCACTACAAGATGTTCTCTTGGTTCCTAACATTTCTATGAACCTCCTATCCATCTTTCATATTTTTCATTCTAGATTTGGAAAGATAGTTGAGTTCTCCCCACATGATGTAGTTATTCGAGACCTACATGATCCTAAATTGGTTGTTTCTACTAGGAGTGTTGATCTTTAGTCTCACTTATATTAGTTTGATGGCTTTGAAAGCTTTGATTCTATAGGAATTTCTCTTATTGCTTATGTACACATAGTGAGAAAAATTTGGCATGAGATTTTTCGTCATATCAACTATAGATATATACAATAGATGAGTGTATATGAGCTAGTGATTGGGCTACTTTAGATCTCTTATATTAACAGTGTGTGTCAAAGTTGTGCACTTGGAAAACATCACAAAGATCCTTTTTTGATGGGTATATCTACACATCCTAAGGTACCATTGGATTTGATACATAGTGACCTTATGTCATTTCCCACTCTAGCTTTTTTTGGTGCTCAATATGTGTTCACCTTCATAGATAACTTCTCTAGATGTACGTGGGTGTACTTTACGAAGTACAAGTCTAATGTCTTTGATTCATTTCAAATCTTTAAGAAATTTGTGGAGAAAAAATCTAGTCTTTCTATCAGGTTTATATACATTGATAAAAGGGGGGGAATATGTGAATCAGTATTTCAAAAATTTTTGCACTAAGCATGGTTTACAACATTAGTTCATAGTTCCCCATACCTTCCAATAGAATGGAGTTACAGAGAGAAAGAACATGACATTATCTGAGATAAGCAATTGTATTACAATCTTGAGCTATGAGTTTTTCATTTTGGGCTAAGGTTATCAATTGTACCAACTATATTCAGAATCAAATTCCTCACAAGGCATTACAACACTTGAATCCTAAGGAGGCTTGGAATCATGTCAAGGTTGATGTTCCTTCTTTCTGCACTTTTGGTAGTGAGGCTTGGGAATTTATTCGAAATGCTTAGTGAAAAGCCATGGAGAAGAAGAGTTGACCACTCATCATTTTTGGATACTATGAGGATGTGAAGGAATATAGGTTATTTGATCTCGATTATAGAGATGTCTTATTTTAGTGAGATGCTCATTTTGATGAGTATTGTCCTCACATGGAGCCACCATCACTAGCTTCTCCCTCACTACCCAATGCCTCCTCTACTCCTCCATAGGATTATGCATCCTTTGAAGAAGATTTTGATATTGATTCCCCTTCACTATCTCCACCTTTTTTTCCTATAAGTGCCCAAGTAGGCTTGGATATTGTTGATGCAACATGACCTCTGGCAGGTGATCATATAGATTCTCCTCGCACTCGTGCTCAGGCTATTGGTACTAGCCTCTTGATTCATGCTATTTCTAATGATCCACAAAGTTTTTCACATGTGACATGACATTTAAATGGGATAGGGTTATGGATGAGGAGTACTCTTCATTGCTAAAGAGCCACACATGGGATCTTTGTACTCTTTTGTAGGGAAGAAAGTTGGTTTAGTTTTGGTGGGTGTACCATATCAAGTATACTATAGATGGTTCTATTAAAAGGTACAATGAACATACAAATTTTCATAGGTTGAGGGGTCTGATTACTTAGAGACCTTTTCTCCTATCACCAAGATGAATTCTATTCACCTTGTATTCTCTCTTGTAGCTTCACAGGGATAGAAGCTTTTTTAGATGGATGTGAAGAGATTTTTTTACATGAAGACATTCATGAGGAGATCTATATGGAGCAACTTTATTGTTTTGTGTATAAATCTTCATTGGAATGTAGGCTTCAAAGGTCTTTATATGGTCTCAAACAAGCCCTTCCATCTTTGTATGAGAAGATGGATTCCTTCTTGCTTGCTTCATAGTTCACTCAGTGTCATTTTGATCCTATAGTTTACAGTCAATGTCATGGGGATGACTTATTGATACTGGTGCTTTATGTAGACGATCTTATCATTTTAGGTAGCTCATTGTCCCTGATATAGAGTGTTCATTGAACATTGAGAGAGAAGTTTGTGATGATAGACCTTGGACTCCTACACAATATTTTGGGCCTATAGGTTGTTCATTATTCAAATGGGATAGCCATACTCTAGTTGAAGTATGCTCTTGATATGATTCAGAGATTCAAGATGCTTGATTGCATGCCTGCTTCCACACCTTTTTTGTCGACTGTTATTTTATTAACCAGTTGCACTATTCCTATAGTGGATTCCATTTTATATAGACAACTTGTGGGTAGTCTTTTCTACCTAACACACACATGTCCTAATATTTCCTTTGTGGTTGGACTTCTCTCTTGATTCTCTCATGATCCATATGAGATTCATTGGCAGGCTTGCAAATTTATCTTGAGGTACATTAGGGGTACTACATGTTGGTATTTCCTCCTGATAGTCCCACCTTTTTATGGTGTGACAATTAGAGTGTTGTACACATTTCTTGCAATCCACACAGTTGAGAATGAGTGGACCAAGCACATTGGCCTTCACATACACTTCATTAGGCATTTGATTTAGGATGGCACTTTGATATTGGAGTACATTCCCATTTCTAAGAAGGCTACTGACATCTTCACTAAACCTTTTGTATCCCCACAGTATTCAACTACAATCTATGTTTAGGGTGAAAGAAGTCCTTAGGGGGCCTTAGTGATGAGTCCTTTGTTCTTTCTTTTCTTTCTATCTCTTTTCGAAGTAAAATTTTTCCCACTGGGTTTTCTCTATTTCTCTATTTCATAAAGATTTGGTTCTGATTAGGTACCTCATCAGGCCTTGTTCCCAGGACCCAAGTTTTCTTTTAACATTGCATTGTAGTTTCCTTTCTTTTTTTGCATTGTTGCTCATCTTAAGGGGGGGTGTTAGAGTAAAGAGTTTATTTAATTTAATTTATTAAGTTACCTTTACTCCATTCTTAAGATTTCACTTTATGCACTTTGTATTCCCATTTGATAATTAATTAGTAATTATTAAATGTCATTTACCTCTCAAGGTTTTCCTTTTAGGTTTTTGATCTCCTTCTATAAGGATTGATATTTTATAATTATCTCTCAATCCTTTTCATTTTTGATAATATAGTTTTCATATTTTTAGAGAAAAACCCTTGCCTCTTCTTTGATTTTTCTTCTTTGTGATAGGTTTTTGCATGTAGGTATTCTATGAGATTTGTGGATTTTTATTGCTCAAATTTTTTAGTAAACAATAGATGGGAATGGGAAAGTTGTCTTGATGAGGTTGAAAAGGAAAATATTATTTAAGAAAAAATTAAAGAGTCAACTCTCATTGCATTATCTTTAGATGAGATGACAACAATAGAAAACACTTCCTAGGTATGCATGCATGTCTATACTATACACAATTTTTTCCGCCAACCCAATCTACTAATTGTTGTTAAAATAAAGGACAATTCAACAATGTAAAACAAATTTGAATTAGTAAAGAGTTATCTAATTGAATATAGAGGTATAGATGAAACGACAATTGCTTGAAAGTCAGTGTGTGTTGGAGTAGATGGAGCTTCAGTAATGCAAGGCCACTAGAATTGTCTTGTCACAAAGTTAAAAGATTTTCTTTCACCTTATGTTGTTTGCATTCACTGCATGTCCCACAAAATGAATCTAGGTTTTGGAATTGTCAGCAACTCTCCAAAAATATACAAAGTTGAAGTTTCAATCAAAGAGATATATAGGCACTTTTGTTGAAGTCCTAAATAATTTAGGAAATTTCAACAAATTTTTGAGGGGCAAACTAATGGGATAAATCTTCTTAAGGATAATGATACTAGATGGATCTCTTTGGATAGACCAGTTGATCAACTTTTCTTTTTTGAATATCCATTATTTCTTGGTACAATGGAGTCAACTTGTGATGATCATGGTGGTCAATAGAAATATAGTGAGTTACTTTAAAGGTTAAGTAATGTAGAGACACTCTTAACATTAGCAACCATTCTTTGCATGCTAGAGGAAATGATAAATATATTGAAGAAGATCCAACAAAGATTTATGTATATTATAGATTATAATATGTTGTATAAAATAACATGCATAGCCCTCGATAATCTCTACAGAGATCCATATTCATTTTTTGGATGAGAAAATTTTAGGGTGGACACGAATAAAAAATTTGGATAATCCTAACAACTTTTAAAGATTGATGTAAAGGGGGAGTTGTGTGTGAATATACAAGGTGTTTAAACACCAATGGACTACCATGGAAGGAATGTTTCTATGAGAAAAGGAAAGAAAACCACATAGCCAAAATTAATTGTTAAAGGATTATATGAAGGATATTTCTTATAATATCTCCTTATAAATTAGAGAAATATTTCCTTGACACAAATTAATTGAATTAATGTGTATTATATTTCCCCATTATTGGAGTTTAAGAAGTCCTAAAGATTTTAGAGATAAGTTATTGGTTTTGATAGATCAATTTTGCAAAAGAAAACAAATTAATGTGGTAAATATAAATGGAGTTTCAGATGAATCTCATTTGAGAGAGTAGACCCAATCTCATTTGAGAGAGTATACCCATTGTTTTTCCATTGAAATATTGAATTAATAGTATGATCTTATGTAGAGCCCCAGCGAAGAAGGACCAGTAACTAAACGTTGGAGAAAACTAGCTTAGGGCAAAGTGTTGCGGGATTCAATATCTCAATTTTTGAATCTTTTTGAATTATGTTTGACCATGATAATGGGGTTTGTGGAGGATGAGATATTTTTTAGTTCTTTGGGGTTCCTAAATTCAAAGGTAAGAAATAAACTAGATAAGAATTTGGAAAATTGTTTAAGGCAATATACATCTAGATATGAAGTCAATAACTTTCCTTACAAAAGGGCACTAAAATTGTGGAGGGTGAAATGTCAAAGAAGAGGTTAGGGAACATTTAAAATTATGAGATCACTAACTCAAGTTATGATATTGGTACTGGTAGCATTGATGTTGAAGATAAGGACCAAACAAGTGAAGGTATGCATACTGGAGAAAACATGGTGCATAATGAAGGACTATTTGAGCTTGATGGTGAGGAATCAAAAGATTTAGATGATGAGATGTGGAAAGTTTAAAAACTATAATACAATGTGTCAAATCTGAATTTATTACTTATTAGTAATTACTACATTCTACATTCTAGATTCTGGACAATATTCACTAAATCTAATCATGATTCAGCTATCATGCATAATAAGTTATATCATTTTCTAAATTTCTAATGTCAAACAGACATGTACATTTTATGTCAAATGATTCCATGAATCAGGATTCCATCAAATTTTACCATTACTTTCATTTTTAATTTTCATTATTATTTCATATGATACATTGTTATGGTACAATCATTGATGATTTTTATGAAAATTTTGCAATTCAAATCATAAAATTCATATTGATTCTCATTACATTTTTTACACAAGATAATTGATGCAATTCAATGAATTCATGTTACAAAAGTTAAATTTGAATACCCAATTTCATAATCATGAGTTATAAATACTAAATTTACAACCATTACATTTAGCAAATGACCTAGAATTCCCTTCTATAGAAATATAGAAGTAAGGGAGCAACAACAACTTTAGGTTATTTTTCCTCATGGGAAGACTCTTAGAGTAGCATCAAATTCAGTATAAAAAACATTTCCTTTGCATTTGACAAGCCTATTAAGAAAAATATCATTTGGATTCTGCTACATTTATCCTATTTAAGAAACAAAGTTCAAACTTTAAACTCATATCAAACAATTAAAAATAAAAATAAAGAAGACACTATAAAGATTATTAAAATCACTTTCCAACTTTCATATACTCTGATGGATGTCTTATGAGATGATTGAAGATTTAGTCATCTTTTTTAGGATGTTGAATTCTACTTCATTTTGAGTTTGAACATTTGTTATGTTATATTAAATGATATTTAACTTTGTCAAACTTACATATTTGGAAGATTTACTTGAAATCAATGCTACATATAATGGTGCATTTAGATTTTTCAGTGGCTTGATGCAATTGAAAATGCCTTTAGGAGTTGAATCTTGAGGAAAGTTGACTAATTCGGACATTATTTTGGCCTCTAACTCTTTTTGGTAAGCTTTCCTTCAAATGAATGTTGTTGATGAATTACTAGGGAAAGGATTAGGAAAACCAAGAATTATCATTAATTTTGCTTTACCATCCATCTTGGTGAGCTTTCTCCCAATTGAGTCCAAATATTCCTCTCCTTCCCTTATACTTTGACATTTTTGAATGATAGCTAATGACTTAATGATGCACTAACACGGTTTAGAACTTCTTAGCTACCCAAATACTTGCCATTATGTATATTGATTATGCGTATAATTTTTCTTGTGTAATGCCTACCCCTACTTGACTTTTTTGATTTTTTTAAACTTGATTCTTTTAGGCATATGCTATGATTATGTTTGATGATGATATATATGTTCATGTATTGAGTTTTAGTTATTGAATAATGTTAGTTAGAAGAATGATTTTTATGTGGTTTCTAGGGATACTTACCCCATACTTGCATCTGTATGGTGTGTGTGTGTGTGTATGTTTTGTTTATTATTGACGTTTCTGATGTGGTTGAGGAAGGGAGTTGTAGTCACCTGCTACTCGAGATCTACATGATGCAACACTTCTTGCCATTGCCTATTTAGTTTAGCATATTTATATTTATATTTATCTAAATTAATAATAATTATTTAAGAGTTATGTGAATATTTGATTTGTAAAAAACTAATTAAATTTATGTTTTAAATAAAAAGTCTAAATTAGAGGTCTAAATTTAGGAATTTGGTTAAAGAAAGATTTGAATATGATGTTCTTTAATTACATTATTATTTAGTTTAAAAGTCTAATTTAATAAGTTGGATAAAAATATAATTAAAATATTAAAAAAAATTAAAGATTTAATATTATTTTATAATGATTATTTAATTAGTAATAATTAAATTAGAGTTGCATTTAAATAATTAACTTGGATTATTCTTATTAATTTAAATATTAAATTATGCTTTAAATAGTGTTTACACTAATTAATAAAGTGGAGGATAAAAAAGTATAAAAAATATTTTAATTAAAAAGTTCTTTAAATGTGCATGAAAGAATTAAATTAAAAAGATTTGATTAAAGTTATAATTTAGGCATATTTATATTTATTTAGTTTAAGAATAATTTATTTAGGAGTTTTATTTTTTAATAAACTCTAAATAAAATTATTAGTTAAATTAATAAATATTATATTAAAAATGTTGCATGATTTAGTAAGGGAGAGAAAACTTTAATTTAATAAAGTTTATTTTAATTAAATTGCATAAAGTGTGTGTATGAAAATTAAAATATAATACTCAAAGAAAAATGGTTTTTGCATGATTGCATGATCAAAGTCTTGATTTGGGGGAAAAACTCTTCATTAAGGAAATTAGAGCTCATTTCTAGATACACAAGTTTGGAGGAGCCAATTTTTTAAAAGAGAGTTTTTGAAGGAAAAAGAAGATTCTTGTGTGTGTGTGTATTCATTGTTTTAGCATCAGATCTAGGTAGGGTCTTGCGGATTTGTGCAGTAGCTACTAGTTCTTCAAATTCCTATCTTCTTCATGTCTATTGTGTTTCTATTTTCAAAATTTCTCTGGGTTGAAACTATTGTTTGAGAAAATTGATTTCCATTATAGAATTTTTTGTGATTTAACCTGAAAAATTTAGTGAATATTAGACTTTAGGGTTTTTTTTAAAAACCTAATGAATAATGAAATTGATTTTTGTATGTACTTTATGTGACATATGATTTAATGGTGTTGGGGTTTTTGGGTTTGTCTTAGCTTTGGCCAATTAGGATGTTTACCAAAGGCTTGGGGGTTTGTTCTGTGATGTCATAATGATGTTTGTATATGACCTTTTATAATCAACCATGGTAATGTGTTTGGTATGCTCTATGATGTGGGTTGAGCTATTGATTGTTATTGGTTTCTAGTGTTTTTGTGTGAAACTGAGGTGAATGGTGTGACCTATTGCATATAACCTTTGAGTCTTCGATCAGTTGTTTTTATATTACTTTCTAGTTCCTTGTATAGGACTGAGTTGTTTTTATGATTTGTTCTTAGTGATCAATGTCATCTTATGACATGTTTGATTTAGCCATTTTGAGTCTTCAATCGATATTTTTGGGATGCTTTCTAGTTGCTTGTAAAGAACTGATTGTTGGAAATATTTAAGACTAGATAGGTTAATAAGAGGGAAGGGGTGAATCAGTAACCTCAAAAATTTTAACAATTCAAAAACTTAATAGCATAGTCCAATTACCATTAATAGATCCAATGAACTACATGCATGAGAAACTAAAAGTATAAAACACTTTGAACACAATATTTGGTGACACAGAAAAATTTCAAATAGAAAGTAAAACTGGGGTGGGGATGATACCTATTGGAAATGTAGATGGAGTAATTGAGGGAGGGGGGGGGGGGGTGGGCAGTGAATCAGTTAGCACAAAAACATTTCTCACAGATCCTTTAGATGTCTGATAAAACTAATTATTGCTGTCACTTGGTAAACATACTGAAAAATGTTGTAACTCAATAAGTGTAGAGTATGTTTAACTTTGGTAGATCTAACATTAATAGTAATGAATTGCAAACATGAGAGAAAATAGATGAACACAACAGACACTAGATTTAACATGGAAATCCAATATGGGAAAAACTACCATTGTAACTAGTTACTGATTTTCACTCTTCTAAAGTGAGCCCTGTTAGGAGTCAACCTTGTTAAAGGTTACAAAAAACACTATTAGGTAGGACCTTGTTAGAGGATTTAATCATCCTATTAGGAGTGGCCTTACAAGAGGTCTTTAAAAAAAATCAATAGAATTGTCACCTTGTTAGAGGATTTACATCTAGCTATTAAACCAACTTTATTAAGAGATTTTAGAATCACTACTACAATGGTAAGAAAGTAACGATAAAATGACCTAAATGAGATGCAACCGAATTGCTAATTATAGATCTCTGTTCTACTTCACAAAAGCTTGATCCTTCTTGATCAAATATTACTTTGCTACTCCACAAGGATATCTGACCATTCTTCAAATTTATTCACACTTTCCTTCTCAATCAATCAATACACTTGCATACTCTTCATACATTAGAATCTCAACTTGACCTTTCATTTATATCATCTAGATTATCAAGTCAGGTTAATTACAACTTACAATGACTAATAATCATTACCACTGTCAACTAGAATCAATACTTGAAATAATTAAACTTCATATCCCAAATCAAAAAAATCATTTGATAGCCGACCCAACTCGATAAACACTAATCCTAAAATGATTTCCTGTGTTGACCAACAGATGCTTGGTTAACACTGCGAACTTGCAAAATCCTTTGGCAACTGAGTGAACTCAGTGAACATTAACTCTGACCAACTTTCCTTCATTAATGAAGATAACTCGGTTAACACTACTTCCTTCCATAATTTCCTTCAACACCTAAGTGAGCTTGGTAACACTATCTTTGTAGAGTGATCTCTAGGAATGCTCGATAGACAAGGAAAATTATCTTGCTGACCAAGTGAACTCACTACGCACTGACAAACAACTAATATGATATTTGTATAACATTAAAGACAACGCACAATTAGAAAATTATATCCAACAATCTTCCTCTTTGGCATTTATGAAAACACAACATGTCATAGCACAATGAAATTTGAAAAGATGACTTTTTTTGATAGAAAGTTTCTCCCTCTTAGATTTTATACCACAAACTTCACTAATGTAGTAATCTCCCTCTATGAAGGAACTAGATAGATTCTTCCTCAAAACAAATTTCAGAAAGATATGATAGTAAAATCTCCCTCTTTAACAACACATGCCAAAGACAACACATACCAAATGAGTATCAATGTACTTTGAGTACTAATTCATATGCAATATTCTCTTGACTATGTTGCATCAACTAATAGATCTTCAACTAGGTTCCCGTTGATGCATCGCTAAAATTTTATTTAGTGAGCTTCAGATAGAGGAATGACCCCCAACTTACCTCTTTGATACAAGAATGCATCCTTAGGTAATGGCTTGGTAAATATGTCTACAATCTGTTCTTTTGTATTGACACATTCCAATCTAATTTCTTTGTCCTACACCAATTCTCTGACAAAATGATATTTTATAGCAATATACTTGATTTTGGAATGCATCACTAAATTTTTTGATATGTTAATTGCACTTTTATTATTAAAAAATATGACAACTGGTTCTTTGATCTCAACCTTCATGCCTTCCAAAAAATGTTTAAACCAAACAATATTAGAACAATTTACTGTTGCTGGAACATATTCTACTTTTGTAGTGGATTGGGATGTGCAATTTTGCTTTTTTCTTGTCCAAGATACCAACTTTTTACCAAGAAAGAATTCTCCACCACTTGTACTCTTTCTGTCATCTAGATTTCAAAAATAATCAACATCAGTAAAAACTTTTAGGTCCAGATTTCCTCCAAGTTTATACCATATACCATAGTCTTCAGTACCTTTCAAATATCTCAAGATTCTTTTGATTTCCATCATATGATTTTCTCTAGGTTTAGCTAAGAATCTTACTACTATACCAACTACAAGAGCAATATCAGGCCTTGCATGAACTACATACTATAATTTTCTAATCATTGATCTATATAAGGTCTGATCTACTTCTTTTGAATCATCATCTTTGGTAAGCTTTAATTTAGTACACAAGGGGGTTCCAACTAGTTTTGAATCTTCCATACCAAACTTCTTGAGTATCTCCTTGATGTACTTAGACTGAGTGATGTAGATACCAACCCTACTCTACTATATCTGAAGTCCAACATTGAACTTAATCTGACTAAACATAGATATTTCAATCTCTTTGTTCATTTTCTCTAAAAAAATTTTGTATAGATCGTCATTCCCTATAAATAAAGTATCATCCAAAAATATTTCTACCAATACAATCTTGTTATCTGATCCTTCCTTGATGTACAAACTACTATCATCATTAGTTCTCTAGAAACCAAATTGTATGAGGTAGTTGTGCAAGCTCTCATACCATGCTCTAGGAGCTTTCTTAAGACCATACAATGCTTTGTGTAATTTGCAAACCATGTCCCTTTTGTCTGGATCAACAAATCCTTCTGGTTGTTCAATGTAGACTTCTTCATCAAGAATACCATTGAAAAATGCAAATTTAACATCCATATGATATACCTTAAATCCTTTATGTGCTACATATGCAAGTAAGGTCTTGACACCTTCCAATCTTGAAATAGGAGCCAAAAGTCTCACCATAATCAATGCCTTATTCTAGAGAGTAGCCTTTACATACCAATCTAGCTTTGTTTCTTGATACCTTACCATCTTTATTCAACTTATTCTTGAATACTCATTTTGTTCGAATCACATTTTTATCTTTAGGCCTATACAAGAGTCCACATTTAATTCTTCTCTATTTTCTCCATTTCTTCATTCATAGCCTCAATCAAACTTTAATTTTCCAATGCATCTTTAACATTTGTAGGTTCAAAATAAGCAAGTAAACATGTACCTTTTAGCTTACTTCTTGTCATGGTACCTCCTAATTTATCTCCAATAATCTAGTTTTGTGCATGATGCCTCCTGATATACTTGGCTGATGTAGGTTCTTTTCCTTTTGAATGAATTCTATAGCCTTCATTTTGAATTTCAACTTTTGGCTCTAGTTTTTCTATCTGTGTATCTGGTCCCTCAAACTTGGTAGGCATTGGCTTGGTAGCTTCAGATTGTGACTTAGGTCCTTGTCACTTAGTTTGAACTTCTTCCAACTTGGTGATTGAGGAAGACTTAGGAGTAGAAGTCTCCTTATTGATAGATGTGTCTGGCAACATATTAGGTTAGATGTAAACAAATCTCCTATAGTCTTCTATTTCCTTTTTGCTTTCTTCTTTAGTCCTTTCTGCAAACTCATTAATTCTCACATGTGCACTTTCTATGATTTTATGAGTAGACAAATTGAAGCACCTATATGCCTTACTTGTACAAGAATATCCTAAGAATATACCTTCATCACCTTTCACATTAAATTTGACTTTTCTAGATTCTTTCAAGATATAACTTTTACTTCCAAATACTTTTAAGGAACTTACTTTGAGTTTGTAGCCATATCATAATTCATATGGGGTTTTATATGATTCCTTCTTCAACTGTACTTGGTTTAAGGTATGAACTGCAGTGCTGATAGCTTCTTTCAATTTTTTATAGCAATGTTGTTTTTAGTCATTAGAGTCCTTGCACAATCCATAATAGATCTATTTCTCCTTTTAGTTATTCCATTCTACTTAGGAGTTCTAGGGGCTAATACATGTCTTTTGATTCCTCTTTTGATACAAAAGTTATTGAATTAATTGGAGATGAATTCACCACCTCTATCTAATCTTAAGCATTTCAATCTTTTCCCTATTTCTTTCTCTACTCTTGCTAGATACCATTTGAATTTCTCAAATACTTTTGAGTTTTCTCTAAGGTACAAACAATCGTCATTCTTGAATAGTCATCAACAAAAATAATAAATAATTTTTCTCCACTGTAGATTTCTATTCCAATAGGTCTACATAAATTGGTATGCACTATTTCCAAGATATCTTTAGATTGATAGTTTTTCCTTTTAAAACTAGTCTTTCTTATTTTTCAAATCTGACAATTCTTGCATAAACTAACATCTGATTTCTTCAAACTAGGAATGCCTCTTACTTTCCTAAATTTTCTTAGTTTCACCATATTATCAAATTTTACATGACATAACCTTCTATTCCATAACCAAATTTCTTCAACTTGAGCAATAAAACATGATCAATCACCAAGATCAAGATAAAATAGGTTATCTTTTGTTTATTTTCCTGATCCAATCAATTTTCCTTTGTCATCCAGTAGTCTTGCCTTGCCATGCATGAATTCCACCTTGAATCCAATATTGATTAGCTATGCCACACTCAATAGATTATGTTTAGTCCTTCAACCCAATAGGCAATATCACATACAAGTTCTTTAGTTAATGATATTTGGCCTCTCCCTTTTATGCAACAAGGTTCATTGTTTCCAAACCTTACACTATCACCATCATAGTCTTCAAAGTGTTCAAACTTTATTTTTTCACCGTTCATATGATCTTAACATATAGTATCTATGATCCATGTATCATTTTTTCTCACATGAGAGATAAGTGCCATCTTATCTTCTTCATCATCAAATTCATGTTTTACATCAATGTAAACTATTTCATCTTCACTGTTATTAGAATCCTTAGCCATAAAACAAGTTTTCTTACCTTTGTCCTTGAATTATTTATGACCTTTGAAATCCCTTTTGTCTTTGTATTTGTGACTCTTCTTTTCATCCTTATCTTTGTTTAGGCACCTGGCAGCAATATGACCAACTTCTTCACATGAAAAAAAAATTAAGGGAACTTTATCTTTGTATTTTCCTCTGCCTCTAAAATATTTCCTTGCAAATGGAGCTTCAAAAACTTCAAGGTCACTATTATAAATTTCCACTGATTCTTCTTCACTTTCCAACTAAATCTCCTTTATTTTATTGCCTTTCTCCTTAAGTGAAAGTTTGGCCTCAAATGTAGATTCAATATTCTTGGAAGATGGAACATAATTGTCATAATCGTCTAGCTCAAAGGATGTCAATCTTCCTACTAAGGTATCCAAAGTTATCTTATGATTTGTCTCACATCTCCCTTCCTGAATAATAGATACTCTAATTACATAGATAGGAAGCAATGTTCTGAAAACTTTACTTATAACAATTTTTTCCTTGATTTCTCCTCCAGATGCTTTGATTGCATTGACACTGGCTTTGATTCTTTCCACATATTTGGCAACATTCTCATCTTCTCTTATTGTCATCTAATCAAACTATCCTTACAGGCTTTTAGTTTTGGCTCTCATCACATTTTCATCACCACCATAGAAGTCCTTTAGCTTATTCCACATTTAAAAAGTAGTTTTTTAGTCCTTGTTATCATCAAATTCATCATAGCTAAGAGCAGATGCAATATCTATCATTATGGTGTTATTGTTCTTTTTCTTAGCAATGTCACCAATAGATAATGTACCAGTAGGAGTTGTGTATTATTCATCAAGGTATTTGCATCCTAAATCACCAATGGAAGCTAGATGGAGTCTCTTAAGTCCTTGCCATGGTAAAAAGTTTTCTCTATTAAGCTTTGGAATTTCTCTCTTGTAAGACATCCTAATCTTTAGCTTAGGTCCTTGAAACCTTTCCTACAAGCACGAAAAGATCTGATACCAATTGTTGGAAATGGAGATGGAGTAACTGAGGGGGGGGGTGGGGGGAGGGGGTGGTGGTGGGGGCGAATTAGTTAGCACAAAATTTTTTCTCACAGATCCTATAGATGTTTGATAACACTAATTACTACTTTCACTTGGTAAACATATTGAAAAATGTTAACTCAGTAAGTGCAAAGTATGTTTAACTTTGGTAGAACTAACATTAATAGTAATGAATTGAAAATATTAGAGAAAAGAAATGAACACAATAGACACCATATTTAACATGGAAATCCAATATGGGAAAAACCACCAATGTAACTACTTACTAATTTTCACTCTTTTGATGTGAGCCCTGTTAGGAGCCAACCTAGTTAAAGGTTACAAAACACACTATTCAGTGTGACCTTGTTAGAGGATTTAATCACCTTGTTAGGAGTGGCCTTCCAAGAGGTCTTAAAAAAAATTCAATGGAACTATCACCTTGTTAGAGGATTTACATTTGACTGTTAAACTAACTATGTAAAGAGATTTTGGAATCATTGCTACAATGGATTAGAAAGTAACAATGAAATGACCTGAATGAAATGCAATTGAATTGCTGATTAGAGATCTTTGTTTTGCTTCACAAAAGCTTGATCCTTCCTGATCAAATTTTACTCTGTTGCTCCATAAGGATATTTGACCATCCTTCAAATTCACTCACACTTTCCTTCTCAATCAATCAATATGCTTGCATACTCTTTATACATTAGAATCTCGACTTCACCTTTCATTTATATCATCTAGATTATCAAGTCAGCTTAATTACAACTTACAATGACCAATAATCATTATCACAATCAGTTGGAATCAATACTTGAAATAATTTAACTTCATATCCCAAATCAACAAAATCCTTTGATAGCTAACCCAGCTTGGTAAACACTGATCCTAAAATGATTTCCTATGTTGACCAACTGACGCTTGGTTAACACTGCAAACTTATGAAATCCTTTGGCAACTGAGTGAACTTGGTGGACACTAACTCTAACCAATTTTCTTTTGTTAACCAAGAGAAATCGATTAACACTACTTCCTACCATAATTTCCTTCGATGCCTAAGTGAGCTTGGTAGACATTGTCTTTGTATAGTGATCTCTAGGAATGCTCAATATACAAGGAAAATTGTCTTGCTAACCAAGTGAGTTCGATCTGCACTAACTAACAACTTGTTGGAAATATGATATATTTGTCATTAGTGCAAAAACTTATTCTATCCCGAATGCTTATCTTGCTCATCACTTAGTCTCAAGTATATACTGAGCATTCAGTGGTTACCTTATAAGTTCAATAGGCAAATAGTTCTCACCGAACATTCTAGAAGATACTAACTGAATGAGAAGTTCAACAGGCAAACAGTTCTCACTGAGCATTCCAGAAGATACCGAGTGAAAAAGGTAAAGGAAGTTCAGCAATGTTTACTGAGTGAAAAAGGTAATCAAAGATCAGCAGTGTTTACTGAGTGAAAAAGGTAGTCAAAGATCAGTAGAGTTTATCGAGTGAAAAATATAAACAAAGGATTTAGTGTTTATCGAGCTAAGCAAGGTAAACACAGAAGATAGTTTCTACTGAGTAACACTACATCTACCAAGTCACCAATGGCTACCGAGTTCCAAGCAATGTTTTATGACTAGTATGAATCGAGTCTCTACTTCTATTGAGTGAGTGATGATGCCGAGTAATGTAGTGGATGCCGAGTATCAGAAGGTCATTGAGTCAGTTCAGTGAACTTGAGTTTACTAAAGGGCTGACTTAGTAATGTTTTGTTCACTTGTGTTTTGGCTGACCTTGTAACTGTAAAATATTGGAATGGTATATATGTAATGTATGATATCATTTTTGATATATGAATATGAATATGAACATATTGGCATGAAATAAGAAAGTATTGTTCACATGTAAAGAAGGTATTGCTATTAGTAGCAGAGCAAAAGGAATACAACAAGGTCAGCATAAGGAGCAGAAAAGTTATATCTATCACATCAGGTGATCAATGCAAAAGGATCTTATTAGCAAACAAGTTGTAAGTAGATCCACTATTTCATCCTAACAGGTGAATCAGTTTTTAAATCCTTTAACAAGGTAGACTTAATAGTCTTTTGTAAATCTCCTAACAGAGTGCATACTTCACTATATGTTTGTAAATCCTCTAACAAGGTGGATCTAGTAGTCCTACCGGCTCCTAACAGGATAGATCACCAGAAGTGATCATTGTAAGCCTTAACTTGCCAACTTAATACGGCAGTAATGAAGTTTTGTGGGCATCATCCCCACCCCAATTTTACTTTCTAATTGGAAGGTTTCTGGGTCACCAAATCATTGTGTTCATGTGTTAGGAATGATTGATCTTTCATTTATGTAGTAGATTAGATGAATGAATGATGAATGGTTAAAATGCATAAAATTTTATATGTTAATGATTCACCCCTCCCCTCTTAGTAACACATTTCATCCTGTATATTTCCAACAATTGGTATCAGAGCATTTGGTTCTCAGGACAAAGTTTGACAACTTGAGCAAAGATCAAGAGCAATGGAGATATTCAAACTTGACAAAGCTATTGAAAATGAAAAGTTAGATCTAGAAATGATCATGGCTCAACTCAAAGAAGCTAAGGAGCATCTTTCTCAATCCTTTGATAGAAGGAAGGAACTTGCAAGACAAATGAATGATCATTAGTATGTTGAAGAAAGAATTGAAGACCTTTTACCTTCAAGTAGTTCAAATGAAGCTAATGAGGCAATCAAGGAACTCCTAGCAAAGAATGGTTCCCTGCACGAAGAAGTAAGAAAACTCAAAAGAGAACAAGAAATCCAATCAATCAGGCTATGTGAAGTCTTGGAACAAAGAAACAAGGAAAATGAAGACTTAGAGGTAACAAATAGTCAATCCCTTCAGCATCAAGATCTTATAAGTCAACTTTCCAATGCAAATGAAGCAATTATGAATTTGAGATCTGAAAATGAAGACCCGAGGAATGATCTGATCACTGAAAGACAAATTAATAAAAGCTTAAAAAGTGACTTGAGATCTAAAAGAAAAATCAATGAAAGTTTGAAAAATGACCTAAACACTGAAAAGAAAATCAATGAGAGAATGATGAAATCACAAGCAGACATGACTCAATTAAATCATCTAAGTGAGCAAAATCTTCATAAACAAAAAGGCAAAGTTGGACTTGGTTACAAGGAACAAGGTGGAACTTCCAAACAAGGTGCACAAAGAAATCAAAGGCCTACTTGTAATCATTGTGGTAAGATAGATCATACATCAAACAAATGTTGCAGTAATGGAAAGGAAAAATTTAATGGAAAATGCTTCAATTGCAATCAGCATGGTCACAAAGCTAATGAATGCAAAGAAAAACCAAAATTTGAAGGCAAATGTCACAAATACAAGAAACTAGGTCACAAGGCATGTCAATGCAAATCAAAGGCATTTAATCCAACAGAACAAATTATCAAAGAAATATTTAGTTGGGACTACAATACCTGGTGCAAATGTCACTATTATGGAGAATATGGACACATCAGGATCAACTGTACAAGACATCACCTAAGAAAGAAGGATACAATCATAAGATGTTACACATGTACTGAACTTGGTCATATAGCTAAGAATTGCATGAATACTGGAAGAATTAAAGATGAAAAGAAAGTAAAAGCTGATATCATTCAGAAGCAAATGAGACAACAGTGGATTCCTAAATCTACTGATCAAGATAGTTCAAATAATGATCATGTCACTCAAGAAGTGGGTGACTCCATCATTTCCAATTGAGACTTAAGAAGACTCAGGAACTGCATCTTCTAGCCACATCTTAAAAGTTCTAGATTATAAAAATGGGTGCAAATGATCAATATAGTATTTCAAATACATGGATCATAGAAATGGTATCAATCACCGAGTTGCATGTACCGAGCAAGCCTGACTAAAGTCCTTACTGAGCTAGGTCGGGAGTATCAAAGATTTTATTAGTCTATCGAGTTGCAAGGTTCTACCGAGTATTTCAATGAAAGACTGGCACACACTATGTCATCTCATCTACCTTTGTACTGACCCTTAATGATAGTATTTCATTAAAAGGGCAGAATTCGATTTCATTTTCCACCGTGACTTAAAATCTCAGAGCCAAAAGGATTTCTAGTTGCATGCCAAGCAATTTGAAGAAAAATTCCTAGGAAGTAATTGTTTGAAAATCTTTTCATCCACTGAGCATGAATGGCATCTGCAAGGTGAAGAAGGGTTCTGAAATGCTCGTAAAAGGAGTTGAATGGAAAGCCCCAAAATTCAAGGTAGTGCCCGTAGTTGTAGAATCACTTGACATTCACGGAGCTCAGTCGAAAATGCCTCCTAAGGTACTTCTTGTTAATGATATTTGTGCTCATTTCAAATGTGCTATTCAAGAAATTGGTACATTAGATATGGATAATGCCCTAGGTCAATTATGTGTTGATGGAGCCCTAAAACTTGGGCACAAACACTTAGAAGAAAAAGGCTTGACCCATATTCTGCACCTACCAAGAAGTTTCCAGGTTAAATGGGTTAGATATATTCTGAGCTATGTTCATAATGGTCAGTTGTGGTTGGAACAACCCGTATTGTTAACCAAAAAGATGATTCATAAAATCATGGGTTTACATATGCTAAGCAAAGCTAAAACCACTAAAACCCTAGGTCGAGATGAGTTACAGAAGAAAACCCTAGCAGAGTGGGATGGTAGAGGACTAAAGCTTAACAATTTATCTGACGTGGAACTTAGATTTGGCATTTATGTAATTGCAAATAAGTTATATAGTTCCAGCAGATTGAATAGTGTACCGTGTGAAGCTATGGATTTAGCATTTAAGATTGTAAAGAAAAATCTTGAATTTGATTTGTCAAAATTTCTGTTAAGACAGCTGAATAAAAATATGGAAAGCATAAGGACTTCCAAGAATAACCCCTATACATTTGGTTCTTTTTTAATTTGTTGATTCTTTTATGTACAAAAGTTTTTTCCATCAAAAGGATCTGTAGTATGGAGGAAAGACACTCCAATTTTATATCAGATTAATGAGTTCATAGCAGAAATGGGTGAAAATTTTGACAAAGTCATGGATAACTATTTTGAAGATTTCAAGGAAACGATGAATAATAGGTTCAGAATTCCTCCTAAGCTTGTTGAGGATTAGAAAGATGATATCTGTTTCCTGGGTGACGGTGATCATGTGTACATACAGGCAGTCATACCCCGAGTGGCATGGGTAAAACCATTGCCTTATGAATTAAATATTGATGATGCAAGAGATATCATTGAGGCACTGGTCAATGAACCAGCTATCCCTAACATTCCTACCTTTGGAACCTATGATGAAGCAAAGGCCAGAATAGAGCCTGAAATCAAGCTACCTTAGGCAATAAGCAAAGGCAAGGGGAAGATAGCCAAAATGAAAATTGCTATTGGTCCTCTTATGCTAACTGAAGGTAAAGGTGAGGATGAAGAAGATGATGAAGAAGAAGGAGGAGGAGGAGAAGAAGAAGAACAAGAATCTATAGGAGAAGAACCTCTAAAGAAGAAAGGTAAGGTAACCATTACCAAACCTAAGAAGACGCCTACTGCAGTATTCTCAAGGAGGACCAAGAAAGGAAAATAGGAACCTGTACTAGTTAGACCTTCACTCAAATTTGAGGAAAGGCTCAAACAATTGGAAGAAGGGGTAGACATCATAAATTTCAAAGCTTTGAAATTTGAAACAAGAACAGATGCTGAGAAAATGTAGATAGAGGAACTGGTACTCTCCAAGATGGGAAAATGGAAATACTCCCCTGACCAGCTTGTCTCTCAAATCTCCAAGGAACTACTAGAGAGATTGCAACCAAGATGGGAAACAACCACCAAAATGGTGAAAGATATCTATGAGAAATCTTTGAAAAACCTTCAACCAAATCTCACTGGAGTAGAAATAAAGGCTGCAATGAAAAATCATGAAGGAAAAATGATTATCAGATTCCACAATTGTTTTATTTTAATCAAAGACATTGAGCATGTTGTAAATGATGCAACAAACATGTGGAAAAATATCTATCATCTACATAAGCCCAGTGAAGATTCAGTAGAAATCTAGGATGATGATAGCAGTGACAATGATGATACAACTGCCTTTCCATCCATCATAGTCTCACCAGGAGAGCTGCATGCATTAATGGAGGAAGATAAGGAAGAAAAAGAGGAAGAAGCTGAAGAGGAAAATAAGGAGGAAGATGATCTAGTAAAAAATGCAGCAGTAATCATTGAATCTCTTCCTCACTCTCCACCTAAAACTATCACATCATCAAGGTTGGAGTCAGCTTCCACAGGTTTGATAACATCTTCATCAGATTTATCATCTGCACCTGCCACTTCACAGCTCCAGGTATCATTAGTGGAAATGTCTACCACTTCATCTACCAAGCTATAACCCTCTTCTTTAGTCACCGAGCTAGCCTCCTCTATTCCAACATCATCAGGCGACACATTAGTAAGTTCTACAATTTTGTCAGTTCCAGCCATTTTGACAGCATTATCTGCATCTACTTCAAGTATAACTAGTTTAGATACTACTATAACAGGTATATCATCATTTTTGGGAAGTATTCTAGTTTTTGATCCGGTAAATACTTCTATTGGCATTAATTCTTCAAATCCTATCCCAATTTTTGCTGCTAGCCCTTCCATCTCTACTATTGTGTCTATTCCTAAGATTAAACCAATGGCCACAAAAGTCAAACAAAAGCAACTATTAAGACTTCTGATAACTGGAAAGGAAATACTAGAAGAAATTAATTTAGACACAGATATAATTATTCCAAAAATTGACTATGAAAATGCTACCATTGAAGAAATGAAGTATGCTAGTCAATTAATAGAGATGAAGGCTACGCAGAAGTAGTTAAGATCTGAAAGGGATAAGGAATACAAAATAATAGAGGACACCAAGAACATTATTATAGAGGATATAGGTGTTGAAATAGATTCTACTCAACACATTTTGATTCAATTAGAAGAGGCTGTAAATAAATTCAACGAGGACACCTCTAGTCAAGAAAAATTGATTGAAAAGGCTGAAAGGAAATTTGATAATAAGGTGCTTGAGCACATTGCTCAGCACATTGCAATAAAATAGGTAGAATTGTCTACAATTTTGGCCAATTATGAAAATTCTTTTAATAATGTAACTTCATTTTTTTCCAAACTTTGTGATGTTACCAAGTACACAAAGGAGATCAAAGAAAAATTGAATATAATTGATGAGGATATGAAGGGCAGTGCCCAAATATTGCAACTTGATCCCAATTCAAGTTCATCCCATCATCTCCAAATCTAATTTTTGTCAGAAAAGCAGGCAAAATTGCTGAGAGAGGAAGCAAGGATCAAGTCTACCTTAATAGACATCCAGAACATGATCCTTCCTATCATGGACATAATGCAGAAACACATTGTCCACTCTAAAGCATTGATCCATGACAACAATTTCTTAGTTGCAGATCATATTACTGAACTTTTAGCAGAAGTTCAAATAGCACTCTCCTCTTGCAAAATTTTGCAAGAAAATTGGGATAAAACTTTGGCTCTTATTCTCAAGGTACATTCTGAATTCATCTCCCATTTTGTTGTCTCTGTGTAAATATATATTGCTTAATTTGGCATTATTGTCAAAAAGGGGGAGATAGAATTTAGAGGGGGAGCTAGAGTTAGAAAAGATAGAGATATTTGTAAATACTCCGAGCATATTGTATGGGGGAGATATATGTAAAATAGTACATCAAATTTTGTACATAAGTTTTTTTGTCACTAATGCCAAAGGGGGAGATTGTTGGAATTATGATATATTTGTCATTAGTGCAAACACTTATTCTATCCTGAATGCTTATCTTGCTCATCACTTAGTCTCAAGTATATATCGAGCATTCAGTGGTTACCTTATAAGTTCAATAGGCAAATAGGTCTCATTGAGCATTCCAAAAGATACCAACTGAATGAGAAGTTCAACAGGCAAACAGTTCTCATCGAGCATTCCTAAAGATACCGAGTGAAAAAGGTAAAGGAAGTTCAGCAGTGTTTACCGAGTGAAAAAGGTAATCAAAGATCAATAGTGTTTACTGAGTGAAAAAGGTAATCAAAGATCAGCAAAGTTTACCAAGTGAAAAAGGGAAACAAAGGATTTAGTGTTTACCGAGCTAAGCAAGGTAAATGAAGAAGATAGTTTCTACTGAGTAACACTACATCTACTGAGTCACCAATGGCTACCGAGCTCCAAGCAATGTTCTGTGACTAGTATGAACTGAGTCTCTACTTTTACCAATTACATGATGATGCTAAGTAACATAGTGGATTCTAAGTATCAGAAGGTCATCGAGTCAGTTCAGTGAACTTGAGTTTACTAATGGGCCGACTCAGTAATGTTTTGTTCACTTGTGGTTTGGTCAACCTTGTAACTGTAAAATATTGGAATGGTATATATGTAATGTATGATATCATTTTTGATATATGAATAGGAATATGAACATATTGGCATGAAATAAGAAAGTATTGTTCACATGTAAAGAAAGTATTGCTATCAATAGCAGAGCGAAATGAA
This sequence comes from Cupressus sempervirens, assembly GCA_028749045.1. Classification (NCBI taxonomy): domain Eukaryota; kingdom Viridiplantae; phylum Streptophyta; class Pinopsida; order Cupressales; family Cupressaceae; genus Cupressus; species Cupressus sempervirens. The sequence continues at coordinate 604,015,725 of CM053788.1, forward strand.
TACAACAAGGTCAGCATAAGGAGCAGAAAAGTTATATCTATCACATCAAGTGATCAATGCAAAAGGATCTTATCAGTAAACAAGTTGTAAGTAGATCCACTGTTTCATCCTAACAGGTGAATCAGTTTTTAAATCCTTTAACAAGGTAGCCTTAACACTCTTTTGTAAATCTCCTAACAGAGTGCATACTTCACTGTATGTTTGTAAATCCTCTAACAAGGTGGATCTTGCAGTCCTACTTGCTCCTAACAGGGCAGATCACCAGAAGTGATCATTGTAAGCCTTAACCGACCAACTTCATATTGTAGTAAAAAAGTTTTGTGGGCATCATCCCACCCCAATTTTACTTTCTAATTGGAAGGTTTCTGGGTCACCAAATCATTGTGTTCATGTGTTATGAATGATTGATCTTTCATTTATGTAGTAGATTAGATGAATGAATGATGAATGGTTAAAATGCATAAAATTTTATATGTTACTGATTCACCCCTCCCCTCTTAGTAACATAGTTCATCCTGAATATTTCCAACATAACTGATATGACATTTGTGTAAAAGACAACACACATTTAGACAATTGAATCCAATAGATACCCACAAAAATTCAATACTACGGCATAAGGTGTGCCTATTAAGGCTTACAATGATCATTTCTGATGATCTTCCTTGTTAGGAGCAATTAGGATTGCTAGGTCCACTTTGTTAGATGGTTTACAAATATATAATGAAGTATACACTCAGTAAAGAGATTTAAAGAAAAGACTATTAAGTCTACCCTATTAAAGGATTTGAAGTTGATTCAACTGTTAGGATGAAAAAATAGATCTTTGACTTACAATTGAATTGCTGATTGAGATCCTTGAAGTACTGTTCACCTTTATGTGATAGATGCAACTCTACTACTCTTGATATGGCCTTGCAATACACTTTTTCTACTACTGATTCTCATTTGCATGCTTGTATTTCATTCAAATTATCTCATATTTTTATGTTACATTCTTGGATATGATACAATACATTACATATATATCAATCTAATTCACATAATTACAAGGTCAACCATTACACAAGTTAACACCAGTATTACAAAGTTGGCCCAAATGTAGATGCCCAAGTTCTGAAAACTGACTTGGTGAATTTTTGATACACAACATCCACTGTCATTACTTGACATCTTCATGTAGTTAATAGAAGTAGAGACTTGATCCATACTAATCACTTCAACGTAGTTTTGAACTTGGTATACACCGGTGACTCAGTAGATACAACATCACTCGGTAGAAACTGAATTCCATGTTTACCATGACTATATTTGGTAAAATAAAACTATCCCATCACTCGGTTAACACTTACTTTGCTTCACAAGAACTGATGACTTAGTAGACACTACAAATCTTGGTAACCACTGAATTGCTTGATAAGAATTACTAGACTTCACACTACCTAAATTCACTTGATAACCACAGGAATGCTCTGTAGGAACTGTAGTAGTTGGTAGTCACTAAAATGGAATCTAAGTAAGTGTTGCCACTAATAAAAAACTTGACTTAATATCACCAATCTCCCCCTTTGGAATTAGTGACAAAAACACTTATTACCCAAAACTTATGTACAACATAGTGTGATACTTAGCTTGGTATAACATGCTGATTTTTTTGAGATTTTTCAAAATTTGTCTTTGTAACTTTATTATATATTTTCTTTGCATATATCTACCCCATACAATATACATAATATGTTAGGCATATTGACCCCTTTTTGACAATAATGCCAAAGATTCATACACAACCTACTTATATGGAGACACCAAAATGTGAGAGAAATTCAGAATGTACCTTAAGAATAAGAGTTGAGGTCTTGTCCCAGTTATCTTTCAAAACTTTACAGGTTTGAAGAGCAACTTTTACTTCTACAGAGAGCTTTATCATGTGATCTGCAATCAAGAAATTATTGTCATGGATCAATGTTTTAGAATAGGAAATGTGCTTCTGCATTGTATCTATGATGGGAAGGATCATATTATGGATGTCTATGAGCATGGACTAGATCCTTAATTGCTCTCTCAATAATTTTTCTTACATATCTGATAAGAATCTAATCTTCATATTATGTGTAGAGCTTGAAATAGGGTCAAGTTGCAACTGCTATGCACTAGCCTTCAGATCTTCATCAATCTTATTCAATTTTCTCTTTATTTCCTTAGTATATTTGGTAGTATCACATAAATTTGCAAAAAGGGATATTACATTTGTGTAAGAAGTTTCAAGATTTGACAGAATTAGAGAAAGTTCTACCTATTGGATGGCTATTTGCTGAGGAATGTGCTCAAGCACTTTTTTATAAAATTTATTTTCTACTTTCTCAATTAACTTATCTTGGTCACTGGAATCTTCATTGAATTTGCTGACTGCCTCTTTTAATTGCAACAAAATGTGTTGAGAAGAATCAACTTCAATACCTATAGCTTCAGTCAAAATATTTTTAGCACTTTTTGTGATTTTATATTCTCTGTCTCTTTCCTCTCTCAATTTCTTTTGTTTTACTTTCTTATTGAGGAGTTGACTAGCTAATTGCATTTGATCTATAGTGGAATTATCAAAGTCCCACTTGGGAATTTCAATTTCCTTATCTAGATCTTTATCTTCATCTATTTCCTTTCCACTAATTAGAAGTCTTAGTTAAACTAACTTTGAAGATAATGCTTCAGGATTTAGAATAGAAACAATAGTGGAAATAGTAGGCCTAGTAGAGAAAACTTGTATAGTGCCTACTAGTGGAATAATTACTGGAATACTTGCAGAATCCAAAACTAATGTATTTACCAAACTTCCCAAAACTGAGGTATTCACAAGTGAAGTACTAACAAAAGTATTTATAATTGAAGCACTTACTAGAGTATGCACAACTGAAGTAGTCAAAACTAAAGAATCCAAAACTTCTCTTGTCACTAAAGAACTTATAATTGTGGAACACTCTATATCCATTGCTAATGCTAGCTCCATAACTAAAGGATGTTGTAACTCGGTGGTAGAAACTTCTATCTATGATGTAGTAAGCTGAGAGGTAGTAGGGAGTTATTGGACATTTGATGTATCAATGGTTGTCACAATTAATTCTGTTGAAGCTGTCTCCATGCTTGATGATGTTGCAAGTTTTGATGGAGAGTGAGGAAGTGAAGCTATGACAACTACATCTATCTTGACTGGGTCAATATCTTCTTCTTCTTGCCTAGTTTCCTCTTTAGCTTCTTCCTCTTTCTTCTTCATCATCCTTCATTAATTCCTAATATTCTTCTGCATCAATTTTGTCACATGGAGTGGATTCTTCTTCATTTTCTTCATCCTTGTCACTTTCATCATCATCATCTTTGATTTCAATAGGATTTTCACTTGGTTTGTGAAGATGGAATACATTTTCCCATAGGTTTATAGCACTCTTCACAACATATTGTATATCTTTCATCAAGACTAGACAAGTGTTGAAATTTAGAGTCATTTTTTTCTCATTATCTTTTAATGCTTTATTCACCTCTAAATCATTCAAGTTGGGCACCAATTGTTTTAATGTTTGAGAAAAAATATCTTTGATAGTTTGTTTGGTGTTCATCCATCTAACCTTGACCTTATCAAACAATATTGTAGGGATCTGTTTTGCTAGCTAGTCTAGAGAGAATTTCCATCTGCCCAATTTGTCCATGACCAGATCTTCAACTTCTTTCTATTCTACTAGAGTCCTGGTCTCATATTTAAGTGCTTTAAATTTTTTTATTCTAGAAACTTCTCTTAGTATCTTTAGCCTATCTTGAAATGTGAGAGGAGGTTTGTTGAAGACAACATCAATATCATCTTTTCCTACTTTCTTCTTGGATCTCCTTGTAAATACTATCGTAGATGGCTTTGGTGGCTTGGTGATGATCACCTTGCCTTTCTTCCTTGCTGGTTCTTCTTCTTATTTAGATTCCTATTCATTCTCAGATTCTTCCACATCTTCTCCTTTTCCTTTGGTAATCATAAGAGGGGTGCTTTCTATTTTCAAATTTGAAATCCTCCTCTTTCCTTTGTTTACCGCCTATGGAAGCTTGATCTCAAGTTTAGTTCTTGCTTTAGCTTCATCATAGGTTCCAAAGAGAGATTCCTTTGGATATATAGGCTCATTTACCAAGGCTTTAATGATTTCCCTCACCTCATCAATTTTAACCTCATATGGAAGAGGTTTTACCCACACAACTCTTGGCCTTACTACCTAGATGCATACTATGTCACTATCTACCATAAAGCAAACATCATCCTTATAATCTTCAACCAACTTCTTTGGAATCCTAAATCTGTTATTCATCTTTTCTTTGAAGGTTTCAACATAATTATCCATGATACTATCAAAAATTTCACCCATTTTAGCAATGCACTCATTGATCTGATATAAAATTGGCGTACCTTTTCTCCATACAATTGTGCCTTTAAAGGGGAAAAACTTTTGAACATAGGAAAAAAAACATGTCAAAAATGAACCAAATTTGCATGGGTTATTCTTTGAGGTTCTAATGCTTTCCATATTTTTGTTCAGCTACTTCAACATCAAATTTTTTAGGTCATATGACAAATTCTTCTTTACAACCTTGTAAGCTAAGTCAACTACTTCACATGACACACTATTGAGTCGGCTTGAATTGTAAATCTTGTGTGCTATCACATGGATTCAAAATTTTAGTTATGTATTAGTTACATTGCTGATTTTCATTCCTCTTCCATCCCACTCAGATAGGGTTTCTTTTGCAACTCATCTTGACATAGGGTTTTAGTGGCATTAGCTTTGGTGAGCATGGGGAGACCAGTAATGCAATGTATCATTTTCTTGGTAATTAAAACTAGTTTCTCTAACCATAGTTGAAAATTATGAACTAGACTTAGGATATACCTAATCCATTTGATTTTAAAGTTTTAGGGTAGGTGAGGCATAGGGGTTAAACCTTTCTCTTCAAAATGTTTGCGCTCAAGTTTGAGAATTCCATTCACGCAGAGTTCACTTAGGGCTTTATCCATTTCAAGGGTTACTATCTCCTAAATTGTACATTTAAAATGAGTTCAAATGTCATTTATGAGAAGTACCTTAGGTGGTCTCTGTGACTAGGCTCCATTCGAGTTGAGGGTTTTGGTAATTTCTAGCACTAGTTTGAAGTTAGGAGCTTTCCATTCAACACCTCACACCAACATTTCAGACCATTTCTTCACCTTACTACTATTGCTAGATGCCATGATAACTCGGTAAGCTTAGAAAAAATTTTGAAAAATTTTTGCTACAAATTTTGGTCAAGGTCATTGGGATGCTCTACAAATTGTTCTATTCTCAATATACTGAATTCATAGTGAAAATGAAGTTGATTTCCTACATTTTTTGATAAAAACTTCCCATTAATGCTCGATATGATGAGAACCATAATGGCATTGTGCATGATAGCCTATCATCCACTATCTATAAGGATTTCTCAGTGAAATCTTGTAACTCAACAACCAAACATAACCATGTTACTCCTGACTTCACTCGATAGAGTCCATGACCCAACCTTTCTCGGTAGAGTAGTGAATTTGGTGATAACTATTATTGATCTTGTTGATGATTCTTCTATATCTTGAATAGCAATATGAATCTTTATTTCCTTTCAATTTGAACTATTTAAGATGTGACCTTGAAACCACAGTTCTAGTTCTTCCTTAATAACCTAATTGCAAATGGTGGAGTCACCCACTTTTTGAGTGACATGATTGTCATCACTTGAACTAACTTGCTCGATAGATTTGGGAATGCACTATTGTCTCATCTACTTCTTGATGCTATCTACTTTTGCTTTCTTTTTATCTTCAACTCTACCTGTATTCATGCAATTCTTAGCTATATGACCGACTTCAGTACATGTGTAACATCTCATGGTGGTGTCATTTCTTCTCATGTGATGTCTAACACAATTTATGCCAATGTGTCCATATTCTCCATAGTAATGACATCTACACCAAGTGTTGTAGTTTGAACCAAATATTTCCTTTACAAATTGTTTAGCTGGATGGAATAACTTAGATGTACATTCAGATGCCTTGTGACCTTGTTTCTTGCATTTGTGACACTTACCTTCAAAATTTGGTTTTTCTTTGCATTGATTAGCTTTACAACCATGTTGACTGCAATTGTAGAATTTTCTATTGAATCTTGCCTTTCCATTACTCCAACATTTATTTGATGTATGACCTATCTTACCATAGTAATTGCAAGTAGGTTTTTGATTCCTTTGAGCACCTTGTTTAGAGGATTCTTCTTTATATCCAAGTCCTACCTTACCTTTTTACCTCTAAAGATTCTGCTCACTTTGCTAGTTCAATCAATCCATATTTTCTTGGGATTTCATTATTATTTCAATGAGTTACTTCTTAGAATTTAGATCAATATTCATCCTTTCATTGATTTTCCTTTCAAAGTTTAAGTCATTCCTTAACCTTTCATTTTCAGATCTCAGACTCATGATTTCTTCATTTGCATTGGAGAGCTGATTAATAAGATTTTCTTGCTAAAGGGATTGCTTTTGAATTTTATTGTTTCTTACCTCCAAGTCTTCTTTTTCCCTATTTCTCTATTTTAAGATTTCACAAAATCTTATTGATTGAATTTCTTGTTGTCTTTTCAATTTTCTTACTTTTTCTTGGAGGGAGCCATTGTTTTCTAGGAGTTCTTTGATTGCATCATTTGCTTCATCTGAACTACTTGAAGGGAGGAGATCTTCAATCTTTTCTTCAACATACTGGTGGTTATTCATCTGATTTGCAAGTTCCTTCCTTCTTTTAAGGGATTGGAAAAGATGCTCTTTTGCTTTCTTCAGTTGAGCTATGACCATCTCTAGATCTAACTTTTCATTGTCAATAGCTTTGTCAAGTCTAAATATTTCCATTGTCCTTGATATTTTCTCAAGCTATCAAACTTTATCCTAAGAACCACAAAGCTTTGATACCAATTGTTGGAAATATTTAAGACTAGCTAGGTTATTGAGAGGGGAGGGGTGAATCAGTAACCTCAAAACTTTTAACAATTCCAAGACTTAATAGCATAATCCAATTACCATTAATAGATCTAATCTAATACATGCATGAGAAACTAAAAGCATAAAACACTTTGAACACAATATTTGGTGACCCAGAAACCTTCCAAATAGAAAGTAAAATTGGGCTAGGGATGATACCCACAAAACTTCAATACTATAGCATAAAGTTGGCCTTTTAAGGATTACAATGATCACTTCTAATGATCTGCCCTATTAGGAGTAATTAGGACTGCTAGGTCCACCTTGTAAGAGGTTTTATAAACATACAATGAAGTATGCACTTGATAAAGAAATTTAAAGAAAAGACTGTTAATTCTACCCTATTAAAGGATTTGAATTTGATTCACCTATCAGGATGAAATAGTAGATCTTTGACTTACAACTGAATTGCTGATTGAGATCCTTGAAGTACTAATCACCTCTATGTGATAGATGTAACTCTGCTACTCCTGATATGACCTTGCAATACACTTTGTTCTATTGCTGATTCACATTTGCATGCTTATATTTCATTCACATTATCTCATATTGTTACGTTACATTCTTGGATATGATACAATACATTACATATATATCAATCCAATTCACATAATTACAAGGTTGACCATTACACAAGTTAACACCAATATTAAAAAGTGAGCCCAAATGTAGATGCTTGGGTTCTGAAAATTGACTCGATGAACTTTTGATACACGACGCCCATTGTCATTACTTGACATTATCATTCACTCGGTAAAAGTAGAGGCTCAGTCCATACTAATCACTTCAATGTAGTTTTGAACTTAGTATACACCGGTGCCTTGGTAGATATAGTGTCACTTAGTAGAAATTGAATTCCATGTTTACCATGATTGCACTTGGTAAACACTAACCATCCCATCACTCAGTTAACACTAACCATCCCATCACTCAGTTAACACTAACCATCCCATCACTTAGTTAACACTTACTTCACTTCAAAAGAACTAATTACTATGTAAACACTACGAAGCTTGGTAACCACTGAACTACTCGATAAGAACTGATGGACTTCACACTACTTGAATTCACTTGGTAACCACTGGAATGCTTGGTAGGAACTATAGTACTTGGAAATCATAGAACTGAAATCTAAATAATTTTTGTCACTAATAACAAACTTGACTTAATGTCAACACTGATGTGTTACTATGAATTACCTTTTTATGCTTTCCTATCACTTGTATAGGACTAAGGTGAAATATTGTGATTGTTTGATTTGTGATTTTTTTATGAGCCAAGGGTAGGTTATCTATATGTAATGTTAGGAAGCAACTTACAATGGAGGCCAAGGACCAAAGTGGCTACTAGGGTAACCCATTGTAGATTATTTAAGTGATAACATTTTAGTAAATGGGTTTAAAATGAATTAACAAGATATTGGTACCACAAAAAGTCATAAGGGGCTGTAGGATTAAAAGATGGGCTAGTGGATTAAAAAACTAGCTAGGTAATGTTAGAGTTGACTTGTTAGTATGCCTTGTTAATATGAAAGGATATTAGTACCACATAGAGTCACTAGGGGGCTAAATGATTAAAAGACTAGTTGGGTAAGCCTAGAGTTGGTTTGTGCTATGACACTTGCCCACTCACATAGTAGATTTCCTATGTGTCTATGTTGCCTCTAGGATTAATTGATACTTGAGTCTTGGTACCTTTGAGTTAGATTACTTTTAGGTGATTCCTTGAACCTAAATGTTGGATTTGATTGTTGATTTTGTTATCCTATTTGGGACTTGAGACTATCTCCTTAGCACAATAGGAGTAGACCTTTTTGGGCTCCATGAGGTTAGGTGGTAGTGCTTTTTCTTATACCATTGAGATTCAACCATCAAATGCCATTGCTGGATGTGTTTCTGTAGATGTTCCTTTCTATCTATTCTTGTATTTCTATGATGGATGGTTGTACTATTGTATTGTATTTGATATCATAAGATCTTAAAAGATGATGTAATTTATTTCATGATGTATATTATTTCATCCTTTCATACCCTATGACCTATATAGTGGATGATTTTGCATTTTGTTTATTGCTAAGTGGCATCATATATAATTGTGTATTATTTAAATGGACTTGGACTTGTATTATTATTTCATATGGATTTGTTATTTATTTGACATAGTATTAATTAAATTTAAATGTGACTCAACGTCATGGGGCCCTTAAGAGTCATAACCTGTCTGTGTGTTGTTGATGTATGAGTGTATGTTAATTGCTTTTGCTATTCTATTACAGTTGTTGTATCTTTATCTTTAAAAAAAAAAAGTTTGAAAAACTTAGTAAAACTTTAGGTTAAGTTCTTTTGGGTCACATGGTGGGGCATTACATCTAGTATTAGAGCTTGAGTTTCTACATTGGGAGCTCTGGGTATATTGAAATGCCACTAGTTGTTAACTAGTTGAACTAAAACAAAGCTTAAACTATTATATGTATCTATTAAAAATTTGAAACACTTGAACTTTAAACTGAAATGAAACTTAAATGTTGTTATGTATCTTTTGGAACTTTAACACCTGGAGACTTCAAACTTGAAATTTTAAACTTGAAAACTTCAGACTTGATACTTGAAACATAGAAAAAGGAAAAACTTGTGAGTTGGATTTTAGACATGATTTCTTATGATTATGCTTTCAAGTAGTATGCTTTTGATTATCTTTGTGAATATTATGTTGACCTTTTGTTCAAAGTTTTCTAGGGGATCTATTTTAGTATTTTTTAGAAAGATGAATGTGGGATCAATATGGTATTCAATTTATTATTAAATGAGAATCATATTGCTCTAAGGGATTGAAAGTGTATACATAGTTAACTTATTTGTATTATTTTTTTAAATGAGCTTTTTGTTTGACATTATAGACAATACTCTTTGGCTTTTAGTTACCTTAGTCATTGTAGTAGGCTTCTAGGAGTGAGCCTAAGTCTAGGGGGAGTGGATGTAATGCCTACCCCTAGTTTAGTTTATCTTTCTTGTAGGCTTCTAGGAGTAAGTCTAATTCTAGGGGGAGTGGTTGTAATGCCTACCCCCTACTTGACTTTTTTGATTTGTTTTGACTAGATTCTTTTAGGCATATGCTATGATTATATTTGATGATGATATAGATGTTCATGTATTCAATTTTATTTATTGAATGATGTTAGTTAGATAAATGATTTTTATGTGATTTCTAGGGATACTTACTCCATACTTGCATGTGTATGGTGTGTGTGTATATGGGTAAAAGCACAAACCTGTGTCACCTTTTATAAAGAAAAGTGATATCAGAATGTGACAGTTCAACATTAATGACAAAAAAATCGTATTTGCGTTTAAAATATGAAGATGATGTAAACTGATGAAATGTGTAGAATTGTATGAATTTTATGCGTATAATTTTTATTATTTTTTTGACTAAGAATTTATTCATTTTATTTTATTTTGAAGTCCCTTTTTTGACTGTAAAAAATATAGGATGTAGTTCCCATCAAACAAGTATGTGCAAATCATCTTTTTTTGTTATGATTTGAAAATATTTTATAGATGACATGTATAGCTAGTGCACAAAAAAAAGAAATAATTAATTTTGATGTATATTTTCTTTGTTATAAGCACTCAAGTTCGACCTTGTCAGAATCTAACAGTTTTTTCCTCCCGTCAAAACTTCTCGATCAAATCTATACCTTCTTGAAAAAAAATTACATATTCATGAATAGGATTCTCTCCTCTAGTGATAAATATTTTTTTCTTTTTTTTTTTGATATGATTTACTATTTTTTTTCATTTTTTGAGAGAGCATCTTTTGAAATGTTGAAATATCGACTTATAATATTTTTAGATTATAACATATTATAACTAATCAAAACACTCAAAAATTTATATAATGATGATATTGAATCTGAAATCTATAAAAGGGTATTTTTAGTTTTTTTTTAAAATTGAGTTTTGATAGAGAAATGAGATTTGACCAAAACAGGTGTTTGTATCACAAACGGTGACATAGATCTATGCTTTTACCCATATTTTCTTTATGTTTGATGTTTCTGATGTGGTTGAGGAAGGGAGTCATAGTCACTTGATAGTCGGGATCTAAATAATGCACCACTTCTTGCCATTGCCTATTTAGTTTAGAATATTGTGTTTGTACATGCATGGATTTTATGCAGATTGCACGTACTAGGTATCGACTTCCCCTAATTGCGAGGATGAGTGTACCCTATTGCAGTATTCAATGGTATAAGTGGGGAGATAACTCTTGAGTCCAAATCCTAAACCCTAAGCCAATTGTCCTAGAACTTAGGACAAGTATCTGAGTTAGTTTCACCTTCTCAAATTCGTCAAGTGACATGAATTCATGATTTTGACCCTAGAGTTTGATTATGTTCTTTGCTTTCAGTTGGGTTGTCATATTTGGTTTTGTGAGTTTGTTGTAATTTTTTGTTATAATTTAATGAAAATTTTATACAAAAATTTGATATTTAATTATATTTAATTAATTGAGAAATTAATTAAATAAAAGAATTAAATTTAAAGATTTTATCAGAGTTCTAGTTTTTGATGTATTTATATTTAATTAATTTAATAATAAGTATTTAGTAGTTTTATTTTAAATTATAAACTCTAAATAATATTATTAGTTGAATTAATAAATATATTATTAAAAAAAATCTCTTGAATTAATTAAATAAAAGAATTCAACTTAAAGATAAAGTTATAGTTCTAACTTTAGCATATTTATTAATTTAATAATAATTATTTAAGAGCTATGTTTTAATAATAAACTCTAAATAATATTATTGGTTGAGTAATAAATATTATTTGATTAAAAAGAAAATATTAAAATATGTGAATATTTGATTAATTAAAAAGTAATTAGATTTATGCTTTAAATAAAAAGTCTAAATTTAGAAAATTGGTTAAAGAAAGATTTGAATATGATGTTATTTAATTACATTATTAGATATATACTTTAGTTTACAATATTTATTTTAAAAGTCTAATTTTAGAAGTTGGATAAAAATAGAATTAAAAAATAAAAAAAATAAAGATTTAATATTGTTTTATTATGACAATTTAATTAATAATTATTAAATTAGTGTTGCATTTAAATAATGAGCTTTAATTATTCTTATTAATTTAAATAATAAACTATATTTAAACTAGTGCTTACACTAATTAATAAAGTGGAGGATAAGAAAATATAAAAAAATATTTTAATTAAAAAGTTCTTTAAATGTGCATGAAAGAATTAAATTAAAAAGATTTGATTAAAGTTATAATTTAGGCATATTTATATTTATATTTATTTAATTTAATAATAATTTATTTAGGAGTTTTATTTTTAAATAAACTCTAAATAATATTATTAGTTATATTACTAAATATTATTTTAAAAACATTGCATGATTTAATAAGGGAGAGAAAGCTTTAATTTAATAAAGTTTAATTAAATTAAATTGCATAAAGTGTGTGTATGAAAATTAAAATATAGTAATTAAAGACAAAGGGTTTTTGCATGATTGCATGATCAAAGTCTTGATTTGGGGGAAAATCTCTTTATTAAGGAAATTAAAGCTCATTTCTACATACAGAGGTTTGGAGGAAGGCAATTTTCAAAAGGAGGGTTTTGAAAGGAAAAAGAAGATTTTTGCATTTTTGTGCATTCATTTTTTTAGCATTAGATCAAGGTAGGATCTTGTGGATTTGTGCAATACTTCCTTGTTCTTCAAATTTCTATCGTCTTCGTGTCTTTTGTGTTTCTATTTTCAAAATTTCTCTGGGTTGAAACTATTGTTTCAGAAAATTGATTTCCATTATAGAACCATCTATGATTTAATCTGAAAATTTTAGTAAATATTAAACTTTAGGGCTTTTTCAAAACCTAATGCATTATGAAATTCACTTTTGTATGTGCTTTATGTGACGTATGATTTACTGGTGTTGGGATTTTTGGGTTTGTCTTAACTTTGGCCAATCAGGTGTTGAATATAATTGTTCAATTGTATATTGTCTTTGATGTTACACAAATGTCATTTCAGATATCAGATAGAGTCTACCGAGCCCAGTTGGTTAGCAAAGAAAATTCCATAGTCTATCGAGCATTCTTGAAAGTTACTCTATGGAAACAGTTTCTACCAAGCTAACTTGGGCGTCAAAGGTTTCTGTGGCAGAAATCAGTTTCTACCAAGCTCACAAGGTCAGCGAAGGAAAGTTAGTGTTTACCGAGGTCACTCGATCTCGAGAGGATTTTGCAGAGTTTGTAGTGTTTGCTAAGCTTCATTTGGTTAACACTAGAAATCATTTCTAGAGCAATGTTTACCAAGCAAGGTTGGCCAATGAAGGATTTCGTTGTTTTGGGAAATAAAGTTTAATTGTTTCATGTAATGATTGTAGCCAACTAATTTAATGATTATTGATATTTGTAACTTGTAAATGAGTTGAATTGAAAATTTGTGAGGTATAAATAAGAGGTCAAGTTGTGAATTCTAAAGTATGGATGAGTGGAATGAGCAAGCATGCAAGTGTGTTGATTATGTGAAGAGGAAAGTGTGAGCAAATTTTGAAGAAGGATCGGATATCCTTGAGGAATAGAAAAGTTGCATTCGATCAAAGAGGATCTAGTGAAGTAGAACAAAGATTTGTATTAGCAATTTAGTTGCATCTCATTCAAGTCAACTCATTGTTACTTTCTCACAATTGTAGTAGTGATTTCCAAATCTCTTAACAGAGTTAGTTTATTAGCCATTGTGTAAATCCTCTAACAAGGTGGATAGTCCTATTAAATTGTTCTAAAGTCCTCTAGCAAGGCCACTTCTAGTAGGGTGATTAAATCCTTTAACAAGGTCACACCTAATAGTGTGATTTGTAACCTTTAACAGGGTTGGCTCCTAATAGGGCTCACTTTAGAAGAGTGAAAATTGGTAGCTAGTTTCTTGGTGGTTTTTCCCATATTGGTAGTTAGCTAAACCTGGTGTCTCTTGTGTTCATGTTATCTCTTTATGCATCCATGTTAAATCTTTGTGAATGCTTAAAGATCAATAATAAGTTAACTTAAAATACATCTACTGAGTTACAACATTTTTCTATGTGGCTACCGAGTGACAGTAGTAACTAGTTTTATAAGACATCTAAGGGATATATGGATTTTTTTTATGGTAACTAATTCACTCCCCCTCTTAGTTAATCAATCTATATTTCCAACAATAGGTATTAGAGCTTTTGGTGCTAGCAAGAAGGATTTCAAGGATCTAAGCTAAAGATCAAGATGTCTTACAAGAGTGAAATTCCAAGGCTTAACAGGGATAACTTTTTAGCATGACAAGGTCTCATGAGACTCCATCTGACTTCCATTGGAGATACGGGATTGAAATATCTTGATGAAGAATATACAACTCCTTGTGGTACACTATCTGTCAATGACATTTCCAAGAAGAAGACTCATAATACCATAATGATAGACACTACATCTTCCCTAATCTATGAAGAATTTGATGATATCAAGGACTAAAAAACTACCTTTGAAATGTGAAACAAGGTGAAATATATCTATGGAGGTGATGATAATGTGAGAAGAGCCAAACCAAAAAGTTTAAGAGGACAATTTGATCAGATGAGGATTAGAGAGGACAAAAACATTGCCAAATATGTTGAAAGAGTCAAAGAAAATGTCAGTGCAATCAAAGCTTCTGGAGGAGATATCAAAGAGGAAATAGTTGTAAGTAAAGTTCTTAGAACATTACTTCCCATTTATGTAATTAGAGTTTCTGCAATTCAAGAAAGAAGATGTGAAGCAAATCATAAGGTAAACTTAGAGGCTATATTAGGAAGATTAACTGCACTTGAGCTAGATAACTATGACAACTATGTTCTAGATTTCAAGAACATTGAATCAACATTTGAAGTGAAGCTTTCACTCAAAGAAAAAGGAAAAAAAGATAAAGGATTCTCAATCAAAAAGTGAAGAAGAATCAGAATAGAGTTCTGACAATGATCTTGAGGTAGTTGAACTTCTACTTGCAAGGAAATATTCTTGAGGCAAAGGAAATTTTTTATTTAGTTTTTCATGTGAGGAAATTGGTCATATTGATGCTAGGTGCCCAAACAAGCAAAACAAGGATGAGAAGAAAGATCACAAGTTCAATGGCAAGAAGGACTTCAAATCATTCAAGGAAAAAGGTAAGAAAACATGTTTCATGGTTAAGAATTTTGACAATAGTGAAGATGAAATTGTTTACATTTCTATGAAAGATGAATCTGATAATGATGAGGAAGATAAAATGGCACTTATCTCTCATGTAAGCAAAAATGATGCATGGATCATAGACAGTGGTTGCTCTCATCATATGACTGGTGAAAAAATCAAGTTTGAACAATTTGAAGACTATGATAGTGGTAGTGTGAGGTTTGGTAATAATGAACCTTATTGCATAAAGAGCTTGTATGTGACAATGCCTATTGTGTTGAAGGACTAAAACACAACATGTTGAGTGTGGCAAAGCTAATCAATATTGGATTCAAAGTGGAATTTATGCATGGAAAAACAAGACTACTAGATGACAAAGGAAAGGTGATTGGATTAAGCTTAGAGACAAAAGGTAACTTGTTCTATCTTAAACTTGGTGAATGTTCATGTTTTATTGCTCAAGTTGAAAAAAATTAGTTATGGCACAGAAGGTTATGTCATGTGAACTTTGATAACCTAGTGAAAATAAGAAAATTTAGGAAAGTAAGAGGCATTCCTAGTATAAAGAAACCTAATGTTGGTTTATGCAAGAATAGTCAAGTAAGATGGGAAAGACTAGCTTTAAAAGTAAAAACTATCAGTTTGAATTTTTTTTGGAAATTGTGCATATTGATTTGTGTGGACCTATTGGAATTAAGAGCTATACTGGAGAAAAATTCTTCATTCTTTTTGTTGATGACTACTCTAGAATGATGACTATCATGTATCTGAGAGAGAAATTAGAAGCATTTGAGAAGTTCAAATGGTATTTGGCTAGAGTAGAAAAGGAAACAGGGAAAAGATTGAAATGTTTGAGGTCAGACAGAGGTGGTGAATTCATCTCCCATGAATTCAATAACTTTTACATTGAAAGGGGAATCAAAAGACGAGAATCAACCCCTGGAACTCCCAAAAAGAATGGAATAAAAGGAGGACTCTAATGATTGAAAATAACATTGCTATCAAATACTAGAAGGAAGCTATCAGCACCATAGTTCATACCTTCAACCAAGTATAGTTGAAGAAGGACTCATTCAAAACTTCGCATGAGTTATGGTATGGCTATACATCTAGTGTAAGTTACCTAAAAGTATTTGGAAGCAAATGATACATTTTGAAAGAATATAGAAAAGGTAAACTTGATGTGAAGGGTGATAAAGGTATATTTTTGGGATATTCTTGCAAGAGTAAAGCATATAGATGCTTGAATTTGTCTACTCACAAAGTCATAGAAAGTGCACATGTGAAAGTTGACGAGTTTGCAGAAAGGACTGAAGAAGAAAGTAAAAAGGAACTAGAAGATTACAAGAGATTTGTTTTCATTGAACTTGATATAGTGCGAGATACATCTATCAATTAGGAAACTTCTACTCCTAATTCTTTAGTCACCAAGTTGAAAGAAGTTGAAACTGAGTTGTAGGAATCCAAGTCACATTCAAATGCTACTGAGCCAATGCCTACCGAGTCTAGAGGACCTAAACTACAGTCAAAATAGCCAAAACCTAAAATTGAAACTCAAAATGAAGACAGTGGAACTCATTCAAAGGGCAAGGAACCTCTGTTGGCAAAGTATGTGAGGAGACATCACACACCAGATTAGATTATTGGAGGCAAATTTGAAGGTACTATGACAAGAAGTAAGCTAAAAGGTACTTGTTTACTTGCTGATTTTGAATCTAGAAATCTCAAAGATGCATTAGAAAATGAAAGTTGGATTGAGGTTATGAATGAAGAGATAGAGAAAATAGAGAAGAACAAAAATTGGACTCTTGTACCTAGGTCTAAAGACAAAAATGTGATTGGTACTAAGTGGGTATTCAAAAATAAGTTGAATGAAGATGGTAAGGTATCAAGAAACAAAGCTAGATTAGTATGTAAAGGCTACTCTCAAGAAGATGGAATAGACTATGGAGTGAATTTTTCTCCTATTGCAAGACTAGAAGGTATCAGGACCTTACTTGCATATGCTACATACAAAGGATTTAAGTTATATCAAATGGATGTCAAATCTACATTTCTCAATGGTATTCTGGATGAAGAAGTCTACACTGAACAACCTGAAGGTTCTATTGATCTAGACAAGAAGGACATGGTTTAAAAATTACACAAACTATTATATGGTCTGAAACAAGCCCCTAGAGCATGGTATGAAAGATTGCATAACTATCTTATTCAGATTGGTTTTTAGAGAACTAATGATAACAATAGCTTGTATATCAAGGAAGGCCAAGGTAACAAGACTTTTTTGGAAAAAATATTTGTGGATGATACTTTTTTTTTATAGGTAATGATGATTTATGTAAAGATTTTTCAGAAAAAATGAACAAGGAATTTGAGATGTCAATATTTGGTGAGATCAAATTCTTTGTTGGTCTTCAAATTCAGTAGAGCAAGAATGATATCTACATCACTTAGTCTATATACATCAAGGAGACACCCAAAAAGTTTGGTATGGAACATTGTAAACTAGTTGGGACTCCCATGTGTACTAGACTAAAGCTTACCAAGGATGATGAATCAAAAGAGGTAGATCAGATCTTATATAGATCAATGATTGAAAAGTTACAGTAAGTAGTTCATACAAGGCTTGATATTGCTCTTGCAGTTGGTATTGTAGAAAGATTTTTAGCAAAACCAAGAGAAAATCACATGATGGCAATCCAAAGAATCTTGAGATACTTGAAAGGCATTGAAGATTATGGTTTGTGGTATAAACTTGGAGGAAATATGGACTTTAAAGTGTTTATTGATGTTGATTAGGCAAGAAAAATTGATGATTGAAAAATAGAAGTGGTGCAACATTCTTTCTTGGATAAGAAAAAAGAAAAACTGTACATCTCAATCTATAGCAGAAGTAGAGTATGTTGCTACAGTAGTAAACTATTCTAATATTGTTTGGTTTAAACAATTATTGGAAGGCATGAATTTGGAGATCAAAGAACTAGTTGTTATGTTCTGTAACAATACAAGTTCAATCAACATATCTAAAAATCCAGTGATGCATTCCAAAACCAAGCACATTGCAATAAAGTATCACTTTGTCAGAGAATTGGTGCAAGACAAGGAGATCAGATTGGAATATGTCTGTACAAAGGAACAAATTGTTGACATATTCACCAAGCCATTACCTAAGGATGCATTCTTGTATCTAAGAGGTAAGCTAGGGGTCATTCCCCTATTTGAAGCTCACTAAAATAAGGTTTTAGTGATGCATCAATAGGAACCACGTTGAAGATCTTTCAGTTGATGTAGCATAGTCATGGAAACATTGCATATGAATTAGTACTCAGGGTACATTGTTACTCAGTTGGTATGTGTTGTCTTTGGCATGTGTTGTCAAAGAGGGAGAATATACTGTCATATCTTTCTGAAATTTGAATTTGATTGTGGAGAGTTTTCTATTTGAAAAGAAACTATGTAATTCCTTCATAGAGGGAGATTATTGCATTACAAAATATTGTGGCATAAAATCTAAGAGGGAGAAATGTTCTATCAGAAAAAGGACTTGTTCTCAAATTTCATCTGCTATAATATGTTGTGTTGCCATCAAACAGGGAGATTGTTCAATACAATTGTTCAATTTTGCATTGTCTTTGATGTTACACAAATGTCATATTAGATATCAAATGAAGTCTACTAAGCTCAGTTGGTCAGCAAAGAAAATTCTAGAGTCTACCGAGCATTATTAAAAGTTACTCTATGGAAATAGTTTCTATCGAGCTAACTCGAGCGTCAAAGGTTTCTATGGCAGAAGTCAATTTCTATCGAGCTTACAAGGTCAATGAAGGAAAGTTAGTGTTTACTAAATTCACTTGGTCTCTAAAGGATTTTGTAGAGTTTGCAATGTTCACGAAGCTTCAATTGGTTAACATTGGAAATCATTTCTGGAGCAGTGTTTATCGAGCAGGGTCGGCCATTGATGGATTTCATTATTTTGGGAAATAAAGTTTAATTCTTTCATGTAATGATTGTAGCCGACTGATGTAATGATTATTGATAATTGTAACTTGTAAATGAGCCGACTTGATAATTTGTAAGGTATAAATAAGAGGTCAAGTTGTGAATTCTAAAGTATGGATGAGTGGAATGAGCGAGCATGCAAGTGTGTTGATTATGTGAAGAGAAAAGTGTGAGAAATTTTTGAAGAAGGATCAAATATCCTTGAGGAGCAGCAAAGTTGTATTCGATCAGAGAGGATCTAGTGAAGTAGAACAAAGAATATCTGTATCAGCAATTCAGCAACATCTCATTCAAGTCAATCCAT
The DNA here is from genome assembly GCA_028749045.1 of Cupressus sempervirens. NCBI lineage: Eukaryota > Viridiplantae > Streptophyta > Pinopsida > Cupressales > Cupressaceae > Cupressus > Cupressus sempervirens. The sequence goes on from CM053788.1 coordinate 604,035,283, forward strand.
TATTACTTTCTCACAATTGTAGTAGTGATTTCCAAATCTCTCAGTAGAGTTGGTTTATCAACCATTTTGTAATCCTCTAACAAGGTGGATAGTTCTATTGAATTGTTCTAAAGTCCTCTAGCAAGGCCACTCCTAGTAGGGTGATTAAATCCTTTAACAAGGTCACACCTATCATTGTGTTTTGTAACCTTTAATAGGGCTAGCTCCTAATAGGGCTCACTTTAGAAGAGTGAAAATGGGTACCTAGTTACTTGATGGTTTTTTCCATATTGGGTTTTCACGTCAAATCTAGTGTCTCTTGTGTTCATGATATTTCTTTTATGCATGCATGTTAAATCTCTATGAATTCTTAAAGATCAATAATAAGTTAACTTATAGAATATCTACTGAGTTACAATATTTTTCTATGTGGCCACCGAGTGACAATATTGACTAGTTTTATAAGACATCTAAGGGATCTATGGATTTGTTTTTGTGGTAATTGATTTACCCTCCCTCTCAGTTACTCCATCTATATTTTCAACATTAGGATGTTTACCAGAGGCTTAGGGGTTTGTTCTATGATGTCGTAATGATGTTTATATACAATCTTTTATACTCAACCATGGTAATGTGTCTGGTATGCTCTATGATGTGTGTTGATCTCTTGATTGTTATTTCTTTCTAGTATTCTTGTGTGAAACTAAGGTGAATGGTGTGAACTATTTGATATAACCTTTGAGTCTTTGATTAGTTATTTTTGGATTTCTTTATAATCACTTGTATAGGATTGAGGTGTTTGTATGATTTGTTCTTGGTGATGTCATGTTATGACATGTTTGACTTAACCTTTTTGAGTCTTCGATCAATATTTTTGGGATGCTTTCCAATTGCTTATAAAGAATTGATGTTTTATTGTGAATTATCCTTTTATTCTTTTTAGTCACTTGTATAGGACTAAGGTGAAATATTGTTATTCTTTGATTTGTGAATTTTTAATGAGCCTAGAGTAGGTTATCTATATCTAATGTCAAAAAGTGGCTTGCAATGGAGGCCGGGGCCCAAAGTGGCTGCCAGAGTAACCCATTGTAGGTTATTTAGTAAGTGATAACATTTACTTAAATAGGTTTAAAATGAATTAACAAGATATTGGTACCACAAAAAGTCACTAAGGGGAAAAAGGATTAAAAGACTAGTTGAGTAACTTTAGAGTTGACTTGTTAGTATAGCTTGTTAGTACAAAAGGATACTAGTGACTCATAGAGTCACTAGGGGGCCAGAGGATTAAAAGACAAACTAGGTAACCCTAGAGTTAGTTTGTACTATGACACTTGCCCACTTGCATAGTAGATTTCCTATGTGGCTGTGTTGCCTCTAGGATTAGTGGATACTTGTGTCTTGGTACCTTTGAGTTAGACTGCTTTCAGGTGATTCCTTGATCCTACATGCTAGATTTGATTGTTGAGTTTGTTATCCTATTTGGCACTTGAGCCTATCTCCTCAACATGGTGGGAGTGGACCTTTTTGGGTTCTATGAGGTTGAGTGGTAGTGTCTTTTCTTATACGATTGAGATTCAACCATCAAATGCTATTGTTGGATGTGTTTGTGTAGATGTTCCTTTCTATCTGTTCTTGTATTTCTATGATGGATGGTTGTACTATTGTACTGTATTTGATTTCACAAGATCTTAAGAGATGATGTAATTTATTTCATGATGTATATTATTTCATCCTTTCATACCCTGTGTCCTATACAATGGATAATTTTGCATTCCTTTTATTGCCAAGTGGCATCATATATAATTGTGTATTATTTAAATGGATTAGGACTTATATTATTCTTTCATATAAATGTGTTATTTATTTGTCTTAGTATTAATTAAATTTAAATGTGACTCAACATCATGGGGCCCTTAAGAGTCATAACATATCTATTTGTTGTTGATGTATAAGGAATGTTAATTGCTTCCACTATTATATTACTATTGTTGTATCTTTATCTTAAAAAAAAAGTTTGACAAACTTAGTAAAACTTTAGGTTAACTTCTTTTGGGTCACTTGGCAGGCTGTTACATCTTTCAATATTCTCATGCTTAAAAAGGCTTCTATTCTTCTCAATCCCCTCTTTGATACTCCCACAAATAGATCAAACACTTTGATGCAAATCAAGCCAGTCACAAAACCTATCAATATTTTCCATAATTTCCCCCCACTTTTTTTCTTTAATTATCTTGACTAGATTTTTTATTTTTTCACTTGATTCAAAAATGCTATTCTTATAGGTGCAATCATTTTATTTTCCTTCTATACCTCTTGCACCATTTTTGACAATTGATTTTCACTTTGTTTCTTGATTTCCTCTCCTTTCTCTTCTCATTGTTTTTCTTTTTCCCTCTCATTGTCCAATTCCTTAAATATGTTATTGATTGTAAGTCTAGTAGACTCCAACTTTTTGAAAGTATCTACTACAGATGCTCTTTCATCATCAAGTTGTTTATTTGATTCTTGTAATTTGTCCCTGAGTTCTTTGAAATTTACATATACATCCATATGAATATGATTTAGAGTATAATTACATTTTTTATTGCTTTGTTCTAATTGTTCCTTCAACTTTTCAAGTTTTGCTTCTCTATATTTACATCACTTAGGTTTTTATTGCTTTCTTCTAATTGTTCCTTCAGAATTTTCATTTCTACCTCCATATTTTCTAGCTGAGGCTCTACACTTTATTCTTGAGAGGAATCACTTGTAATAATTTTCTCTATTTCTTTGCACCTACTATCTACTACTTTCTCTTTTGCCTATGCATTTTGAGGTCTCCTTTTAACTTTGCAATTGCCTTCTCCAACCTTTTTTGTCTATCTCCATTTTGAATAGTGAACTGTAGACCACAAAGTTGGTCTTTTTTGCCACACTAACTTTGTCCACATTTTTGACTTTGGAGAAATGCATAGATAGTGTGCTAACATTAAAATCTATTGGATTTATCTCACTCTCTAGAAGATTATTATCTAGTTGTAGGGAAGAAGCAATCATAAACTCCATCATTTCTTTAGTTGTGTTATATGTTGGAAATATACTACTCAATGCAGTATCTTGAGAATGAGGCACCTCAAGTGCAACCTTCTTGAATGCCTTATTATTTTTTGTATTCATTTTTGTAGTTTCTTGAAAATTGATTGCAAAATTATTGAATTGAAAAGTTGGGTCTGTTGATACAATATGATGTTTGAAAGGAGAAAGAACACTTACAAAATTATATTGAAGTTGATCAAAGATCAACCCCATAGCTCCCAAGAATCACCTACATGTAAACACCTACTATAGAAAGAAAGAAGAAAAAAGCTCTGGAGGCTTGAATAGCTAGATCCATAGATGAGACATTCTTGATGAGAAAAATGATAGATTGCTATTATCAAAAGTAAATTGTTTCAATCAAATGTTTACAATAAGAGATCATCCTTATAAAGGAGATCAAAACCCTAAAAAGGTCTAACCTAGGTTGCATCATAATAATGAATCAACAAATTAATTATTAGATGCCTAAAGTTTAGCTTAAGAAAACTAGAGTTAATTAGAAAATATTTAATTACTCTAACACCCCCCCCCCCACAAAGATAAACTTAGTGAGTAGGTTAAAACCTAGAAACTATTACTAAAAGTAGATTTCTGTCTCGAAAAACAAGGACTAATGAGGCACCCAAGCATAACCAAATATTTGAAAAGATGAGAAATAGAGAAAACCACATGGAAAAAACCCTACTCCAAAAAGAGATGAAAATAATGCTGAAAGAAACTAGTGAAGGACTGAGAAAGCCTCCAAACTAGGGAATGTCCTAGAAGATAGGAATAAAAGATAATCATGAAGAACACCACTGAAGCATGTAGAAGCTACAAAGCTTTGTCAAAAGTAACTACTAATCTAAAGAAACTCTACTAAAATAGAATTTGATTAGGTAGAGAAGAGTGTAGTCTGCATCGAATCAAGAGGCACACAAAGGAAAACAACTAAACTCAAAGATAAAGATGGCATGAAACACTAAAGCCTAAAGAGCTGATCAATCAAACCAAGAAAGCATGAGAAACAATAAAAGAAAACCCCTAATGTAGGCAAGGGTGAGGTGATAGGAAACTAGAAAAGTGGGCCGAAAGAACTATATGTCAAGGAACCTTGATCAATATGCACAAAATAGTTCATATGTGTGTATTGAGGTGATCAATCTCAGACATGACATGAGGCTAATGTCATGGAAATGACACTAACTGGACAAAGGAAGATGGCAAACAAAGGGAAAACACCAACCCCCATGGTAGTTTCATCAGAGCAGTACATGTACAATAGGGAAAAAGACATAATGAATCCCAAGAATACAATAATTTGCATGAGTGTCCTCAGATGACATTGCTTGAATCAAAAGGAAAAATAATTGAAATGAAATTATAGATGTAGTATGACACTTTATCTCAGTGTGTTTGCAAGAATACATACAAATGATGTTTAAATAGACTAGAAGAGACATAAGACTAATACAGTAGATAATATAAGTCATGAAAAATCATCTGAAGCAATGAAATCAATCCTCGAACCCGAAACAACCAAGATATCCACTAGAATGTATTTGGAGAAGAATTTTGGGAAACAACTAGCATCACTAAAAAGATGTCAGAAATAAATTTCCAATGATATAAAGAATTCCCAAATCTGAGATCGAATGCTCAAGATATGTCCCCTAGAGTGCAAAAATGTACCCCTGAATTTGACAGTAGAAAATGCCATTAAAAACATCAAAACTAACAACTAATTATACCATTATGACGAGCTCAAAACTAACTCTCTAACAATATCTGTTTTGCACAAAATAGAGTTTGTATGCCCAAGATATGGAAAAAAAAGTGAATGTAGGTCCAAATAGAGCCTGAAGGAGTGATAGGAAGTGGTGATGCAATGCTGACATGGCCTTGATCTTAGATAGTGATGAGCCCAATTTTGATGGGAAAATAACTATTGAGGGAAAAAAAATGCCTAAAAATTGATCCCTATAAAAAATAATCTGATCTCTCAAAACTGTCACTAGTAAAAGAGTCAATGCCAAACTAAAAAATTGATGGCCAAAAAAGTAAAAACATTAGAGAAAAACAAGATTGCTAGAGGAGCCAATAAAAAATAATTTGTGGCCATGATGATGCCATATGTTTAAAGCCAAACAACCTCAAGAGGGAAGAAAACCATTGAAAAAAGAATCTCAAACCACCTCCAAAATCACTTGTACTAATCTACTCAAAGGAAAGAAAAATTGCATACAGGGCCACATGGCAAGGAGGATGGGGTCTTCGAAAAAGGCATCTGCATGGAGTGAAGTGTCATTGGTGACCTCAAAAAAATGCGGGATGTTCATTAATCACCACCAATCATAAAAAAGGAGCTTTTCTCGCATGTTTGGTGAACCCACAAAGTATGTGCTAGAGCCAATCTAGGTAGGACTACTATTGTAAAAAATGTTCTCCAAAGAAGAGCACTTCACCAATATGATGTTGCTTCCTCAAGTTCCAAAGAAGTCCACCAATCAGTACAAAAAATGTGCAACAACTCTTGGTAGATGCACCAATTCAAGATGCACCGAGAGCACTCCAAATTTACATGATTTAAACTCCAAGTTCAATTTTTAATCACGCATGAAATCGAGCGAAATTTTTTTTTTGTCCATGACATGAACAAGGACACCATAAATCATAGATGACATGGGGAATTGAGAAGTCAAAACACATTCAATTTGGATCCCAAAAGGCCTCCACTAAATAACATCCAAAACACATCCTTCGAAGCCACTAAAAAGTGCATCTTCCCAAAAACATTATCAAATGGGAAATGCAGTCAATGCACTCAAGTTGTTGTAGTCTCTCGATGTGATTCAACTTAATAGAAATAGAGGCTCATGGAAGGAGAAAATGCTGAGAGTAGGGGTAGCTCTATGTGCCAAAGTAGCTAACCTAGGCACATTAATGCCATGAGAGAGCTTGACCATTCCTTGCAAGATGGATCTTGAGAATCAAAGCAAGTCATGCGCAAGGCAAAATGCATGCACAAAAAACATGAACAATGGTCTTTTGGAAAAATAAAGTCACCCACAGAAGGACGTTGCAAAGAGGTTGGATATTACACCCAAACAACGATCCATGTATTTGTATTTCCTAACCATGATGTCCTAAGGGCCAGTACCAACTCCATTTTTTTTTTCATGAGACCTAAGGTGTACGAGAGTGATGTGACTACACGAAGCATGCCCCAATAAAATGGGCTACCCTCTTATTTTATTATAAACCATGGTTACATAAAAAAATGCACGATGATTTTAAAAACAAATCAAGTTCCTCACAAGATAATAATTAAAAAAAGTTGATAAAAAAAATCCTTGCTTTGATTTGCATGCACAGTTAGAAAATGACCTAGGTTTAAATTTTTTTTGCCTCAAATTTCAACAACATCCAAATAGGACATATTTTATATGGAAATGAGAGTTTTTGAGTGCTTTGAGCTCAATGGTGATGTCCATTTTTTTTTTCTCAAAGTGTCTCAAAAATTAGTGACCCCCTAGATCTAATAAAAAATGCTAAAAACTCAGATCAGAAAGCTAATGCCAAATCTCTCATGAACAAAATAGGGGCATGAAGATTTGGAGCTCTGATACCATGTTGAAGTTGATGAAAGATCAACCTCACAACTTTGAAGAATCACCTACATGAAAACACCTATCATAGAAAGAGAGAAGCAATAAGTTATGTAGGCTTGAATAACTAGATCTATAGATGAGACATTCTTGATGAGAAAAAATATAGATTGCTATTATTAAAAGTGAATTGCCTCATTTAAATGTTTACAATGAGAGATCATCCTTATAAAGGAGATCATATTCCTAAAAAGGGATAACTTAGGTTGCATCATAATAATTAATAATAGAATTAATTATTATATGCCTAAAGTTTAGCTTAAGAAAACTAGAGTTAATTAGAAAATATCTAATTATTCTAACAAATTATGCTTGTCTTCACCAATGCTCGAGGTTATAATAACTTCATTTTAAGAATGATCAATGACATCACCTCTTCCTAATCTTTCCCCATTTCCACTAACAAATGGAGTTTTTGGAATTTTCTAAAGGTTTTTTTCTTGAGGGAATTGTGACTAGCATTGTATCAATATGAGTATCTAAAAACTTTTTCTTCTTTGCATATTGAACTTCCACTACAATATTCTAGTTAAATTTCAGCTACTTTGTATTTTTTGAATATGAAACATCACGAGAGATTATAATTCCACCTTGGATGGATAATGGCATGGGTTCACCTTTTTTAAAGACCCTGATGGGCCATCTGACTTATTTCCAATGAATGGTTTATGACTAGGTTTCAATGGCTTTGGTATTGGGAGTGGATACTAATCTAAATTATGAATTTAGGTTACAATACCTGGTGTAGAACTTGTGGTATGTGATTAAATTAAAAACAATTAAAATGCAACAATAGATGTTCTGCAAGCCAAAAAGTCATCCATTCATTTTAAAAAATAGAGTTTATACAAGTTTGATGGATCCCAAGGGTCACCATTATCCCTTGGATATGAAAACAAAAAGTCCACAAGCTAATTAATTATAAATTAAACTCTAACAACTATAAAAGCTATTAAAAAACTATATTAAAATTTATGTCTACTTGTAGAAGTCATAACTTTCTACTCATAGCTTGAAATCATAAACCATCAAAGAGTTCTACATTTATTATTTGAAGTCTTAAGCATAACACTATGACTTCTTGGCCTTTTCGAAACCCAAAAATGCCTCAGACACCTCAAAACGCAAAATATTAGAACATAGAAAATACCAAAAAAATGGATTTCAATATTTTATTATTTTTTCTTGTGCCAACATCCTCTACATCTTCTTGGACTATGTTTTGATCATTTTTTCCTCCTTGAGAGGAAATGGGCCCCATTTTTTCCACAGTTTACGTTAGATGTGGAAAATGAAGTAGGATTTGTTCACCATTTTCCTTGTTGAACAAATTATCCTTCTTTTACCACACAGTACAAATAGATTTTATGGTTCCTCAAATTCTTCATGTCAACCTTCACAATTTGATCACTTTGAAGTGGATTGATAGATTCTAGATTTAACTCTATATGACTGATTTCTTTAGAAACATCTGCAATATCTAGTAAAGGAGGGAAATATGGCTTCAACAACTCTACATTTAAGACTAGGTGAATACCCAAAAATGAAAGCAAGTTGAGTTCAAATGTATTTTCTCCAACTTTCTTTATAATCTTAGAAGGATCATAGAAAAGAGAACAAAGCTTCCTATGAGGGCCTTGTAGGTGTTCCTTCTAGAAATGCAACCATACCTTATCCCTATCTTGAAAATTATGAGGAGTGTGATGCTCATCATGCCTCTATTTATACTTTTTAGTGGTCTGCTCCAAAATTTCATGAACTTGCTACTACAAATGATGAATTCTATTAATGAACTTCATTATTTTTTCCTTCTCCTTATCCAAGCATGGCACCATGTTAGGTTGCATAATAGGAATAGAAACATTTATTGGTGCTATGGGCTAATATCCAAGGCAAACTTCAAATGGGCTATGGCTAGTTTAGCTATGAATTTCCCTATTGTAGCTATGTTGTACATAGGGAAGGCTCTTATCGCATGTACAAGGATGTTTGGAGTGATATATGCATAGGATTTGAATAATCATTTGATTAACAACCTCTATTTGACCATCTATTTGATGGTGGAAATTAGTAGACTTTGTTAGTTTTGTGTCCATTGTTACCCATAATGAAGACCAAAATTTACTAAGAAAGCAACTATGCCTATCTAAAATAATACTTTTTGGTAGCCCACAATGAATTGAAACATGCTCAAAAAAGAGTTTTGTAGTTTGTTTAATAGAGATTGCCTTTCTACAAGCCACCAAGATTGCCATGTTTAAAAATCTATCAACTACAATCTATACACAACCATGTCCATGTTTTGTGGTAGAAAAACCATACATAAAATCCGTTGAAATTGAATGCCAAGGTTTATCTAGAATAGGAAGTGGTAAATATAAACCCATCTTATGATTTGTAGGCTTTGTAATGGCACATGTTGTATATTCTTGAATGTATTTCATCACATAATTTTTCATTTTGACCAGTAAAAATATCTTTGTAGTATAATAGTAGTATTACCTATTCCAAAATGACCAGCAACTTACTATAGTGAGCTTCCCATATTAACTTCTTACATCAAGAACACATATTTGGCCAAAGTTGCAGAGCAATCAATCTTGCAAGTAAAAATTATTCACGTGCTTACCTTCCACTAGCTGAGTATAAACATCAAAAAATTCATTATTATATCCATACAAGTGGGCCCAATTTTCTATTTGGTGACTACATGATTCTAATACCATACTTATTCCTACAATTGGAGGCCTACTCAAACAATCTTCTACCTCATTGGTGCTTCCTTTCTTATGATGAATGTTGAGATGAAATTGTTGAAGATAAGCTGACCATCTTTGATGTCTATCATTCTATAATTTACCTTGTTTTTGCAAAAATTAAAGGGGTTTGCGATCTATGTGGATGATAGTCTCCTTTTCCAATATTTAATGTTTCTATTGCTTGCAAGCTTGAACAATAGCATATAGCTCTTTGTCATAGGTGGGATATCTATGCAATGTATCAGAAAAAGTCTCACTATGGTAGGCAATTGGATGTCCATGTTGCATGAGGACTGCTTCCAAGGTATATTCTAATGCATTGGTTTGTATTCAAAAGACTATTGTAAATTAGGAAGAGATAAAAGTGGTGCAAAACATAACCTTTTTTTTAACTCCTAAAATGCTTTTTGTTGAGCACATGTCCACTTGAATTTTACTTTCATACCTCCTCATAATGAATGATTCAAAGGCCAAGACAAATTCAAAAATTGAAACACAAATCTATGATAAGAGTTAGCTAACCCCAAGAAGCTACAGAACTATATAAGATTCCTTGGAACATGCCAATCTTTAATTACTTGGATCTTTTTAGGATCAACATGAACACCCTCACTATCAATAGCATATGCCAAGTACTTAATAGTTTGCATACCAAAATAACATTTTATTTTATTTTCATAGAGTCCATGGTTTTATAATGTAGAAAGTATTTGTTCCACATGTTGTAGATGTTCTTCCCATGTTTTACTAAAAATTCAAATGTCATCCAGATATACAACTACAAATGAGTTAGTGAATGGCCTAAGAACATCATTAACCATCCTCATAAATGTGGCTAGGGCATTTGTGAGACCAAAAGGCATCACCAACCATTCAAATAGTCCTTCTTTATATTTAATGGCAGTCTTCCATACATTTTTTGGATCAATTGGTACTTGATGGTACCCAGATTTCAAGTCAATTTTAGTGAAGAATCTTGCCTTCTTAGCTATTCTAAGAGATCATCTATCTGAGGAATTGGATATCTATTTTTTATAGTGATCTTATTCAATGATCTGTAATCAATACAAAGCCTCCATGTACCATCCTTTTTCTTTGCAAGAAAAATTGGGCTACCATAGGGAGATGCACTTGGGTGGATATGTCCTTTCTAAATTAATTCTTGTATCTTCCTTTTTATCTTATCATTTTCTAGAAGTGATCTCCTATATACTAGCTCATTAGACAATGGGGTTCCTAGTATCAAATCAATAGAGTGTCTAACTTGGCAATGTGATGGTACCCCTGTTGGTAACTCAAACATATTCTAATATTTTGTTAAAATCTAATCCATTGATCTTTTTTGGTTTTTTTGTGATGGACACGATGGAATGGGAATTACACACATTTGTCTTTTGTTCCTCTAGATGGATCATCAATAATGCAAATGTACTAGTTTTGGCTATTAACCTTCTACACTATTTTACACTAATCAAAGATGCAAAGTTTGTAGGAATTACCTTTGGAATATGGTACTTTTTTCCACCTAATTTCATCATGCTTTGTGACCTTGACTCATACACTCCATGATGTTGATACATGTATGGCTGCTCCAACAAAATATCACACACATCAAGAGGAGCTACATCATAGATCACATTATCTTTGAATGGTTTTATGGAATATGAAAGATGAAATTGCTTGTTTAGTTGAATGTCTCACCCTTGACTTACCCACCCCATAGAATATGGTTGTGGGTGTGTGATGTCTTTAGATTCAATCTCTTTATAGATTTAGAAGATATTAAATTCTTTTGGCTACCACTATCAACAAAAAAATGTAAAGGTTTTCCTCCTACCCACATTTGTGAATGGAATAATCTCTCTTCATCATCACAAGAAAATACCTTTGTAGTGACCATAGTGGCATATGGGTCAGCCTTAATGATTTGTTCATCCTCTTGTTTTCCAACTTCTGTCATCTCAAGTTTAATAGCTTTTTCATGGGTTTCCATCACTAACTTCATTATAGTTCTACAATCTTTAGTGTTATGAGAGGGACTTTTATGGACTTCACACCACATACCTTATTCTTTCCCTATTTTCTTTACCCCCCATGTCTTCTTTTCTGGTGAATTTGGAGATAGTTCCTTGGCTATTTGTTTTCCCATTGGCTTATTACCTTCACCTTTCCATTTTTTCATTGGATTTTCCCTCCTCCCTCTTTTTTTTAACTTCTGATCAATTTTTGATGCATATTTGAAAGCACCAGGTAATGTTTCTATATTCAAGAAATCCATTTCAGTCTAAATGTATCTATGAAGACCACTCTTATACTTCAAAACTTGATGTTTTTCTATCTTTGATGTCAAGCTTTGTAGAGAGAGCATGAAAAATGTTGGTATACTCTTGAACTGATTGGTCTTTCTTCTATCAAAGTAATTTCCATTGCATATATTTTTGTTCATAGGTATTCCCAAGGTAATATTCTTGTTTTATATGCTCTACAAATTCTTCCTATGTGGGTTTTCCATCAAATAACATAGAAAATTCATGTCCATCATGATATTCTTGGGTTTCTTCAGTTGTTAAGTGTACCTCCCATGCCAACTTCACATGATTCTCAACTTTGAGGAGGGTGAAGGCTATCTTTTCAATACCTGATTAATTATTAACACAAAAATACCTCTCCAATTTGGAGAACTAATCATCAAAAGCATCTGCATCAATTTTTCCTTGAAAAGTTGGAATGTCAAAATTTACTTGCACCTTGAATGGGGTTTGTCCGCCAAATTTTGAATTGCTTGGATTAGCATGCAACTCTCATTTTTTAAGCATCCATGAAAATTGCTACATCACTTCTTCACATTGTTTATTTAACACCTCTTCTACTAGTTTTTTGAGGGATTCATCCATCCCTTTTGATGATTGTTTTTCCATCTATGATCGTGTGCATCTCAAAGGAAGATAATCTAAGATATCTCTCATGGCCAATCCTAATCTTTGATAAGCTGGCTATGTATGATTTGACAGACAGGAGCAAACAAGCTCTGATACCACTAATCTAAATTATGAATTCAGGTTACAGTACCTGGTGTAGAACCTACAATATTGTGATTAAATTGAAAACAATTAAAATGCAACAGTAGATGTTCTGCAAGCCAAAAAGTCATCCATTCATTTTGAAAAATAGAGTTTATACAAGTTTGATGGATCCCAAGGGTCACCATTATCCCTTGGATATGAAAATGAAAAGTCCAAAAGCTAATTAATTATGAAATAAACTCTAACAACTATAAAAACTATAAAAAACCATATTAAAATCTACGTGTACTTATAGAAGTCATAACTTTCTACTTGTAGCTCGAAATCACAAATCATCAATTTTTTTGGAAAGATATTATAGTGTTCTACATTTATTATTTAAGGTCTAAAGCAAAGCACTATGACTTCTTGGCCTTGCTAAAGCCTAGAAATGCCCCAGAGACCTCCAAGAATGCATAATATTAAAACATAGAAAATACCAAAAAAATTGATTTTGATATTTTCCCATTTTTCCTTGTGCCAACATCCTTTGCATCTTTTCAGACTATGTTTTGATCTGATACCAATTCACTTAACCTGTTGTGCCCAACTCACTATCACCTAGATAACCCATTTTCCTATCATCTTTTCCCATTTTCCATATTTTCCCTTATCTTTTGATTAAGTAAAATATATTTTCTAGTTGAATCAAATGTACTACTACTAGTAGTATTTAGAGCAATGGACTTAGTGGAACTAGTGGCAATGCCTTTGGTAGTAGATGTAGGATCCTTACAAGCCTCATACTCATTATCTTCATCATTTGCATCATGTTGTGTTGTTTCTATATCTAGATGTTTCATCCTTAGGCAAGTCTTCAAAATTTGGTAGAAAATGTAGGATGTTATATGTTGAACTTTTTCTTTCTATATATGTAATTCTTGAATTCATGATGACAACTCCTCTATTAAAATATTGTTTTCATTGGTGCTCTTCTCCATATTTATTTTGACCTCTTCCCATGAGTCCATGTTTTTTAAATCTTTAAATCAATGAGATACTTTCATGTTGACATTTTCTTTTAGAGTTCCCATTCTATACAAGCTTTGTACCAATTATGTTTAGTGGATCATACTACCAGTGCTTCAAGAAACCAAATTAAAAAATTGTAAAAAAATCTTGTACCACATTGAATGCTCTTCTCTCAAATGTAAACCCTCTGCATCTGATAGGAAAGAAAGAAAAAATGGTTTTCTTTTGCTAACAATGAAATAGTACATCTTTCATCCACTATACATATTCCAATGTAAATACCCTCTCTGTCACATGTATTAGAAGTTTGTGGAGTTCTATAATTGAACCATAAAATCTTAATACAATGTATTCTTCCATAAAGTACCAGTCAACCAATTGAATTTGACTTCCCAGTTAAATTAATTGTTTACAAGATATATGCAATCCAGACATTCAAGCACATGTGATTCTATGATAAAGTGGTTGTAGTTCCCTTGGGGATCACCCATCCTAATCATAGATGTTCATTCAAATATTGGTTTGTCAAACTTAAGATGAAGCTTGTTAAAAAATTTGATGATGGTTTGATAACATAAGATAGCACAAGTATGTTGTGTATCTAAATGTCTTCTGTGACAATGGTTCTAACCCTCTTTTATTCATTAAAATTTGTTCCTACATGTGATGTAAAATGTTCCCAATATAATTATACCTTGCTAGTTATTTTAGACAATGAATATTGGAAATTAATTTCAGAACGCTGGCACCCACTTTCTCATTACTTTCCAAACTGAAACACATCAATAGCAAAGATTCAATATCTTGAACCCATTGCAAAAAAATCCAATTCATAAGGAGGTTTATGATTATGAGTTAGATTGAATCCATTTTATAACACTCTAATATAAAAACATTTTGTATTTGGTCCTATGTTGTCATATGTTTCTGCCAATTTTTTTAGGTCAATGTGGATTGGGTTTTCTGCTTCATACCCTAGGTCCAATAATCTACCAAATTCACTCTGTGTGATTGACAAAATTACCTCCTACGCATTTTGATTGAAAATTTCCTTTTTATTTTCATCATAGTTTTTGGCACAAACCATTACAAATTTTAGGTAAGGGAATACTTGAGGAGTCCCAAGCAGGCAATTCCCTAGTCCATGTTGCAAATTTATTTACAATTCATGCTATCATGTTGTTTGAATTATTATATTTTTTGACTCCTTTTGTGGATCACTTCACTTATCTTCAATTGGATATCTTATTTCCATAATTCTCCTTCCATAGATAACATCATCCCAAATATCGTAGAATTCATTAGTAAAACCTAGTGTTTTAACCACATTATGCAAGTCAAAATATAGCTTCCTAGTCCCCTGTATTTTATTTTGGGTTGCAATTCCATTGCCAGTGCTGGTGTTGGTGCCAGTGCCACTTTTCTTGTATCTTTTCATCATCATTCAATTTTTTATAGAACTATACATAGACATAAATTATAATTTACAATCATGACTAACATTTAAAACCCAAATTATATTTCTAATATTCATCATTGCAAGTTATTTGACTGCTAGAAAGTAAACAATTAAGGCTTACAATACATGATAAAATTGAAAATTAAGCCTTGAATTCTACAAAAGATGCTAGTTACTAAACTGATAGTAAAAAAATGTGTGTAGGATCTTACCTAGAATGTTGAAACTCAAATTGATAACTATTTTCTATGATGCTATGAGCTATCTTAGAAGTTTGTGCAAAGATTCAAGATTAAAAAATGAAAATGAAACCTTACAATCTACACAAAAACAAATTTTACAAATTATAAAATTGATAGAGTTGAGAATGTATTTGATATTAATTCTTACATACATTGTACAATGGACAACTGGTATTATAATTAATTATGAAATTGTAAATGTATGACCTTATAGTATAATTTAGGATTAACAATAGTAATTATTGCTAATTTTTAAAGATTTGGTGACTTCTTTTTGAAGACTTCTTTTCTAGGGAAATTTTGAAAAAAATATGAGGGTAGCCAAAATCAACTCGAAATAAATCTCGATCCATCGATATTTGATGCTCCAATAGTGGTAGGCACATCGATCTTCACCTCTTTACATGCCACAACATTACAGGACATTCCAAATTGATGTCACATATCTTCTTTCTCACCTAATACATATATGGCATGCACGTTCTTTCCACAACATTTGAGAAAGAAAGACCACTCATTCTAAAAGTGGCCTAAAATACAACTAGGCCCATTCAATCTTTTTTTAATAAAATGATGTGTAAAGGATGCCAATGCCTCAATAGTGTTGGGAATTTAAGAGGAGTAATTGAGAGGGGAGGAGTGAATGAGTTATGAAAAAAAGAAATCCTTGTCCTTTAGATGTCAATACAATCTTTCACTTATCATACAATACTAAATAGCTTGGTTAACACTAGAATATAAATGATACTTGGTTAACAAAGAAATCTTAAGATGTATTAATCTAATTTATCCTTTGGTGACTTAGTTGTAGAAATATAAAGCATAACATGAACATAGATGACACCAAGATTTAACGTGGAAACCCAATTTGGGAAAACAACCTTGCAACTAGTCACAATAATTTTCACTCTTTTGAAGTAAGGCTTATTAGGAGCCAAACCTATTAAAGGTTACAAAACATACTGTTAAGTATGACCTTGGTAGAGGATTTAGTTCACCCTATTAGGAGTGTCTTGGTTAGAGGTCTTTAAACACTTCAGTCTAGAAATGTCACCTTGTTAGAGGATTTACAAAATGACTATTAAGTCAACTCTATTAAGAGATTTCTTTACCAGCTACAATAGTTATAAAGAAACATCAATTTGAACTGATTTAAGAAGTAACTTTCTTTTCTTCTTCATATCTCTATTCTAGCTTGACCTCTAGATCCTTCTTGATCTGATGTTTCTTTGTAGCTTAACTTTCACACTTTCCTACTCTACCTTGCCTTTATTCACATATCCATCTCTTTCATATTCATATTAATACACACAACTTGACCTTTCTTATGTATCATAACCTAAAAAAAATTAGCTTAAAAATCCTTTCAAAAAATCAATAAACATCCAAATAGTCAGCCTCAATTAATAAAACATTTTCTAATTTCAATTTGCTATCACTCACTCAACGCTATAACTGAACACTTGGTTGATATTATGAATTCATTTCCTGACCACTTAGTAAATACTAAACTCTTTCAATGCTCAACCACTCTATCAATACTATAAGAAAGAATCCTTTCATTCAGTAACTTCTTGGTTAATACTGGAAAGTCTTCATTACTTTACTATTTGGTCAATACTAAGATATATAAGGTTAATACTACAAATTCTATATTGCACAGTTAATACTATCATTTTTGTAAACATCAATGACAATATTCAATTGAATAATTGATTCCAACAAATAGATGTTACTTTAAGTATGTAACATGCCCTCTTTCTAGGAATATGGGAGTACAAGTTGAGTGTTGCCAAAAATGGCTGAAAATTCTTTTGGATTTGTTGATCTAAGTTAATCGAATGGTGGTTGACTTGTTTCTTTTTTGGTTCAATGTAAATGATGCCCTATCACTGAGTCATGCATGTCACTATGATATTTATTATGGATCCACCATACACATTGAAATGAATAGTGAATAGTCATAGGTGATACATGCATGCTACATGGCTTTTCTCTAGGGTGATTTGTGAAAACAAGTTGAGTGCTATCCAAATTAGCTTGAAATACATCTCGAGCCATAGATCTTTTCTCATCCAATGGTAGTTAGGGAATCTCTTTTATCATATTAACACTTGTGACATCATATAAAATTATAATTATAATAATAATATAATTATTATTATATTATTATAATAATATAATTATTATTATATTATAATAAGAACAATGTTGTATTAACACTTGTCAAAGACTCCAAAGTGATCTAAAGTACATCCAAGAATAAAATTATAGATTAAAATAAGATCTATTATGATAAACAAGTGCCATGTAGTGACTTTTATTTTTTGTAACTTGTAATAATTTAATTAGGGAGAGTAAAACATATTTTTATTAAAGATAAAATTTACTAGTTAAAAATAAATTCAATAAAGATATTTTATGTTAGTAAATAATTTGATTTATTTTTGTTATAGTTTTTAAAATTATTTTTTGATTGAATAAGAAGATATTCATAAAAAATTAAATAGAAATAGGAATCTATGTATTTGTGCATTGAATTTCAAACTAAATACTTTACATTAAAAAAATAATTATCTTATTTTATGCTTTTGATGATGATTAAAAAATAAAAGTTGGTATGTTATAATCAGAGTGTTTGTATGAAAATAGAGTAGTTTATAAATATTTAATATATTGAATACTATGTTAGATCTTAGAGAACTACTCCAACAATTATATTAGGCTATAACTAAGGACCTAATAGAGTATAGTTAAAGCATTCTAATTTATATAGCATACTTAAAGTTTTAATTAAAATTTCAAAGTTATTACAATATGAATAATTCAATAATGCTACATCATTATTAATTTATTAATTATCAAAGTTGACATGTATTCTTTCTAGGTGCATATAAAATGGTTGAACATTCCCCATATTTGCCCAAAAATCATCTTTGGTCATTGATCTAAGTTGAGAAAATGGTGCTACTATGAGCATAGTGATTTCACACTTGATTCATGTTTTCCATGTGTCTTCTTTTTGGGGCATTTGGAAAATCTAGTTGGCTATTCCCAAATTCGGCCCAAAAAACATCTGGGGTCATTAATTTTTGTTCATCCTATGGTAATCATGACATTACCTTTATAATATTACTAGCATAGTTCTTAAATAGATTAGAATATATATATATATATATATAATTTTCTTTTCAAGGATACTTCAAATTTGATTGTAAACTAAACGCATCCAATGGAGAATTAAATTTGATTGTAATAGTAACTATCAATTCTGTTCCACATATTCTATTATTCCATACTACTGAAATCAAACACTAAAGTAAGTGATTATTAATTTAATTAATTATTAAATGTTGAACGCCAATATGTTAATTTTAATTCAATGTTAAATGTTATATAATTTTTCTTAACAAATGAATAGAAAAATTTAAAAATGCCAAAACATTGCATAAGTGAGTATAACAATAAAATATAATTTTATATGGAACTCAAATTTTTTTATTGACATTCCTTATAAATTAAAATATGAGGACACATATGCAACAATTTTTTTTTGATAAAAAAACAAAAAGGCCAATCCATGCCCATTTTAATTGGTGCTTCAACTACCCAACAATCAAGCCCAACAAAAATGGTTGCAGGGGCATATTTTGGCTGGGTTCTAGAAGCTTGTAGATTTCACCCACCCAAGGGATCCCCACCTCTGATTCTACATTAGAAACAATGTCAATATCATCACCCAGGTATCCCACTTTAAAACTCCTTCTTAGGAGCAGCAAAATGTTGACCCTTTGTTCTTTGAGGTCAAGTAGAGATGCTAGAAAATAGGATGTAATATCCATGTTGACATGATATCTATTCTCATTCTCCAAAAAATCACACCCTAGAACCATTTTCATAGCATAAATAATGAAATGTAGAGTGAGAAAAACCTCACTATAAATTGACAAGAGGTTTTCATTAGTGATGTCACCTAAAAATGCCTTCTTTTCCTCTTTCAATTTGCATGTCAAGCGAATTGAAGTGTCCATCTTGATTCACACTTTGTGAAAATAATTAACTATAGAACAATGACTATAGACTTGTGACTATTGATAAATGACTACTAGTCTACCACACCAAGTAAACTAGACTAGAATTTAATGAACAATATGAGTATGTACCATACTATTGACTACCAAAAATGAGATGAGCAATGACAAAAGATGAAGCTCAATTTCCTATAAATAAGCTGAGTGGCTAAGTAATGGTCCCTACAAATTTGTCTATCTGACTTCCAATTCAATTATTTTAAATGATTAAATCTTTGCAAATCTTAAACATAAATATAAGTTTGTGCTGAAAAAGTTATAATGTGTGTCGAGCCAATGGGAGAGGGAATGTCACTAATAGTGACAAGATATCTATTTAATGTCCACTACAAGTTGTATAGGGTGGATGGAAATGTGCCACCATTCTAGAGACTTGAACAAGCTCGAGGCTTCGTTCAATACATTTGGACCAAAGTAAAGCTTCAACTGTTGATATATTATCACAAGACTACAGTTTGTAGATGGATGTTGTTGGTTATGCATATATATTGAAGATATGACATGTTATTTGAACCATTTCCCAAAAATCCATCACTTTGAACATCAATTCCTTCTTGCATGCTACATGTGTACTATGTACTACTACTAACTAGTAAGTACTTACTAAAAAGTAAAATTATGACACATAAATTTGGAAAGTAATAATTAAATACATCATCTAATAATTGTAAAATAACTAGACCCCAAAAGAAAATACCATGCCACTAAAATATCAAATATCAAAAAAAGGGGTTTAGTTTGCATTATATCCTCTGTATCTTGTTTACATTTCATCTTCATACATACATACATACATACATATATATGAAGATGAAGATGAAATGTAAACAAGATATAGAGTTCATCTTCATATATATATATATATATATATGAAGATGAAATGTAAACAAGATACATAGAATATAATGCAAATTAAACCCCTTTTGTTGATATTTGATATTTTAGTGGCATGGTATTTTCGTTTGGGCTCTAGTTATTTTCACTTTGAACATCAATTCCTTCTTGCATGCTATGTGTGTACCATGTACTACTACTAACTAGTAAGTACTTTAAAAAAATTATGACACACAAATTTGGAAAGTAATAATTAAATAAATCATCTAATAACTATAAAATAACTAGAGCCCAAAAGAAAATACCATGCCACTCAAACATCAAATATCAAAAAAAGGGGTTTACTTTGCATTATATTCTCTATATCTTGTTTACATTTCATCTTCACACACACACACAAACACACACACACACACACACATCTATGTATGTATTATTATATATGTATGTATGTGTGTGTGTGTGTGTGTGTGTGTGTGTGTGTGTGTGTGTGTGTGTGTGTGTGTGTGTGTTTGTGTGTTTGTGTGTGTGTGTGTGTGTGTGTGTGTGTGTGTGTGTGTGTGTAGACACTATACTAAGTGTGGTTGTGGTTTCCCTAAAAAGGGAAGCGGCAAGCTTCAAACCATTACATTTCAAGTTTATACAATTTTTGATAATATATTTTACAAATTAAACCCCAACTAAAATGATGATTCTTTATGTAATAATTCTTTTATCCTTCAAAACATCCCAAAAGTGTCAAAGTTCTAGTTTGTCTATTCCACTGCATTTTCAAATTGTTCTTCAAAATTAGTAGGGTCAAGACCTATTTCAAAAAAAATTTCTCAGAGGTCTTCCTTTTCTTGCTCCATTTTAAAATCTTTTATGGCCTCCCAATATTAGCAAAGAGAACCTACAAAACTATAATAGGCCTTGTAGTAAGATCACTTTGTTCCTCATCCTCCTCTATAGTTAAATTTGGGTTGGCAACATGACTGGGATTTTCATTCGATGATCCCTCTTCCATAGACAGACCCATTTTTGGAAATCAACTACATTTCTGATAATGACAACCACTAACTAGGATGTTTGTAATTTAAAGAATATTTTTTCAACTAGATTCCACTTTGCCATAAATGAAATAGGATATTCCACATGTGTCATCTTTTAGATACCTCCCTTTCTTATCACTCTTTGATTTAATACTAAGTGTATTCTTTCGATAATTTGACAATTGATTTGAGAAACATATGATTAATCTCTAATTGTTGATTCATTGAGTGATCATGTCATTTTCTGGCATATTCGACAATGCATTATATATATATTTTCACTAGACAGGAAACATTTCCTAATGAAATATATATATTTTCCAATAAATGAGAAAAATTGCTTAATCAAATATATATATTTTCCCATAAATGGGAAAAGTCACCTAATACAATATTTTATTTTTCCAATAAATGAGAAAATTCACCTTATAAAATATATATTTTTTCTATCAAAAGGAACAAAATGACCTTGATTTTATGAAATTTTGTAATAGTCAAAGAAAAATTGCATCTAAAATTAATCATTTTTTGACATCGAAGAAAAATTCACGAATAGAAATTAATTTTTTCCCTCAGAAACTAATGATGGATTCGCCACATATTTATATATTTTTGGGGGAGGGGGTTTCTTAAAGTTATCCCTAACAACACACTATTAAATGTGACCCTATTAAAGGATTTAATCACTTTGTTAGGAGTGGCCTTATTATAGGACTTTAGAACATTCCATTATAATGTCACCTTGATTAAAAGATTTACAAAATGATTGTTAGGTCAAAATTGATTAAAGGATTTTGGACTAATATAATGGTTGGAATGTAATGGTAGGTTTGATCTCTAAAGTACAACTCACTTTGCAAACTTAGATCTCCATAAATTCATTTGTTGGTTAATAGACTAGCCTCTATTGACATCTCCATCTTTGATATGCTTGGTATGTCCTCAAGAAATCACTCTTCACAAACTCTTCACACTTCACCTCTATTATTCTCTTTAGAAATTATCCTTAAGATTGTGAATCAATAATGAACCAACATTGAAATTCATTATTTGTGCCTACTTAAATAGGTAATTTCAATATTTTGCCGCTTAAATATCACCGCTGATCTTAGGGTTAGGTTAGATTTATCAAATCCTTCCAAATTTTTGTTCTCCTTCTTCTTCTAGAAACTTATGATCAAATCCTTTTTTTTGATTGCTTAAAAAACTCTCCTCATACATCAAATATTGCAACTCATCAATCCTTATCTTCTACATGCTCTGAATCATTCAAAATTTTAACCATGTCAGCCTCTAAATTAAATATTTTTCAAACTAGGAGTTTTATTGACACTTGACAATCATTCTATTTTTCAGTTTGGTTATGTAATTCAAAAATCACTATACTATCGCACTCACCATCAACTTGCTCTCTCATCCAATACTACACTCGGTTGCTACTACCTTTCTTCATACATTTTCTTGAAAATAACTATCACTTAGTGATGTAGGAGCATCATAGGTGTAAGACCAATCTTGCATCACCCAAAAATATTTTTTATTTTTAGCCTTTACTATTTTGATAAGGACTAGTAGACCTTGGGTTACTATGTTTTGGGAACTTACTATTTTTAGTACGTTTTTCATACAAGCTTGGAATGTTTTGATTTTCTACATGAAGGTTCATTTTAGAATTATAAGCCTACCATAAAAATCTCATTGTTCCAGCTTAAGTATTAGGGAAGTTATTGCATATTTTCAATGGAAAATTTTGGAGAATCTTTGAGTTTAGCTTTGAAGGCCTTAGAGGCCTCAGATGAGGTCCAAAAACTTGATAGAAGAGCACTTGCAGAATTTTAAGCTTGTAGATTAGGAGCTAGTGTTTCCAAAAAGAGGTTATAATATCCAATCAGAACAACGGTTCGAGAGTTATGGCCTTCCAAAGTTGGGCTACAAAAAATTTCCAAAATAAATTTCAAAGATGTATTAGGCCAACTTGATATGTATTGTTAGAGTCTATAAGGCATATGTATTAAGTTTGAATGTCTAGAACCTTCCTAGGCAACATAAAATTGCCTATTTAAGAAAGATCTAAACATTGTCTAGGAAAGCTTTGGGTGGTAGTTCACAGTTTAGTCTTGTAGATTACTATAATGAAGGCACCCATGTGGGTTAGCATATTGTACTAGTGAATTTTTTAATTCCACACTTGCAATGATAATAGAAGTCCATATTTTTTTCTCTCATTTGGTATTGTTTCTTTGTTTCTATTATGTGTTTATAGTATTAAAGAGAGCACCCTTCATCACTTAGCTTGAACTTTATTTTTTGGCTTCTACATAATTTCCTTAACCTTCTACTTCAGCTCCTTCATTGACAATGCAATACTCATACTTGGTCAAACTTATTATTTTGAATTCTTTCAACTTTGAGCTGCATTCAACTATCTTATTGACTTCATTTATTGATTGAAAAACACATTATCTTGTCAAGGACTAATTTACCAAGTGCCCATTGTATTTCCATGATAATTAACACATCACAACTCAACCTTTTACCAGGTCATGTCATGAACTCTTCTTTTTAAATCCTCTTCATCAATCAAATGATATGACACTATACATTGTTAGTAAATATCTATCCAAAAGGTTTGACACCTTGTCTTGTTAGGATTAACCATAGACATAAATAATAATTACATGCAAGTATAACCAATATCAAAAAAAAAAAAAATTGCATGGAAGAGAACATAATATTGATCCTATGGAAACACATATTGTCAATTAGTGACAAACCACTTGAATTATCTAGGAAGGTCAGTTAATACTACAACCGAGGTTTTTATTAGAGAGCATACTTCATTGTAGTCCAAGAAAATGATGGATATACTATGTTAACAAGGCTCATAGTATAAATTGAGTTATTTGAGTTGTTACTAGAAACCACGTTCCTAGTGTGAACCAAGTTCATACTATTAGTCAAGTTCTTTGTATGAACTGAGGTAACTAGTTCAAGTTAGATTGCCCATGTATCACCCGAGTGTCATAGAGTTATTCAAGCATCTAATAAATAGTATCAGCCAAGCTTGATGTATTGTCCGAGTATCAATATTTGTGCTGACCTAAGGTATAATTTTGTTATTATAAAGATAACTCTTATGTGAGCCAAATTGGTATGAAGTTATTGATTGAAGGGTATATAAGAAAGACAAATTCGTTTTTCTAAGATATAAGTTGTGAAATATGAGATATTTATGAAGATAAGGAGTGAATATGGAGTATATTAAGTAAGAAAGCTACAAGAAACTATAAAGGACAGAGAAGAGACTCATCCATCATAGTCAGGTGATCATATTATTCAAAGGATCTATTTTAGAAAATTAAGTTGCAAAGTAAAGATCATCTTTTTGATTCATCCTGACTAGTGCATTAGTCAAATACTCTGACAAGGTGGACCTAACAATCCTTTTTAGAATCTAGTAATAGAGTAAATACTTCATTGGATTGTAAAATAATTTTACAAGGTGAACCTAATAGTCCTTCATACTCCTAATATAGTAGATCACCATAAGTTGTAAGCCCTAGTAATAGGCCAACTTTATTATTGCAATAGTGAAGCATTGTGGGTGTCATCCCCACCCCAGTTTTACCTTCTTCTTGGAGGGTTTTTGGGTTACTAAATCTTGTGTCAAAGTGTTAATGGTGTTGATTTATTTGTTACTTTATGTTCATGCTTGAAATTAGTAAAGACGGTCTGAGAAGTAACGAATAAGTAATCTAAGTGAAAAATTTTAATTGATTCTTGATTCACCCCGAGCCCTCTCAGTCACTTGCTTGTTATTATATTTACATCAATTGGTTGTTGAGATAATGGGTGTTGCACACATTGCATTATATTTCTTAAATTTTATTATTTTATTTTATTATGTAATGTTGTATCTAGGAGAATCTAAATGGATATGCAACATGTAAAGATTTCCATGGGATATACTTGATGAGTTGTATTGTAAAATTGTGATAATATTTCATCTAAATATTTAATATTGGAGAAAAAAATTAAATTTACAATATTAAATGTGGGGTCAATGGGTTAGGTAGCACATGGTTTATGTATGTCATGTCCCCTTTTCAAATAATAAAAAAATAATAATCTTTGCTAAGGCAGGCAAGCCCAAGAAAGTGAAGTTTCGGAAAAAGGGGGTTAATCTTTGGAAACCGTTGGACCAATAAATGAAATTATTATTAAAATATGTTTCATTAACCTCTCTTGGACGTGAGTTATGGTTGTGACCTCTTTTAAGGGGTTTGGAGGCATTTTGGGTGGATTCCAGAACTTGATTTTTGCTCATTCTTTGTTATTCTTCAGAGGCTGCCAAACCTGTGGAGAAGGAGACCCAAGAACGGGAGTTTGTAGGTTTCCAGGGAGACCCAAGAATGGGAGTTTGTAGGTTTCCAAGAATGCTAAGGATGGGATTTTGAAGCCATTCCATGTGCATGCTCATACAGAGTTTGCCTTTGTGCTGAACAGTGCAGATTTGTGGATTTTCGGGTGTGTTTTTTGTATGAGTTTGGTGTTTTCAGTTGAGTATTTCATATCAGTTTGGGTTGATGCTGTATTTCAGACTTTAAGGTGTTAAAATAGAGCTAAATATATGTATTGGGACATGATTAAACTTCTGAGATAGATTATTAGTGTTTTTGTGGTGTTTTCGGGCATTTTTGTGTTAATTTCGGGAGCCCGATGAGCATAGTTTTTGCCCTACATTTGAGAACTGTTGTGTAAAGGCTATACGGATCTGGAAATGTCATTTTGTAGGCTGTTATGCTGCTGAATTTTCTGTAAAAGAATGTCCATTTTCAAATTTATTAATAATTTGTGAAGTTCTGAAGCTTTTGGCACTATTTTCAGCATACCCGATTTGGGGTTTCTTGAGAAATTTGGTGGATCTTTGTGATATTATTTGTTTGATCTTGAAGATCTGATTAGAGGATTGAAATATCGTACAAATTCAGAAAAGGGACATTTCAATGTAATACCACTTGGTGCTTTTGTGGGACTTGGTACTATATAAGCAGCCACAAGGGTAGTTGTTGTAGAGTGACAAGGAGAAGGGAAAAGGGAAAGAGTCAAGTAGAACAAGGCTTGACAGGTTACCCCAGGGAGCATTTGTGAAGGTTGGAAGCATGGCATGAGATTTTTGGATTCATGCTTGTTCACATAGTTTTCTCAATTGTGGCTATGGCTTTGAAGGCTTCCATGGTTGTATTGCAATGGTACTTTTGCTAAATAATAAATAATGATGGATGCTTTTGGAGGCTAGGTTTTTCCCTCAATGAGGGTTTCCCAAGGTATATCTCATGTCACAAATTTTTGTGGGTATGTTGTCTATTCTCTTGCATGTGAATTTCAATTTCTTGTTTACTTTAGATCTATTATGGGTTATGTGGAAACAATTATATTCTTTCTTGTAAGTTTCCTTACATTGGTATCAAAGCAAGACTCTCCTATAAGAGGCTTAACAATTTGAGAGTAAAGATCCAAGGAAATGTAAGTGTACAAGTTAGAGAAAGCTATTGACAATGAAAAATCGGATCTACACATGGCTATGGAGAAAGTCATGAAACTCAAGGAACAACTCACTCACTCTCTAAAAAGAAGAATGGAATTGGCTATAGAGATGAATGAAAATATCTACATAGAAGAAATAATAGAAGATCTTTGCAAAGAAATAAGTTTAGAAGACACAAATGAAGCCATAGAAGATCTGCTTGTGATAAATGCCTCTCTACAAAAAGAAGTAAGAAAACTGAAAATAGAACAAGAAAGTCACTTGGTCAGGCTATGTGAAGTCATGGAACAAAATAATAAAGCAATAAATAAAAAAGACATGGGAAATGAAGACATAAGACTACTTGCTACAAGGCTAGAGGAAAATACCAATGAATCTCAACAATTATCTCAACATCAGTAGGACATAGAAAATTAGTTAGATGATGCAAATAAATGAAACACAAATCTAAGAGCATAAAATGAGAGACTCTAGAATGAACTAAGAGCTTAAAAGGATCCCAATGAATAAAGACTAAGATCACAAAAAAGTGTGAATCAAGTGTATAAGAAAACTTTGAATAGACCCAAAGGTACTACTGGCTTAGGGTATAATTATCAAGGAGAATCATCACAACAAGGAGCACAAAAGAAAAAATGGCATACATGAAACAATTGTGGAAAAATATATCATACATCAAATGTGTTTTGGAGCAATTCTATTCAACCCAAGTTCAAAGGTAATTATTACAATTGTAACAAGTATGGTCACAAGGAAAATTAATGCAAAACCAAATCAAAGTTTGAAGGGAATTGCTTTACATGTTAGAAACAAGGTCACAAATCTTTAGAGTGCAAATCAGACATTCATTACAATAAAGCTATAAAATGAGCATTTATTGCTTGGGACTACAACACATTGAGAAATGTAATCATTGTGGAGAATATGAACATATTGGAGTAAATTGTGTAGAAAATCACTTCAAAAAAAGAAATAGTAATGTGAGATGTTATGTATGCAAAAAGATAGGTCACTTGGCAAGAAAGGGTATGAATAGAGATACAACAAATAGTGGTGAAGAGAATTAGAAATGGGTAAGGAAATTATAAAAACCGAATAGGGAAAAACAATGATGCTATTATCATCCAATCCAATGAGTTGGGTGAAGCATCCACATCCAACTAGGTAGTCAAGGAGACGATTGGAACTTAGAATTCAAGAAGACAACACCAATTCTAGATGTGCATGAATGAGAAATTTAAATCAACATAATAAGATGCACACAGAGTTATTCTTAAATTGTGTTACACCTTAGTTGTAACTAAGTTGCATATTATCTCCGAGAAAAGGTAATTCAGTTCTAATCAATCTATGTGATGATTAGTTCATGTTGAGCTTATGATTCAATGACTTTGTCGAGCTTAGGGTGTTTTTTAATGGTGAATATTCATAATTTTTTGAATTTTTGAATTTTTTTCCTAGTAATTTGGCTAATAATTTAAGATTTAATGCAACCTAAATAGCCATTTTTTTAATTAAATTTAATTCAAAAATATTTAAAATTGTTCAATAACTTATTTTATTAAATAATTTAAACTCAAAGATTCGCCACAATATTCAATACATGATTAGATTTGATTCACCTAAATATTATATATTATTGAAAAAATTTAATTTAATTCACCAATAATTATCATAATTATTAGCTACTTTAGGGATATATTACCAATATTTAGTTTTCACTATAGATTTGAAATATAATGTTATTATCCTCATAATTTCCATGAGATAAAACTTGTTCAATTTTGATTTGTAATATTCCATGATGATTAGCAAACTTCCTATTATTATTGAGATTCACCAATATTTTCTACTCAAAAATTATATTCTAAAGTAATTGCCAATGTAAATAATATTTAAAATTTAAAAAGTGAGAGATTCCCTAATGAATATAATTTGGTTTTTCAAAATAATGAAAGATTCACCAATAATTTATATATTATTCTAGAGGGGGTTTCTTGAAGTTTACCTTGGCTGAGTTGTCTCAGCTACTAGTATATGATGCATTAAAGAGGCCCTAAATTTTTTGATATAAGGAGAAATCAAGGGTTTTTTTTTTTTTGCCTTGCATCCATATTTTAGAGCAATTTCAAGCCACCAAGCAATTAAAGAGTGAAGTTTTGAAGAGTGAATTTGCATAAATTTTTTTAGTTATTGTGAATTCATTTTTCACCAAGAAATATGACATCTAGCTCTAGTTTGAAGGTGAGGAAGGGATTTGACATGTTTGTGAAGAATATGGTATGTGAGGCACCAAAATTCAACCTCCATCCAACAATTGTCAAGTAAAAGGAACCATTGGGAGCACATTCATCCATATCTCCCAAGGTACTGCTAATTAATGATATTAGGTCATTATATCATTGCATGATTCAAGAATTAGGTTCATTAAAATGAACGAAGCATATAATGCACTATGCAAGAATAGAGTACAAAAGCCAAACATAGACATATGGAAATCAAGGGTTTAAAGCAATCCCTATTTAAACCACACCATCTTCAAGTGGAGTGGATGAGATACGTTCTGAGTAGGGTACATGACATGTCTTTCTAGTTAGATAAACCTATAAGGATAAAAGTACAAAGCTGTGTCACCTTTCAAGTTGACTTATCAGAATGACTAAATTTGAGTATTTCTTTCTAAAAATCAATTTTGTTCAAACATATGATCTAGATAAATATATTCTAGCTAAGTTATATATGGTCTCACAATTTTCCAATTGGAAATGTCTATTAAATATATGTTTTATACTAGTTTGTATCCTATTACTAAAGAAATAAAATTATTTCAAAAAAGTGGTGTTTCAATAACTCTTACTATTTTTTATGATATATTTTTAATAACATTTTATAGAGCTGAGTCAAGAATATTGTCATATAGAGTTTATAGTGTTTTAATTAGAGATAGTATATTGTAATTAAAACAATTTACAAGCACATATTTTAACACTCAAAAAGATGTCAATTTTGAGAAATAAAAAATAGTAAATAATATCAAAAATATTTTAAAATTATATGAAATTCTAGAGGAGAGAGTCATCTTCTAGAATGTATAATTTTCTCCTAATTAGAATAGATTTGTTTTGAAAAATGTTGTGGGAAATGAAAACTATCGATTTTAGGTAAGTTGAAATTTGAATAATTATAAAAGTGAAAATATAGGTTTAAGGACGATTTTAATTTTTGATTGTTCTAGCTATATATCTTATCTATAACATAGTTTGAGATCAAAGGGAAATAAGTTGATTTTCATATAGTTCTATGGTGGGAACTAGACCCCCAATTTTCAGAATTTTTTAGCAGCTAAAAAATAGGAAAATGTATCAATACTTATTCCAAATAATTATTAAAATTTATAATCCTAAAATTCATCCATTTCTACACATTTCTTTAGTTTACTTCATTTTCAAATTCAAAATAATAATACCAATTTTATGTCATTGAAGGTAAACAATTATACTTTTATTAGCCTTTTCCTTTACAAAAGGGTGACATAGGTTTGTGCTTATACCCATAAATAGCATGAAGAAGATGGTTCAACAAGTTATAAGCTAGCCTATGTTGGACAGACCCAAAATGACCAAGACCCCAACCCATGGTGAACTGGCCAAGAAAACCCTAGAAGAATGGGATGGAAGATGAATGAAGCTAAACAATGTCACTGACATGGAAATCAAATTTTGGATTCATGCCATTGCATACAAGATCTATAACTTGAGTAGGAAAAATAGTGTTCCCTATGAAGTAGCTAACTTGGTTTATAAGGTGGTGAAGAACAATTTACCCTTCTACCTTATCGAGTTGTAGCTGAGCCAACTAGGTAAAAATATGGAGAGCATTTTGGAATAAAAAAAGAATACATGTAAGTTTGGATCTCTCCTTGTATGCTTATTTTTCTATGTTCAAAAGTTATTTCCATCCAAGAGAAGTTTGGCCTGGAGTAACGATAGACTCATAATCTATTAGATTAATGATTTTGTAGAAGAGTTGGGAGAAAATTTTGATGGTATAATGGTTGCATAGTTCTATAATTTCAAGGAAAAAATGCAAAATAGGAATAGGATAAATTAGAAATTAGTTGAGGAATATGTTCAAGGTATTTTTCTCTTAGTTGATTGTGATACTACTTACATTCAAGAAGTCCTACCTAGGGCTACATAGGTAAAACCTTTAGGATATGAGGTGAATATAGATGATATAAGGGATATCATAAAGGCTCTTTCGAATGAGCTTGCTAAAACCAAGACAACATATTTTGGTACTTATGATGAAACAAAGACTAGGATATCTCTAGAGATAGAGATTCCTCAAGTACTTAAAATAGGGAAGAAGGGGATAGAAACCTTGAAGAAGAAATTGGAAAAGAAAGGAGACCCTCTCATGCTTACTAAAGGAAAAGGTGAAGATGAGGAGGAAGAAGAGGAACAAGAACCTCCAAATATGAAAGGGAAAGCGATCATAAGAGAACCCAAGAAGGCAGCTACCCTTGTGATCATAGCTACAAGAAAGTCCAAATGGAAGCTAAAAATTCCTAATGATGATGATGAAGATAACACTCCTATCATTTGACTAAAGAAGCCCCCACTAACTTGTGAGCAAGAAGTGAAGAGATTAAGAGAAGGAAGTGGTATGGTAGGATTCAAATACATCAAGTATAAACCTAGAGGCAAAGAGGAAAAATAATAGATAGAGGATGCTATAGTAGAAAAGATGGCCAAATGGAAATATGACCCCAATGAGATAAAAGGACAAGCCACTGATTTCCTATTAAAGGAAGTTACACAAATATGGAAAAATGCTATAAAAATAGAAAGGGACATCAGAGAGAAAACTCTAAAGAGCATCATACCTAACCTCTCAATTGAAGAAATAAAGGAGGCCAAGGAAAAACATGAGAATAGGAAGACTCCTAGATTCAAGGAATTTCAAATTTTGACTAATAATATTGAAGATGGTGTATAATTCACAACAAAGTTATGGAAATCTATTTTTGAGGAACAAGGTAAAATAAAGAAAGATGAAGAGCAAGAGGTACATACTATAGAAGAGTCTAGTACATAAATGATGGTAGCTACTATGATTGTATCTCTACCCTCCATTCTTAGCCAAGCCATTGTTGCATAAAGTATAGATAAATTAGAAAAGATGGAAACAAGTATTCCATCCACCCAAGTAGAAATTGAGTTGCATACTTTTCCTACCTTTGGGACACTTTTAATCATGCATAAACTAATTGATGAGGAAAGGGTTTACAAAGAAAAAAAATTAGAATCCAAGAGTCAACTGAGTGGAAAAGAGAAGAAGGATGAGGAAAAATATAAAGCAATCATAGTTTCTCCCCATACAAAGGGAAAGGAAAAGGAAAAGATCTCTAATGTGATTGACCTTGATACTGAGATTATGATTCCAAATCAAGATCAATCCAATCTCACCTCCAATCAGATAGAAATCTTGAGTGATCCATGGAGAAAGAGAGAACATTAGAGAAAGTTGAGAGTGGAAAGAGACAGAGGAAAAGTTCTTGAAGACATCGAGGAAATATTTTTGAATATTATGAAAATATAGGTAAATAATAAGGCCTTTATTATTGAGAAATTAGTTGATATTGTACAAAAATTTAAAAATGACATAGATGGCTAGGAAAAACTTTTGCAAAGGGTAGAAAGGAAAATTGAAAATATTTTTTTGGAGAATGTAGCAAAGAAAATTTCTATTGATCAAGGGGAACTGTCCACTCTTATTGGAACTCTAGAAGGGGTTGTAGATAATTTTGTTTCCTTATTTAAAAAGTTATGTAACACTTCAAATTGCACTAAGGAAATAAAAGACAAAATTACCAAGATTGATGAATACTTGAAGACCAGTGCTAGCCAGTTAGTGCTTGACTCAAGTTCTAACTCAAATCATTTTGTAAAGGTCAAATTTTTGATAGATCTACATGCAAAATTGTTGAGGGAGGAAGCTTGAATATGGGAAACAATATAATTAGATATTCAAAGTATGATACTTCCTCACATGGATGTGATGCAAAAACATATTGCACATGCAAAGACATTAGAACATGACACCAACTTCTCGGTTGCAAATCTGATGATGGATCTATCACCTAAAATCCATATTGAATTGAACATATTGAAGGTACTACAAGAAAATTAGGATAATACTATGTCTTTAATTTTGAAAGTTCATAATGATTTCCTCACAAATTTTGGTATTACTTTGTAAGTATATGTTTTTCTATTTGAAACAAAAACAAGGGGGAAAATTTACATGTAAACAAGGGAAAAAATACAATATGCAATCAAAGGGGGAAACCTGTATAAAGGATACATTTATAGAGGAAATATACATGATTAGATGTTTATATGATTAGATATATAGGCAAAAAAAAAAAAAATTGGAAAATCCCAATTCAGATAAGTTGTAACCAAGCTACAGTTTTTAGTTCAAACTAAGTTACAAAACCAAGCACATACAAATGGGGATTTTGAAATAAATTCCTTTTTATCAAGAAATTTTTGATTGTTGACTAAACTACTCAAGATAAGTTTTTTTTTCACTAATGCCACATAGGGAGATTGTTGATCCTATGGAAAGATATATTTTCAATTAGTGACAAACCACTTAAGCTATCTAGGAAGGTTGGTTAATATTGCAACTGAGATTTCCATTAGAGAGATAGTTTCAGTGTATCCCCGAGAAGATGAAGGATATAATATGTTAATCGAGCTCATAGTATAAATTGAGTTATCCAAGTTGTTAGTGGAAACCAAGTTCCTAGTGTAAACTAAGTTCATAGTGTTAGCTATGTTCTTTGTATGAACTAAGCTAACTAGTTCAAATTAGATTGCTCCTATATCACTAGAGTGTCATAGAGTTATTGAGCAAACAATGTCACTCAAGATCAATGTATTTTATAGAACATCAACAAAAGATCAAGTACACAGTATTGCCTAAGAATTCATATTTGGGCTGACCTAAGGTATAATTTGATTATATGATGAAGATAAATCTTATTCAAGTGGACTTGGTATGAAGTTATTGATTAAAGGGTATATAAGGAAGAAAAATTAGTTTTTGTAAGATATCAGTTGTGTAATATGAGATATATATGAAAATAAGGAGTGAATATGGAATAGATTAAGCAAGCAGGCTATAAGGAAATATAAAGGGTGAGAAGAGACTAATTCATCATAGTCAAGTGATCATATTATTCAAAGGACCTATTTCATCAAATTAAGTTGCAAAAAAGAGACCATCTTGTTTATCCATCTTAACAAGTGCATTACTCAAATTCTTTAACAAGGTGGACCTAATAGTCCTTTGTAGAATCTCTTAATTGATTACATACTTCATTGTATGGTAAAATCCTTTTGCAAGGTGGACCTAATAGTCCTCCATACTCCTAATAGAGTAGATCACAAGAAATGATCAATTGTAAGACCTAATAGGACAAATTTATTGTTGCAAAAGTGAAGTATTGTGGGTGTCACACCCACCTCAATTTGACCTTCTCCCTAGAGGGTTTATGTATTACCAAATCTTGTGTCAAAGTGTTAATGGTGTTGAATTATTTGTTACTTTTTCGTGTTTGAAATTAGAGTAGAAAATATAAGAAGTAAGACATATGTAATCTAAGTGAAAAAGTTTAATTGGTTCTTGATTTACCACCCCCTCTTAGCCACTTTCTTGTTATTACATTTCAAACATACAAGACACAAAGATTTAATGTGGTTCACCCAATCCTTGGGTTATGTCTATGAATAAAAAGTCCAATATTATTATTGTCTAGTGATTACAATCCATAATCCCTTATAACTTAATACAACAACAAGAAGCCATAATCTCATCACATGTTATGAAATCCATAAGCCTACACCATTTTACACAAAATTAAGGCTAGAAGAAGTCATCCAATAAAAAAATTGTAGCTGATACCTTTTATAGTAATAAAGTCATTTGAGCTTTTAGGGGGTACTACCCC
Organism: Cupressus sempervirens; assembly: GCA_028749045.1. Lineage (NCBI taxonomy): Eukaryota > Viridiplantae > Streptophyta > Pinopsida > Cupressales > Cupressaceae > Cupressus > Cupressus sempervirens. Next base: position 604,070,008 of record CM053788.1, read on the forward strand.
TACAGAGGCATTTCCCCTTGATCCCACCCTATATTATGATAGGGAGTGCATTTGGGGTATTTCCACAATACCTCGCAAGGGATTCTTCCCCTTGATCCTATCTTGGGGGCACTATCCCCAAACCCCTGTAGTAATAATCTATAGAGAAACCATGCCAAATAAAGTGGGAAAAAATTAACCTTTGAGTCTGATTAGGCTCCATATCACAACATGCCTTACCAATAGGTTTGACATCAATAAAAACATACCAACTACTATAATTGTAGTTTCTAACATAAAATATTGCATGCCATGTAAGTTTTGAAAGTATTGTCAAAGTGGGAAGGAAGAATTGTGTAAGGAGTCTACCCCCCATTACCAAATCTAACAATGTTATGTGTATGGATTATTAGGTAGGAAAGTTGGTAAGCTCAAATTTCTCTAGTAAGTCATTTATAATAGAACGTGTACTAGATTTTATTCATACTAACTTGTGTGGTCCCATGAGGATGAGGAGTGTATCTAGAGAGAAATACTTTTTGTTGTTTATTGATGATTTTTATAGAATGATGTAGATTTTCTACTTAAAAGAGAACTTAGAAGGCTTCTACATATTCAAGGTCTATAAGGAAAAAGTGGAAAGAGAGGCTAGTAAAGCATTGAAGTGCTTAAGATCAAACTAGGGACATGATTTCATCTCAAAAATATTTGAAACTTACTATGAGGAGCATGGAATCAAATGAAAAATGTCATCTCTAAGGACACCTCAACAAAATGGGGTCACAAAATGAAGAAACATAATTTTTATAGAATGTACAATAATGTTGATGATCTAAAAATATGTTGCACAAATCTAATGGAGAGAAGTTGTAAGAACATCTTTATACACCTTGAATAGGGTACAAATAAAGAAATGGACAAAGAAAATTCCTTATGGATTGTGGTTTGGTGACACACCATATTTTAGTTACTTCAAAGGTTTTGAAGAAAGTGCTACATAAAGAGGGATGAATACCAAGGAAACTTTGAAGCTAAAAGTGATGAGGGTATCTTCTTGGGATACTCTACTAAGATTAAAGCCTATCAGTGTATGAATCTTTGAATAAACAAGATTGTAGAATCTATCAATATAAAGGTGGATGAATTTTGAGAAAAGAATGTGGAGGAAAATAATAAAGAACTAGAAGACTATAGAAAGTTTGAGTACATCCCACTAAATATATAGTGGAAGGAGCTCCAATTTAGGAGGAACCTATACAAGAAGCTATATCATCTCAAGAAGAAGAAGTTTGAGCATAAGAGAAAATAGTTAAGAAGATAGGAGGAGAAAAAATGCTAGCACAATATGTAAGAAGCCATCACTCAACAAACCAAATCATTGGTAAGAAGGATGCATAAGTTATAACTAGAAGAAAGGCTAGAGATATGGTATGTTTTCTCTCACACATGGATCAAAAATAGCAAGCAAAGCTCTATAATACGAAGATTGGAGAAAGGTCATGGAAGAAAAAATAATTCAAATAGTGAAGGATGCATGGACCTTGATAGCTTGACCTGATAACAAGAATGTCATCATAATAAAATGGTTGTTCATGAATACAATGAATTAAGAAGGAGAGGTGGTAAGAAAGAAGGCCAAAATTATTTTCAAAGGTTATGCACAAGAAGAAGGCATATAATATGGAGAAACATTTGTACAATTAGCTAGACTAGGAGTCCAAATACTCATAATATTTGCAGCTCACTAGAACTTCAAGGTATAAAAAGTGGATGTAAAGTCAACATTCTTAAATGAAATTCTAGAAGAATAAGTCTACATAGAACAACCTAAGGGATTTGAAAATGAACAAGGAAGAAATCAAGTATGTAGACTAAGAAAATCCTTGTACAAAATTAAATAGGCACCAAGAGCATGGTATGAGAAATTAAACTCATACCTAATAATGGTTGGGCTCATAAAAAATAGTGACAATTGTAATCTCTTTATGAAACAAGAAAAATAAATAGGATTTCTAATTGCAAAAATCTTTGAGGTGACATCATGTTTGGAGGGGAGGACAAGTTAAGTGAAGAATTTGCAAAAGCTGTGAAGAAGTCCAGTTCAAAATGACTATAATCACTAAAATAAAATTCTTCATTGGAATTAAAGTATCCAAATTAAAAGAAGGAATCTTTATTGGATAGAATAAATATGTGAAGGAGGTTCTTAAAAAATTTCACATGGAGGAAACAAACTGGTAGGAACCCTAATGGTGACCAGTTGAAAATTTTCAAAGGAAGTTGAAATTATTGAAGTGAATGAGACACTTTTATAGTCAATGATTGGTAAACTCCAATACATGGTGCACACCAAACCAAACATTGCACAAGTAGTTGGAATAGTAGCTAGATTCTTAACCAACCCAAAGGAATCACAGATGGTAGCTGTGAAGTAGATCTTTAGATATTTGAAGAGTATTAAGGAATATGGCCTATGGTATCCTCACAAAGGTTATTTTGAACTTAGTATTTATACTGATGATGATTGGGAAGGGAGTATTTATGATAGAAAGATCACAACTAGTTGTGCATTCTTTATTGGAGGAAGATTGGTAGCTTAGACCAACAAAAAGGAAAAATACATATCACAATGAACAACTAAAGCAGAATATGATTGTGTAGCAATGGATCGTACACAAGTTGTTTGGATGAAACAACTTCTTGAATGAATTAAAGAGAAAGTGGAGGAGCCAGTAGTCATCAATTATGATAATAATAGTGCAATCATTATATCTAAAAATTGATTTTTGCACTCAAAGACCAAGAACATATCCATCAAGTATCACTTTCTAAGGGAACACATGCAAGAAAATGAGGCTAGGTTGGAGTATATACTAACCAAGAAATAAATAGAAGATATCCTTGCAAATCCTCTTCAAAGGGATTCTTTTGAGCTTCTAAGAGATAGGTTAGGGGTCTTACCCCTATCCATCTTGAACTCAATTATTTTTCATGTGGACATCAAGCTATATTAAAGAACTAAAGAAAACTAAAGGTGGATTGATAAGAATAAGGGACTACTCCATAGGGGGAGAAATAAACCACAAGAAGTATGAGAAGATAGTCATCTTTGGTATTGATGTCAAAAATGGATAAGTTGAGAAAAGGTGTTGATGATCACATGCATGAAAGTGCACTATCTTAGGGGGAGATATAAATAGGGAAAAAGAGTACAGTTATGGACAATTGACTAAGTGTTTCCATCAATGCCAAAGGGAGAGATTGTTGGCCTAAGTATTGAAGAATGACTTGTAAGTGCACTATCTTAGGGGGAGATAATATAAATAGGGAAGAAGAGTACAAGTATGAAAAAATGACTAAGTGTTTCCATCAATGACAAAGGGAGAGATTGTTGGCCTAAGTATTGAACACTGACCTTTAAAGAAGACTGATAGTCTTAGTCATTAAAGGTTTTTCACTACTAGAAACACTTACAAAGGAAGAAAAAATGGTAGAAAGGCACAACCAATAAGGAATTACAATGTGAAACTCCAATTTACATAAGAAAAGAAGATGAAGGATCCCAAGTAAGGAAAAGATAAAGGTGATCTATTTAGATAATGAATACTAGATGAATATCACATTTGTAACAAGTAGACAAGTGCTAGAAATAAATGAACTAATTAGAAAGAAGATCCAACCTAGACATCAAGATGAACATCAAGAAAGAAACCCAAGACTATCTAGTCATGAAGAGAGTAAAGCATGTAGTCTATGCCACATTTAATGGTGATGAGAATAGAAATTGAGGAACAATTGAAAGAATTTTAATTTGAATTCTTCCTAACTAGAGAAAAAAATCAAAGGTACATGCTACCTATGACTCCTTTATGAATATGCCATATCTGAAAGTAGTGATCAACTACCACAATGGGAATTGAAGCTAGCAATAGGGTGAGAATTCAAAAATTTCATTCATAATCTAAGGCTTCTAAGTGAAGCTAAAAGAGGAATATAAAAGGAGTTAGAATGAAAAGAGAAAAGGTAATATTACCAAAGTGATTATCCACAGAGCAAAAGAGAGCCAAGCTAGGAGGAGAAGAAGAGTGATAAGAGAGATCATCTTCAAAAAACTACTATAAGAAGGAGCTTCAAATAAGCCTCCAAGATAGAACAACACAAGGACATCATGTGTAAGATCTTGAAGGGCCAAGTACACTAGTGATCAAATTTAGAGGATTACAGAGCCAAGAGAAGGCAAGGCATAGTTGTAGAATGATCAAGAGAGCCAATCAAAGATATATTCCAACCTAAGTTAAGTAGCTAAAGTGTTAGATCACTTACCTTTGTAATACTAAATCTTGACAAGGGTGGACCCTAGTAGGTTCTTTATATAAATCCCTTAATAGGGTGACACATTAAATTGTGTTCTTAAGTCCTCTAACCATACTACTCCTAATAAGGAAAGATCATAATATGTCCTATCTAAATCCCCTAGTAGGGTGGAACCTTATAGTGTCGTTGTAATATTTTAATAGGGATAATCTCTTGATTGAGCATACATCAAAATAGTGCAAATTGGTGAGGATTGACTCACATACCATGGTTTTTACCCTAGCCAAATTTCCATGAGCTAAATATTATGCTAAGTGTTTCTATTTTCATATGATATATTTTGCATAGTTCTTGATTGGTTGAACTATAACTTGCACTAACCTGCAAGTCGAAGTAAAGTGTCATTCAAAGTAAAAATTTACAACCAACGAGTATACTAATTCACCCTCCCACATCTAAGTATACTAACCTATAGTTAGGACTGACACATTGGCCTCCAAAAAATCAATATATAATATTCACCAAATACTCTTTGAGTAATGGCCTCCAAAATGTTGAGATGCAAGATATTCACCAAGTACTATGAGTAATGGCCCTCTGAACAACAAGTTTCATGATATTCACCAAGTAATTTGAGTAATAGCCTCTAGAGCATCAATTTTCATAACATTCACCATGTACTCAAAAACATTTATAATGTATGTGCACACACATCCTCATAATGAGTATCCATCATAATAGAAAATTAAGTTATTGTAAGATCGCCACTTTTCAATAAATTTTGAAAATAAAAGTGATAATTATTTGAAATTCATCACTTCCTCATGATGTATGTAGGAGTATAGGTCCCAACATACATGATATCAAAATTTTACATGAATTTTCTATGCATACTTTCATGTGATGTTTTCATGACACCCACCATTAACCATATCAGGGACAAGATTTTTTACCTCAAACTTCTCTCTCACAAGGAAGGATGCATTAATGTACAATTCATGTAATCACTAAAGATTCCATCTTGACATGGTGTACTCCCTTTGAGTAAATATTATCAAGATCTGCAAAAGTAAAAAAATGTAAAACCTCTTGATGATCCATTTGAAGCTTAGGATTTTATGTCATCCTTTGACCTTCTCATTCAAGGTTTCTTCTAATAAATATTAGAGTCCCTCTAAATCTGAAATCAATCTTCTAATTTCCTTCTTCAAGTTTGCCTCTAATGAGTTGTTAGACTCACTTTGCCACAAAAGCATATGTGACACTAATCATGAAATTATCTTGTCCTAAGAGAATCTCCTTGTCTCTTCATCGAATATTTCTTAGATGGTTCTATGAACATCACAAATATTTAGATAAAATTTCTTATGCATTATTCTTTTCCTATAAAAATACAACCCCTATGTACCAAGCGCAAGAATAAGAGCATTACAAGGCACATGACTCTTATATTACATATAGAGATATAAATAAAATAACTACTATTATAAGTAAAATAAAAGTAGTACCTAGGAGAATAAAAAATTATCTCATTATCATGCAATCTTCTTCTTCAACAAGATAACACAATTTCTTATACTACATTTCTTTCTAGACAATGACATCTCCTTCACTTAACAAGTTCCCATATTATTTCTACTTTTGAGATTCATAAAAATTCATCAAATTGATATGACTCTTTTTTATTGGAAATTTTGTAATTAAATATTGATCATAGTATAATCCTTATCATCTCTCTAATGTGATGATACCCAATGCTCATTTTATTCAAACCACCCTTAAATGTCACACACTAAGGAAGAAATTAAGCTTGAAATATAAGTCAACTTTAACTTTTAACAATTTTAGCCTAGGAATTAAGCCTTGGTGCATGATGATTAAACCATCTTCTATTTAGATGCTGTTAAACTAGAGGTACTCTTGTACGTACACCATCTAAGGATCAAATACTCATATCTAATGTATGATTCAAACCCTCAAATAATACATGTAGTAAATAAGGAATTGATTGAATCTTATCCCCTCATCAGCAATGCCCCACACTATTTTGTAGCATTACAACTTACACCAAAACATGACATGGACCTGGTAAACACTCATGTTTAAAATAGTTGAATAGCCCAAATTTTTAACCACCTATATGAAATACCTAATCTCATCAAGTTTTTGAGAATTGATGGAGGTATCTTCTCCTCATCATTCTGTTTGATAACTTTTAGATGAAAATAGATCACATTATTTTTGGGATCCAAAATCATTGGTCATTATGCCATAGAATGGTCTCCAAATAATCATTGTTCATCTAAGAGAAATAATCATACTTGTTCAATATGATATTTTTATTAATGATGAATCTATTTCCCTATTGTCTCATCCTATACTTCTTTCTTCAATGTTGACTACAGCCGTCTCTTACCTTGATCACTCTACCTCCTTATTCTATTCTTTTGTTGCTCTTCAATTTCTTCCCAAGTGAAGAGTCACAACAATTCTTGTTTTAAGACCCCTCTACCTAATCAACAATCCCATGTAATAGGATAATAAATAATGATTCTTAATATTCCCATGCTAGTGATTGTTTATTTAATCTACTTTGTTTATCTAATTCTTGAGAGGTTGCTTCATCCTATATGTGGCTCACTTATTAATGTGTGTTTTTTTTCAATGAATCATCCAATCAAGAATGAGAGTGGAATCCACATGGTAGATTCAAGAACCTTACATTAGACATTGGATTGGATCACAGGTGGAAAGGAAGTAAAAATATATCCATCCTTGAAGAAATCTTTGACTTCAAGAATGTATAGGAGATTTGAGAAATATTATATGATGACTTTGTTAAATCTTAGTGCTATTCAAGACCACTTTGATACCATCTTGATTTTTCTCAATATTATCTATTTTCTTCCTCACTTGGCGATAACCATAGCCAAAGCTTTCCATGGAGATTAACTAGGAGAAAAGGGAATCACCTAGAAATAATTTCTTATTTTATTTGCTACAAGCACAAATTGTGCCAAGAATTAATATGCCCAACACCTTCACTTCATCAACAAAAAAATCTATTCCACAAAGGCTAATTCATAATCTCCACCACTATCATGAGTGTTGGCGATCCCTCAACCACCTGAAATATTAAATACCTTCTTCTCAATATGTTTCTCCAAATCTATATGTGTCCTTCACCTTGGGTAGTGATACTTTTTCCTCGTTGCCTGTTAATTTTCCTCCTTATCATTTATTAGGCTTAAGAAAATACATTACTGTTTGTCTATATATATATATATATATATATATATATGCTACTAAAATGCCTTATTGGTATATATTTTTCAAGAGAAACAATGTCTTACATTTATACACAATTTAAGACAAGAAGAGACATATTCTTTTAAGGGACGTGTTTATTGATTAATTTAATATATAAGATTAACAATTAGAAAATAGTTATTATAAGATTACATATATATACACACACACATATAAAAATACAAATACATATATATATATACACATATATAGATATGTACACACACACATTGGAAAGACTAGAAATATTGGAAAGACTAGTAGTATGATTGACATGTTGCACTAATGACTGCATTTGACATTGATGTCAAAATAGTATTATTTATGTAGAGATTGGAATAGTAGAAGACAAAGAAAAAGGTTCTATGGGCTTTGTATTGATGACAAGGCCAAGTGTAGTCGAGGAAAAGTGCATCTATAGAGACTAAAAGACATGCAAGATTCATTCAAGAATTATAGAGGACAATGTGCAGATAGAGTACCTGAGAACTAGTTTTTGATATTTGGATTGTATCTCTTAATAGGGATATAATTGTGATGAGAAAAGTTAGATAGTGATAGTAGATAGATTGATGATGATGCTAGTGAGTGTGTGAGGTTTTAGGTTTCATGTGTGAGAATTTGTATTTACTATTAGCTGACCATGTTTTGTAATTATGAAAAGATGTAATGAATTGTAATATCTTGATGAGGTCCTATTTTAATTAGTTAGAAAATCCTCAAGGCCAACTTAGAGAATTATTTTGAGGACATGATATGAAGGAAAGTTATTTTCCTTGTGATGAAGTGTGTAAGTAATGGAAGTGATGTGGAGTTTTGAATAGTGCAAGTGATATGTGATGTTGGTAAATGCATGTAAGCAATCAAAGGGATCATTGTGATGCAGTTTTTAATATCTAGGAGGTTCAATCTATTTAATAGGACAAAGAAGTACTTCAAATTATTCTAGATTCCATTATTCTACAAGAAATAATATAGAGACTAGTTGGACAGTGAATTTCATGGTCTTGCCTTTGAAGCTCTTTGGACAGTGGGTCCATCTACCCTCTACAACTCTTAACAAGGTTGGAGTATCTTAACATGGATTGAAAAGTCTCCTAAAAGGGAATAATATGTACCAAATATTTTTCTTTGGCTCCTAACATATTCCATCCTCCTACAAGGTATTTTTATATTCGTACATCTTGTGGATACCATCCCCACCAGAGTTTTCCCTCTAATCAAGGATTTCCCTAGTTAACACATCTATTGTTATTGTGTACATGTTTATCTTCTTATGGTTTCTGATTATATTGTTCATAGGCTTAAGCTTTAATAAGGTTGATAAAAGTCATATTGATTTGATAACTGATTCATCCCCCTCTTAGTTATCTTGGTCTTCTTTACTTTCTAACAATTGGTATTAGAGTGTCAGATCCTTGAAGGAAAAGCTTAACAACTTAAGGAGATCAATGGAGGGTCATTTAGAAAAAGAAATTCCTAAGTTTTATGGAGTTAGCTATGACAACTAGAAAGAGAAGATGAAGGCACATTTTCTATGTATGGGTCTAGGATATTGGCTGATGACAAAGAATGAAAAGAAGATTATGGAAGAAAGAAAACTTGAAGAATGTAGTGAAGTTGAAAGAGATCTATTTATGTGTAATATACTTTCTAGAGAAGCATTATTGTTAGATCTTCTTGAAAATGACTAAAGTTAGGTAAAATCTATAAAAAATTTTCAAAAAATTTGGATATCTTTGGACTCTACTTTAGAAGATAATAAGCATGCTCAGAGAATCAGATTACAAAATTGGATATTTTTGTTTCAAGATGCTAAGATGATTGAAGATGAATTCATAGGAAGCTATATTGGTAGAATATCAATTTTTTTTTTTTGTAGGAATTAAGTCTTGTAATGGATCTAAAGATGAAGATGAGATTATTTAAAAGATCTTGAAAACCTTGACACCACTATTCAAGAAGACAATGTAGATGGTTGATCAAGTGATACCTTGCACTAAGAAGTTTACTAGAGAGACTCTTCTTGGAGGATTGTAAGTATTAAAACTGAGCTTGAAGCAGACTAAATATTTACCTAGAGTTGAAATCACTTTTAGTGCATTAAGTGTTCTCCCTTTCTTTTCAAGAAGTGCAAGAAATAGTGGAGACTATGCTAGTAGAAGCTGATCCTGGTCTAAGGAGGACAAAATGATTGAAGAAGGAATCACCTTTCTTATAAGGAGAGTACCAAATAGTATGAGAATGTTTAAATGGTAGACTTGCAATAAATTTGGTCAATATGATTCTAAGTGTCCTAAAAGAGAGAAAAAGTATAAGAAGAATTTCAAGTCTAGAAGGCTGAGATATTGTTTGTATGCAAATGAAGATGATGAATCTAATGAAAGAATTTAGAGTGAAAGTAATGATGAGTTTGGATTTGTAGCTATAAAAGAAGAAAATATTGAAATAGAAGTTAGAGAAGAGAAAGCCTTAGTTTCATAGGTTTAAAAGAAATCTGATTAGATCATAGATAGTGGTTGTTCATATCATATGATTGGTGACATGAATAATTCTTTTAGGTTTAGTAGTTATGATGGAGGGATTGTCACAGTTGGTAACAATGTAACTTTTCATATCAAGGGGATAAGATATATTAATTTCACTGGAAAGGCTAACATAAATGATGTCAAATTTGTTAAAGGATTAAAGCATAACCTATCGAGTGTTGGAAAATTGGTTTCTAAGGGATATTAATTACAAATCAAAGAGAATATATGAATTATCAAGGATAAAGATGATAAGTTGATTGGCACTAGTACAAGATCTAGAGGGAATGGTTTTTAACTAAACCCTACAGAAATGACATGTTTAGTTACAAAAATGGATGAAAAATTTGGAGTTAAATAAAGAATGTTGGATTATAATTCTAATGAAGAAGAAGCTAATCCTAAGCCTATCATAGAAAATGTCGAAAGTTTCTTTGAGACTAACAATAATTTGGAGAATGATGTTCAACTTTTGGAAATGAGAGAATAATAAATATACGAACCTAGCGTAGAAGTAAGAATTGAGTCAATGACACCTACATCTAACAAGAATTTGACATAGAAACACATTGTTAATCTAATTATTGGAAGCAAAGGAAAAGGAGTTATGACAAGAAACATAGTACATGAAGTATTGTGTTTGATTTCTCAAGTTGAACCAAAGAGTTTATATGAGGCATGTAAGGAATATAATTGGATTCAAGAAATGAAGGAACAACTATATCATATTATGAAGAATGAGATATGGGAATTAGTTCTTAGACCTAAAGATAAGAATATTATAGGAACTAAATGGGTTTTCCAAAAATGAGATGAATGAACAAGGTGAGGTTGTGAAAAATAAAGAAAGACTGGTATGTAAAAGGTATTTACAACAAGGAGGTATAGTCTATGAAGACAAATTTACCCCTATTTCTACAATTGAAGTAACAAGAATGTTCTTGCCTTATGCAATAGGTAAGAAGTTGAAAGTGTATCAGATGGATGTTAAGTCAACATTTTTGAATGGAGAATTTGAAGAGGAAGTTTACATTGAGAAAACTAAAATATTTCCTTTGACAATAAAAGGAGACATCATATTTAGATTGAAAAAATCATTGTATGGACTAAAGCAAGCACGTAGAACCTAGTATACGAGGTTGGACAAGTACATGGAAAAATTTGGGATTTGCAAAATGGTACTGCGGATAATAACTTGTATTTGAAAGAAATTGAGAATGAATTGTTGGTTATCATGATATTTTTGGATGACATAATCTTTGGAGGTAATGATGAAGCAAGTGACAAAGTTTCTAATGAAATGAAGAATGAATTTGAGGTTGAGTATGATTTTTTAGATGAGATATTTCTTAGGTCTACAAATTGTGCATAACAGTGATGGTATTTTCTTATCACAGACAAAGTATTTGAAAAACTTGTTGAAAATATTTGGCTCTGAGAGTTTTAAGATAGTTAGTACAGTTAGAAATGTTTAGAATGTTTGAGGTAGGGGTGGGGTGTGAATTAGTTACTCAAGGTCTATATGTACCACTTCAACAATAAAACAATAAACACTTCATTGTTCTTCTTATCTTGTAATTGATCGATCTATACTATAAAACTATCATAAACATAACTTGCATTGTATAATGAAAAAATTATCAAATGTAAACACTAACACATTCATCATAGTTTTGATAATAGGATTTTACATGGAAACCTAATTTGAAACCACTAGCATGTCACTCTCTTTCACTCTTTTGAAGTGACCTCTATTAGGAGCCAAACCTACTAAAGGTTACAAAAAATACTATTAAATATGACCTAGTTAGAGGATTTAATCACCCTATTAGGAGTGACCTTGTAAGAGGACTTTGATCATTCCATTTAGAATGTCACCTAGTTAAAGGGTTTACGTAGGTTGTTAAGTCTTAAAATGACTGTTAGATTAACCTCTGTTATAAGGATTTCAATAAAAACTATTTATAATGACTAGAAAGAAAATAGTAGGTTTTGATCTTTATAATTACAACTCACTTTTGTAGGTTTAGATTTCTATTGGGTCCTTATATTGGTTTACTAATAAGCCTTCCATTAACATCTCTTATCTTGATTTTCTTGAACACCCTTCAAGCAATCAATCCACTCTTCTAATCAACACTTAAGCCTTATTCTCTAATGTTCTTATCAATGACAACATCATGTTTGCAAGTTTTCTCTATTAGCTTTGCATTCACTGACTTGTGTATTTCTTATCAACCTTGTTATATATGCCTTACTTCACATACAATATTTGCATTCACACATGAAAAAATACTCTCTCTCTCTCTCTCTCTCTCTCTCTCTCACACACACACACACACACACACACACACACACACACACACACACACACACACACACACACACACACACACACACACACACACACACACACACACACACACACACACACACACACACACAGTTAGTTTGACTATATTTATTTAAATAGAAAACTTGTGCTTTACCATTTTCTACATCCATCATTGAACTTAAGGTTTACGATCGGATTCAACTTGATTCACTGTATCTATCCATCTTCTTGATCATCTTCTAGAAAATTCTCTAGAATTTGGTTGTTAGGTCTTCACCTAATCCTTGTCTTGAATTCAATGATATAACTCATCAATCTTATCTTCAATGCAATTTACATCTTAGAAGAAATCAAATGACTTGGCTTGATCTCATGATTTCCTTGAATTCGTTATTATACTGTAACTCGACAATCTCTAGATTTTGGTACTCGATCCTCACTAAAACACTTGGTCATTGTAAATCTTTCTATCTTGGCATCAACTTTCTGGATCAGTTGATGCTAATGCTCACTCAACATTAGATTTTCTTGGCACTAATTGTAGGTTGGTTGACACTAGCATTACTCGACACCAACTATATTTTATACTTTTTTCTTGTCTTTTCTTAACTTTCTTGATATAAGAAATCACATTTCTTTATAAAAGTCTATGTAATCAAATGTCCATTGTAACTTCCTTTTCATAACTCAACCTTTCCTCTAGGTGATATTGTTATGAAAAACTTTTCAAATCATCTTAATCAATCAAATAGATATACATTTAGATTAGGTAGCAACATATCTCATCAATATATTTGACATCAATGACAAAACATTGATTATTCCAATTGTAAATTTCCAATAGGTACACCTATGATAACTGATCATAAGTTATCTAGCAAAGATGAGACACCTACAATTGATAAGAAAAAGTACAAATCCATGATTAGAGTTTTATAATATTTGACTCACACCAAACTAGATATAGAAATTTGGATGGTATAGTTGTAAGATTTGAAGAAGATCCTAGAGAAGCACATTATGCACTAGTAAAAAGAATTTTTAGATATTTTAAGGGTACACCTGATTTTTGACTATGGCATGAAATATCAAATGACTTTACTCTATGTGCATATATTGATGTTGATTGGGCAAGAATTATGGATGATAGAAGGAGAACAAGTGGTGGAGCATTTTTCATTCAAGGAAGAGTGGTTTCTTGGCTGAGAAAGAAACACGACTATATTTCATAGACTATAATAGAAGTAGAGTATATTAAAACAAAAAAAAATTATAGTCAAATCATGTGGATGAAACATATGTTGAAGGACATTGGGATTGAGGTTTCATATCATGTTATCATACATTGTGACAACACAAGTGTTGTGAGTATGTCTAAGAATTTTGTGTTACATTCTAAGACTAAGTATATATCAATTAAGTATCATGTTCTAAGAGAGAAATTTGCAGAGAAAGAAATTAGAATAGAGTATGTTAGTATGGAAGAGTAGATTTTAGATATTTTTGTAAAGCCCTTTCCTAAGGATACATTTGAGTATTTGTGAGGTATAGTTAGGGTTATGCCCCTGCGTACTTTTGCATACATGATGCAAAGAGTGCATCAGTTCAATGTTATAGATCAATATTGTTTATCTAAATTGAATAGTGATGCTTCCTTTATAGGGGAGTATCTATTGTTGAGCAGAGTCACTAAGGACTCTTGGTAGTTGGTATGAAATAGTGTGTTCGAACACTTGAGCTAGTTGAAGACTTTGATAAGTTTATTGACATAATGGTGTCTTTTTTACATATGTTAATGGGGGAGAGATTACATGAAAAAAATATCCCATGAATGAAGGAGAGTGTGTGTTGGGGGAGAGATTTCATGAGCATTGAGGGAGAGATTGTATCTTTTGATAGTATGTGGAGATGTATATGAGGAAGAGAATGTATGGATATTTTTTCATAACATATTGATGTCAACGAGAAGTGTATCAATAGGGGAGAAGTGAGAACAACTAATGCCATCCATATAAGAGTGAGGAAAACAAAAATGAAGAGTTTTTCTTTTGAGTTTTAGATTTGATTGATGAAGAGGATTTGAAAATATGGGAGCAGTAGTAGCAATAGAGTTTGATTTGTATTCTTGGAACTTAGATGTTTTCATCTATGTTTCCATCAATGCCAAAGAGAAATATTTTTAGCATGAATTTTGATGATATTCCTTTGGGGGAGTATCCTAAGCATCAGAAAGACTAGTAGTATGATTAGCATATTTCATTCGTGACTGTGTCTGTCATTGATGTCAACATAGTATCATTTCTGTAAAGATTGGTAGAGTAGCAAATAGAATATGAGTTGTACATACAATGTATTGATGATAAGGTAAAGTTTAGTTCAAGACATGTTCTATATTATATCTTGATGTCATGGACAAGTGCACATGCAGAGATTTGAACAAATGCAATTCATTCAAGAATTATAGAGGACAATGTGTGAACATAGTACTTGAAAAGTAGTTTCTAATGTTTAAATTGTATCTCTTAACAAGTATAGAATTGTGATGCGATAAGTTAGATACTGATAATAGACAACTTGATGATGATGTCAATGAGTGTGCAAGGTTCAAGGATGTACATGGAAGAAGTTGTATTTACTATGAGCTGAGAATATTTTGTAATTGCAAAATGATGTAATGAATTGTGATATCTTAATGAAGTCCTATTATAATTAATTGGGAAATCCTAAAGACCAACTTTGAGAATTATTTTTAGGACATGGTATAAAGGAAAGTGATTGTTCTTGTGATGAAGTGTGTAAGTAATGCAAGTGGTGTGGATTTTTAAATTATGAAGGTGATATGTAAAGTTGGTAAATGCATGTAAGAAATCAAAGGGATCATTGTGATGTAAGTTTGAAGATCTGGTATTGAGATTTCAAGAGGTTTGGTTTGGTCAAGAGGAAAGAGAAGGAGTTCAAGTTATTCTACAAGGAATAATACATATACCACTTGGACAATGAGTTTGGTGGTCTTGCCCTTGAAGCTTTATGGATAGTGGGTCCATTTACCTTCTACAACTCCTAATAGGGATCCAAAGTATCCTAACATGGACTGATATGTTCTAAATGTATTTCATTAGCTCCTAATAGAGTCCATCCTCTTACAAGGAATTTTGGTATTAGTACATCATCTTGTGGGTATCATCCCCACTAGGGTTTTCTCTTTGATCAAGGGTATCCATATTTAACGTATCTAGTGCTATTATGTATGTGTATCTTCTTATGGTTGTCAAGTATATTGTTGACATGATTAAGGTTTAATAAGGTTGATAAAAATTATATTGATTTGATAACTGATTGACCCCTCCTCTCAATTATCTTAGTCGACTTTAATTTTTAACAATATATATGTATGCATGTAAGTATGTACATGTGTGTGTGTGTGTGTATGTATATGCATATGTATATATATACATGTACATGTACATATTCACACACACACACACACACACACACACACACACACACACACACACACACACACACACACACACACACACACACACACACACACACACGTATGTATCTATTTATATATATACCCAAACATAGATGAATTATCTAATGATTATTAATTGTAATAATTAGTCATGCCAATGTATGTCATGGTGGAATCAATATGACTGAAGCTACAACATTAACATAGGAAATACTTTTTTAGTGTTGAATTAGATTTCAAATTTTTAGTGTTCAAATACTTGTCTACCATCCCCTCAATCATATCACTTTCATATAATACCAATTAAATAATAAGGTACAAAAGATATTCTGGATGTATCAGCAACTCACATATTGACCATCTCTATTTTTTTCTAAAGGGTCAATGGATACACACACACACACACACACACACACACACACACACACACACACACACACACACATAGATGCATGCACACACGCACATGCACATGCATACACACATGCATATGCATGTTATGTATATATATACATGTACATGTACATATTCACACACACACACACACACACACACACATACATACAAACACATATGTATGTATGTATTTATATATATACCCAGACACACATGAATTATCTAATGATTATTAATTGTAATAGTTAGTCGTACCAATGTATCTCATGGTGAAATCAACATGACTGAAGCTACAACATTAACATAAGAAATCCTTTCTTAGTGTTGAATTAGATTTCAAATTTTTAGTGTTGAAATACTTTTCTACTATCCCCTCAATCATATCACTTTCATATAAGACCAATTAAATAATAAAGTACAAAAGATATTCTAGATGTATCAGTAACTCACATATTGACCATCTCTATTTTTTTCTAAAGGCTCACACACACGGACACACGCACACACACACACACACACATGCACGCACGCACACACACACACACACACACACACACACACACACACACACACACACACACACACACACACACACACACACACACACACACACACACACACACACACATTAATTATATAATGATTATTAACCATAAAAATTGATCAGTTATACCAATGTATCTCATGGTTAAATCAATTTGATTTAAGCTAAAACATGAACAAAAAAATCTTTTCTTAGTGTTGAGTTGTAGACTTCAACTTTTCAGTTTTGAAATACGTATCTACTATCGCCTGAATCATATTGCTTTCATAAAATAACAATTAAATAATAAGATGAAAAGAGGATATTATGGATGTACTAGAAATACACATATCCACTATCTTTATATTTTTCTAAAGGGTCAATGAATTTATATCAATATACACAACATTTCGAACAAAATTTATCTACTTGCCTTCAATATACAATTTTTAAAAAAAAAGTATTATACATATCATATTCTACATGGTTTGGCCTTAACGAAAATAATAGAACCACACTTATGCAGATAAATGCAAGTTTTATCATTTATAATATGCATACATATAAGACATTTTTTTGTCACTATTTGGATGAATATTATTAGGTTTCATTAATTACTAGTCCCTAGCATATAAGGTTGGGATTAATTTTTTTTACTTTTTAGTTCTTATTAGTTGATGCCTTGGCACTAATGCTAACTATAAATAATCTCATTTATACTATGGTTATAGAAATATTATTTATTAAAAGGAATTTATCAATTTTAATCTTAATTTTCTCTTTGACTTTCTCATTTTTTCTTGGTGGTCTTTTTATTTTCTTGCACACAAAATTTGTTGGAAAATAAGACATGGTATTGTGAATACATTTGTCTACTAAACTTGGATTTTAGGGCTATCCAAAGTATTAAGTGTCATTTGCATGCATGTAACTGTATAGATTCATGATAACTGATTGAAAATGTCTCATAGATGGAAATTGGTGGTAGATTTGTGCAGAAGAGTGGATATATGTAACATTAATGGCACTGACATATGCTCTAGTGTCTTCTAGGCTACAGAAACCATTCTAACTAATGAAAAAATCACTAGCCATCATTTCATCTCCATTGTTGATTTCACAATTGGTAATTCAACATCTTTGTGGGCATGTAGACTAGTTATATCATGCACAATACATTCTATGTGAAAATTTAGATTTGGATGTTTTATACAAATGAGGATGCTTTTAAAATCCATTCTATTTGGAACTACTCAACTCTAAAAAGAATATATAGTCTAGATACATGGATCATGTACATTTGTTGCTAGTATATATAAATTCTAGCACACTCTTCCTCCTTTCCCATTATTTCTTATCTTCTTTCCTTGGTTTTCAAATATTTGGGTCATTTAGATTTATGTTTACAAACATTTTCATGCTTCTCTTAGCAGTGATTACAAGTGCAAGATTGAGTGTTTTGGAATTCCTCTAGGTTTATGCTTCAAGATTTCTGAAATGAAATTATATTTATAAAATTTATTTACCTTTAGAAATCAAAATAATAGTACTTGGTTTTCTGGAAATTTATTAAGGATTAAAAAAATTAGAGTATGTATGGGATGATAGGCAAGATAAATGTGTTAGAAAGTAAAGTCCACCAAGATAACTAAGAAGGGGATGGTGAGGCAAGGGAGGGGTGAATCAATTATGTAATTAAAACTATATCAATATCCTTATTAATTCAATATTAATATCAATAAGAGGGAAACCCCCAGTGGGGATGGTACCCCCAAAATGATGTACTAGCCCATGTTAGGAGACTTTGAATCATTGTTAAGAGATTCCAACACTATTAGAACTTGTGATAACCCTATTAGGATTTGTGGAAGACATAAGGACCCGTTGTCCAAATAAATTTAGGGAAAGACTATCAAACTCACTATCAAACTAGCCTTAATATTATCTTCCCAAATAATACAAGAAAAAAACTTCTTTTTCCAAATACAGTCTCTTTATTGTCTCACCATAGAAAACACTTCTATAATTAAAAGATACTCAATATTAGGTTCATTGGATCTCACATAAAAGTTTGCACACTCACATTACACAAAACCACAATAGCACACTCTACCACAAGGAAATAATATTTTCATTATTCTAAGTCCTTAAATAAGTTATTGAGTTGGCCTTGGGAATTTCTCAATTTACAATAATAATACAAGACCATCTTAAGATATTACATTTACACATTACATCACAATATTACATCTGTTCACAGTTACAATCAAATTGTTGGCTCTTAGTTGTCATAAATCTTCACACATGTAACATCTAAATTGTATCACTTAACCACATTATATTAAGCATTTATTTTTCCTTTGTACAACCTCATTTAACTTTATTCTATCTTTGTACACTAGAAACTTCTTAACTAGTGACTATGTCTAAACACTATCTTTAATAAATCTTGAATAAATCTTCAATATCTTCATGTTTTTGCATGCACTCTCAACCATAGAATTATAACACTCTACAGAACATGTCCTCAACTGTGCATAGTCTAATATGCAATCCTCAAACCACATGTAGCCAATATTTTTCTACTTCTCTGATAGCCTCATATAATAATCAATATGTTGACATCAATGCCAAACACTATCATGAATGCAACACTCAAATAATATTTAGAGGTCCAATAATGCTAGGATGATCTTGCATAGGAATACCAACAAAATTCATGCTAACAATCTCCCTCTTTGGCATTGATGAAAATATAGATGAAAAAAATCTAAGTTCCTTGAATACCAAATATCTATGGTGAATCCACTCCCCATTCATGCTGACTATGAATGGCATATGTACTATAACAGTCATGCATAAGGAGGGTGTTAATCTCCCCCATACATCAACATTTTTTCAAATCCCCTTCATCAATCCATTTCATATTCTCTTCATTAAGAAAATCTCTCTCTCCCATTGACATAAATTAGTCTACAAGGATATTTCATGTATTACTCTCCCTAAAACGTATTAATCTCCTTCATTAATATAAAAGGATGTATTTTATGTTTTACTCTCCCCCATTAACATCAATGACAAATGTATCATTATGTCAATCTACTACATAAGATCTTCAATAAGCTCAAGTTTCCAAAGACACTATTAAATGTCACTTACCAAGAGTCCTTCATGACTAAGCACAAATATAGATACTCCCCCATATAGGAATCATCAACTATCCAATCCAAATAAAGAATACACCTTTTTTACCACTAGATTGATGCAATCTTTGCATAAACTACTCAAAAGTAGGCTGGGGCATAACCCAAACTATTTTTTTGTAAATATGTCTACTATCAATTCCTTTGTGCTTACATATTCCAATTTGATCTCCTCTACAACTTTCTTTCTCAAAATGTGATACTCATGTGTGTGTGTGTGTGTGTACACTTTGTCTTTGAATGTAAAACATGATTCTTTGACATACTCACTGTACTTGTCTTATCAAGATGTATGATAATAGGATCTATAAACTCATTTGCAATGTCCTTCAACATTTGTTTTCTCCAAATAATATGATTACAACTATTTTCCATTACCACATACTTTTCTTCTATCATACTTTGTCAAATACAATCTTGTTTCTTACTTAACCAAGAAACCGATCTTCCTCCCAAGAAAAATGCTCCACCACTTGTACTTTTTATATCATCTACACTACCTACTTTATCCTCATTAGTGTATGCACACAAGGTAAAGTCATTTGATCTATCATATCATAGTCTAAAATTAGGTGATTCAAATATATGAAAATTCTTTTCGTTGTTTCATAATGTGACTCTTTAGTCTGGGTAAAAGAAGAAAGCTGTGTCACCCTTTTATAAAGGAAAAGACTAACAAAAGTATAACTATTAACCTTTAATTACATAAAATTGGTAGTATTATTTAGAATTTGATAATGAGGTAAACTAATAAAATGTGTAGAAATGGATGGATTTTAGGATTATAATTTTTAATAATTATTTGGAATAAGAATTGATATATTTTCCTATTTTTTAAAGACAATTTCTCACTTGCTGAAAAATGTTGAAAATTAGGGGTCTAGTTCCCACCATAAAACTATATGTAAATAAACTTATTTCTTTTTTATCATAGATTATGTCATAGATAACATATATAGCTAGAACAATCAAAAATAAAAATTGGCTTCAAACCTATATTTTTATCTTTTATAATGATTTAAATTTCAACTCACCTAAAATCAACAATTTTCATCTCCCACCACATTTTTGAAATCAAATATACTCTAACCAAAATAAAAATTATACATTATTGAAGAGGACTCTCTCCTCTAGAACATCATGTGATTTTTAATTTTTTTATATGATTTAATATTTTTTTCTTTCTCAAAATTGACATCTTCTCGAGTGTTAAAATACATACTTGTAGAATTTTTTAATTATAATATACTATATCTAATTAAAACACTATAAAATCTATATGAGATTATTCTTGACTTCTAGCTCTATTAAATGGTGTTTATATTTTATTAAAAATATATCATAAAAAATAGTAAGAGTAATTGAAATGTCAGCTTTCTAAACTAATTTTATTTTTTTAGTAATTGAATACAAACTAGTATAAAACATGCATTTAATAGATATTTCCAATTGGAAAAGTTTGAGACCATATATAACTTAGCTAGAATGAATTTGTCTAGGCCATGTGTTTTTATAAAATTGATTTTTTGATAGAAATACTCAAATTCAGTCATCAACTTGAAATCTTGCCACAATATTGATTGCATTAGCTATATTAGGTCTAGTATGTGTTAGATATTGTAATTCTCCAATCATAGACCTATACATTTTTTTCTCAATAGTAGTGGTTTCATTTGTTCTCGAAAACTTACATCTAGTTACTATAGGTGCTCCAATAGGTTTACAAATTTCTAAATCAAATCTTTTCAAAGAATCTTTCAAATACTTGGTTTTTGATACAAAGATACCATCTTTGTTCTAAATAATATTAAATCCCAAGAAATTATTCATCTCACCAATCATACTAATCTCAAATTATTTCTTTATTTCAGCTGCAAAAGCTTCACTTGCTTCATGATCACCTCCATCTTAGTTTGTGGTGACTAATCAGGGAAGTACTATAGCTACTATTTTTCAATGGTGGGCTACTATTTGCCACTAGCTAATATTCACCAATTGGCTATTGCTTATATTTTCCAATTTATGATCGACATGTTGTAACTAATTTTAACCCTAAAGTAGCAAAAATACTTGTATAAAAGGGATTAGGGTTAGGGATTGTTTCATAAGGTGTACTACAAAAATTTCTTCTTGCAATGATATTGAGTTGTAAGGAATTATAGATTGTAATTAGGTTGTAATCACTAGATCATGTAATAATATTGGATTTGTTATTCGGTAGATGTAGCCTAGGGTTTGGATGAACCATGTTAAATCCTAGTGTCTTGTGTTCTTTTCTATGTGATCTATTATTTTTTGATATTATTTATATTTGCATTTAATTCTTAATTCTATCTAAGGTTTAATCCTAACAAGTGGTATCAGAGCAAGAATTTTTTAAAGTTATCCTCTGCAAGAAAGTCTCATAGTTGAGTGAGAGTCTCACGGTTGAGTGGGAGAAATGGAAGACAAGGGTAAGTTGAGGATCAACAAGTTTAATGGGAAGAGCTTTTAGTTATGGAAGATGTAAATGGTGGACTATCTTTATAAGAAATATTTATGGAAGCCATTGCAAGAAAAAACCAAGAATCAGGGATCTATGACAAATGATGACTAGGATCTTTTAGATAGAAAGGCACTTGGAAGCAGTCAATTATGCCTAGCACCATCAGTGGAATTTAATATTACAAAAGCAAAGATGACAAAAGAGTTGATGGAAACCCTAGCAAAACTGTATGAAAAGCCCTTTGCTTCAAACAAGGTATTTCTCATGAAGCATTTACTTAATATGAAAATGATTGAAGGTGGATCTATTGCAAATCATTTAAATGAGTCTAATACCATTACTAGTTAGTTATCTTCTGTTGGTATTAATTTTGATGAATAAATTAGGGCTCTATTGATTTTGTGTTCTTTCCCTAAAAGTTGGAATGGCTTGGTAATGGTTGTGAGTAATTCTATTTCTAGATCTAATACTCTAAAATATGATGATGTGATTAGTGTTATTTTGAGTGAGGAAACTTGTAGGAAATCCTTAGGTGGATCTACATCAGGAAGTGCTTTGAATGCACAAAGTAGAGGTAGAACAACTAAGAGAAGAAGTAATTCCAAAAATTGTGGAAAATCAAGAGGAAAGCCAAAGGCGAAGAGGTCTTAATCAAGAGGACCAAATGATTGCTAGCACTGTAGGAAACTAGGGCATAATAAGAAAGATTGTTGGAATCGAAAGAAAAATGAAAGAGGAAAGAAAGATGGAGATAAGGAGGAAAATGTTGTTAGTAGCAAATCTAAAGATGCTTTACTTCTATCTTTAGAAAGTGTTGATGATTCATGGGTTTTAGATTCTGGTGCTTCATTTCATTGATTACCTCATACAAGTTATTTCATTGATTATGTCCAAGGGGATTTTGGGCTTGTTTATTTGGGGGCTAATGGACCCTATCAAATTTTTGGAAAGGGAAAAGTTAAGATTAAGTTCCAGAATTGGAATCATTGTCTACTACATGAGGTAAGACATGTTCCAAGGTTGAGTAGGAATATAATTTTAGAAGGGAAACTCAATGATTAGTGTTGTGTAGTTACTTTTAATGATAAAAATTGGAAGGTTTCAAAAGATTCCCTTGTAGTAGCAAGAGGTGTGAAAGTAGGAACCTTATATCTTTGTATAGGTCATATTGTTCCTTCTACTTTAATTATTCTAGAGAAATATGAATGTTCACAAACAGTTGCTACAATTGAGTAAGGAAAACAAATAGCTATTGTAGATTATGATACAATGTTGTAGCACTAGTGACTTTGGCACATGAGTGAGAAAGGTATGAAAGTACTTCATTCAAAGTAAGTTTTACCAGGTCTAAAATGTGTTAATATGGATTTCTATGAAAGTTGTGTATGAAAATAAAAAGAGAGTGAGTTTTGTGAAGACTTGGAAGGAAAATAAAAGGGAGAAATTAGAACTTGTGCATATAGATGTATGAAGACCAACTTGAGTATCTTCCCTTGATGGCTCTCATTATTATGTTGCGTTTATTGATGATGCAACTAGAAAATTATGGATTTATTTTCTTAGACACAAATTTGATGTATTTCAAACTTTTAAGAAATGGAAATTCTTGGTTGAAAATGAGAGTGGCAAGAAATTAAAATGTCTCAGATTTGATAATGGTGGCATGAGTATTGCAGTCATGAATTTGAAGATTATTGCTCCACTAATGGTATCCATAGATAAAAAATTGTTCCAAGGACTTCATAGGAAAATGGAGTGGCCAAACACATGAGTAGGATTATAATGGAGTGTGCAAGTAGCATGATGTTGAATGTTGGGTTTCCCTTACACATGTGGATGGAGGCTATCAATACTGCTATATATTTGATTAATTGAGGTCCCTCTACTCCTTTGGGTTATATTATTCCAGAGAAAGAATGAACTAGCAAGAAGGTGAGTTATTATTTTTTCAAAACCTTCAGTTGTAAAAAAATTTCTCATATAGATTCCAAAAATAGAGTCAAGCTGGAAGCTAAGTTAAAAAAATGTGTATTTGTTGGATATGGCATTAATGAATTTGGTTATAGTCTTTGTGATTTTGAAAATCATAAAATTATAAGAAGCAGGGTTGTCATATTCATTGAGAAAGTGTTGTACAAAGATCTGTTGTAGCAACATGAGAAGAAGGAAGATGATTATGCAGTGTTGAATGATACTCCAAAAGATGATATTCCAACAATTCCTCATGATGTAAAACAACCACAACAAAAAATACCACATATACCAGTGAATGTTAGACGATCAACAAGGCTAATTCATCCTCTAGAAATATTTTATCCCTCTTTGTATTCTATTTTACTAATAGATGCTGGTGAACTTGAATGTTATGATAAAGCTATGCAGGTGGATACTAAGATTTAGTGGGAGTCTGCAATGAAAGTTGAAATGGACTCTTTCCTACAAAATAAGATTTGGGACTTATGAAAATTGCCTATAGGTAAAAGGTCTTTATAGAATAAGTGGGTTTATATGTTGAAAGAAGAGGATGGAGGTAAGAAATGATTTAAAACTAGGTTAGTTGTAAAAGGATTTGCATAGAAAAAAGACATTGATTTTGATGAGATATTCTCTCATGTTGTTAAATGACTTCTATTCACACTATTTTAAGTATTTTTGCTACTAAAGATTTGTATTTTGAGTAGCTTGATGTTAAAAAAAACCTTCCTTCATGGTAATTTGGATGAAGACATGTATATGGCTCAGCCACATGGTTTTGAGATCAAAGGTAGGAGAATTTAGTGTGTAGATTGAAGAAAAGTTTATATGGCTTGAAGCAAACACCTCATCAATGGTATCTAAAATTTGATAGGTTTATACATGAGCATGGATATAGTAGGTTTCATTTAGATCATTATGTTTATTTTAAGAGGTTGGATGATGATAGCTACATTATTTTATGTTTATATGTTGATGATATTCTTGTAGCTAGGTTTAATATGGATCATAGTAAGGGGCTGAAATGCTAGTTAGCACATGCATTATCTATGAAGGATTTGGGGGAAGCAAAAAAAATCCTTGGTATGAATATTTTTTGAGATAGGAAGAACATGAAATTGATGCTATCTCAAGGTGATTATATTGAGAAGGTGTTGTAATATTTTTCTATGGAGAATGCTAAAGTTGTCATCATACCTTTACTTGGTCATTTGAAGTTGAGTAAGGAGATGTATCCCAAGACACAAGAAGAGAAGGATAAGATGTCCAAGGTACCTTATGCTTCAACTATAGGAAGCTTGATATATGCTATGGTATGTACAAGGCCAGATATTACACATGTAGTAGGAGTTGTTAATAGGTATATGAGTTATCTAGCAACTGAGCATTGGAATGTAATTAAATGGATTCTCAGATATTTGAGAGGAAAATCTAGTAAGTGCTTACACTTTGGGGGCTCTACTATTACTTTATAGGGTTATGTATACTTAGATTTGGTAGGAGATATTAATACCAAACAGAGTACTACAGGTTATGTATTTACTGTTGGTGGGGTTGTAGTGAGTAAGGTTTCTAGGTTAAAAAAGGTTAATGCTTTATCTATTATAGAGGCAGAGTATGTTTCTACTATAGAGGCAACCAAGGAGATGATATGGCTTCAGATCTTCTTGAAAGAATTGGAACACTCCCAGAGGGATAATGTTTTGTTTAAACAAATAGTCACAATGCCATTCATCTTGTAAAGAATTCAGCTTTGCATTCAAACACAAGACACATTTAGTTGTGGTACTGTTTCATTCGTTTAGTTTTGGATGATGGACAGTTAAAGCTAGATAAGATATATGCAGATGAAAACCCAAAAGATATGTTTACAAAGGTAGTGAAAAGGGAGAAGTTGGATTCCTCTTCAACTTTGGTTGGTCTTCTAGACTAAATTAGAATAAAAGAACAGTAAAGTCCAAGGTGGTTTGATCTAGTGGGAGCCCCATGTGGTATTGATATTGCTATAGGATCAGTCTCCAAGTGGGAGATTGTTGTCTAGTGTGAAGTCTAATTAGTCCCCACGTGGGAGATTGTTAGTTTGTGGTGACTAATCAAGGAGGTACTATACATACTTCATGAATTTTTTGGCTACTATTCAAAAATGGCTAATATTTTCCAATTAGCTATTGCTTAGATTCACCAATTTATGACTAACATGTTGTAACTAATTTTAACTCTAAAGTGGAAAACATACTTGTATAAGAGGGCTTGGGGTTAGGGATTATTTCATAAGGTGCTGCGTGAAAATTGCTTTGTGTGGTAGTATTGACCTATAAGTGATTATGAATTATAATTAGGTTGTAATCACTAGATCATAATAATATTGGACTTGTTATTTGGTGGATGTAGCCCAGGGTTTGGGTGAACCACATTAAATCCTAGTCTCTTGTGTTCTTTTCTATGTGATCTATCATTTTTTGATATTATTTATATTTGGATGTAATTATTATTTCTGTCTAAGGTTTATTCCTAACACTCCAAAGATTATATCATCCAAAAATATCATAGTAATTAGTAGACCATTGTAAATCTACTTCAAATAAAAATTACGAATATCATTACCTTTTGCAAACTCCAAAATCTTCAAATACTTATCCAATCTCGCATAATAGGCTCTAGGTGTCTATTTCAATCCATACAATGCTTTCTTCAACTTAAAAATCATATCTCCTTCCTCGATCAAAGGAAAACCATCAGACTTTTTAATATATACCTCTCCCTCTAGTTCAACATTTAGAAATGTTGATTTGACATCCATATGATAGACTTTGAATTTATTGTTAGTTGCACATGCCAAAAACATTCTAATTGCTTCTATTCTAGAAATAGGTGCAAATGTTTCCTCAACATTAATACCTTCAAGTGCCATGACTAACCTTTATATACCAGTCTTTCTTTATTTCTTGCAACCTCACCTTGGTCATTTATCTTATTTCTAAATAACCATTTGGTTCCAAAAAAATTTTTATCTTTACGTATAGGAGCTAATTCCCAAGTGTGATTATTTTCAATATCATCTAGTTCTTCTTTCATAGCTTTAATCTAACAGTCATCTTAACTAGATTCATTAACACTTTTAGGCTCAATTTGAGAAATCAAAGAAAATTCTTCATGTACCTTATTCCTTGTCATGTCTCCTTTATCTTTTCTTCCAATAATCTAATCAACAAGGTGATTCTTTATCAAATTCTTGTTAGATGTCACTAGTTCAACTTTGATTTCTTCTCTACACTTAATCCTAGGTTCTATTAGAATTCTTTAGAATAAATGGTGGGGGGTGAGTCAATTATCAAAGGTCCTAGTCTACTAGTTGAAATTTTAATCCCTTCAAATACTTTAGATCTAAACATTAAATAGATTGCTCTCTATAAAAGATAATAAACAATATAAACTTGAAGTCTACCATCCCAATATTTATTAGACCTATAGAATGCAAAAAATTAATAGCGAAAAATCTCAAATGACTTCCACATGAGTATGACACTAGGATTTAAAATGGAAACCCAATTTGGGAAAAGACACTAGTAACATGTCACCAATTTTTCACTCTTTTGAAATGAGTTCTATTAGGAGCCAACCTTGTTAAAGGTTACAAAACAAACTATTAGGCATGACCCTAATAGAGGATTTAATCACCCTATTAGAATTGGCCTTGTTGTAGGACTTTAGTGTTAGTTTAAATAATTATTATTTATACTTTACTTAAGTTTACTTAGGATAAATGCATTATTTTATTATTTATTAGGTTAGACACCTAGGAATATGCATACTCATATGAGTTGTCATGTTGACAACACAAGAGTTAGCAACTCTATTTTAGCACATGGTATCTACAACACTTGAGTTTGCATAATTAACTAAGTTTTCATGTAGACAACATAGTTGTTTGCACTCTAAATTAAACAAATGGTGTCTACAACATAATTTTACATGACACACCTTTGTAGGCTTATCCTCTCATCAACACACTAACTCCTATGTTCAATGGAGGATATTCCACTCTTGGTGGACATGTGCTTAGTTGTGAGTCTTATCATTTTGCTAACTCTTAGTCATTCTAAAGGCCTTTATATTTAGACACTCCTAGTGTACTTGTACATCAATTGAATTTCATATTGTTATTCTAATAATAGTCTATTGGTCTATTTTGTGCTAGTTATTGAGCTTCTTGGTCTTGGGTGATTTATCCCTAAGAAAAATTCTTACATGGTATCAGAGCTATACCAAATTCTTACATGGTATTAAATCCATAGAAGTGTCATCACATAGCCATTAGAGAGCATTTTTGTTTCACCTCTTCGAGGACCTCGATTCAATTCTAGAGTATCGTAGGTATTGGGAGTGTCTAGAGCCAAAGTAGACCTCACCATTGAATTTGGAGCATCAATTCAATGAAATTTGACTATAAATTTCCCTACCTGAGGCCATAGTCAAGTTTGAGGCTATTTTTTTTGCAAACCAACACCCAAAGGCCCGATTTGCAAATTTGGGATGATCATTTCAGATCTCTAAATTTAATTTTAAGATCTCCATGTTTTATTATCTCAGTCTCTGCAATTTGTCTACATTATGTCTTGGATCTGTGTATTTCGTTCGAATTTTTTTTGGCCATCAAACCTATAGAGGAGACTCTTTTGCAGGACAAGATTAGAGCTTGCTAGTGCAAATCAAATATTGGCATCATATTTAGAAGGTCAAAAAACCACCAAATCGATTATTGTTTCATCAAAATTAGACATCTAAGGTGAAATTTAGGGTCATTTGATTTTTGGAGGCATGATGGTGGCGATTTAGGAAAAACAATTATAGAGGTGATTTTCAAACAACAATATCTCCCTCATATGGACTCCTTTTTCTAGGCAATTGTTTTTTGTTTTGGGGTAGAATTTCATGATCTACACATTGGGGTAGGATGTTTGAGATCTCTATTCCTAAAGTTTTCTACAAATCACAAATCTCAATTTATGCAACTTCAAATTCTTAGTATGAGCTCATTTGAACTCCAAATTAGGTTCTATTTTTTTTTGAAAGTGAATAATTTTTGGTCTACTTTCCAGATCTACAATAAAATTATAGGCTTGTGTGAAAAAATACCACTTTAAGAAATAGGTCCTTTCTTTGCATTGTATTGCTTCAAAATTATTGTATTTTTGAGCTACATTGTAAAGTTTTACATTTGAACTACAAGAGGAGGTTGTAAAAAAAAAACTTAGAAGTCCACTAAGTCCATTTTGACAAGTGGCCTATTGTAATCTCACTAAGAATAAATTGCCAAAATCATTTACTGGGGGAGTTGTTTGATTATTTTTTCATTTTGGGGAGTATATACATTCATTGATCTCATGGAGTTCTGTTTCACATGTTAGTTTGGTGTTAGAGCGAGGTTGACAAAATGGAACTATCACAAATGGAGTGCCTTGATAATTGATCATCTAAGAAGAGAGTATAAGAAAGTATTTTCTTATCTATGTTCCAAAGAACTGCCCTCTTCTATTGACCTACCATCTATTAAAATAATTTTAGATGTCATTTTTTTTTTAGTCTCAATGCTGATGGTTTAGTTGTCATTGGAAAGACAATTGAACCTTATGACATTTGGATGCAACTTTTGAAAGCATATGGAGATCCAACAGTTCCTCCATTTCTAGAAGACATTCTATTTTCAATCACTCTAGTTGTGGTACCTTCACCTCTAGCTGAGATCCTACCTCTGACTACTCTTGTTTCTGCTACTGATCTAGTTCTAGCCACAGATGCTCCTGATTTAGGGTAGCAAGAGATACCATATCTTCCTACTTCAGCTTCATGGGATGACTTCCTTCTAGACATTGTAATGTTGTTTTTGGAGTCTCACATTGAAGATGTGAGAAACATCATCAATGACATCCATCTTCTCTTTGTTAAGGAGATTTATTCACTTGTTGGGAGGGATCACTTTGACCCTCAACCACTTGAGTCATCTTTCAAGACTGACATGATTGCGGACATTTCTTTATAGTAGTTGGATGAGAACTCTTTCACTTTAGAGAAGACATTTCAGTCTTTGGAGGTTGTATTCTAGTTTCCTCAGACATCATATTTCCTAAGGATTCTTCCTACTAGTCAAGGAGCATTCTCTACTACACGTATGACACCACTTCTTCCTACAATTTGAAACATCATTCAACTTTCATGGTGCAACTTCTTTAGTCATCAAGGAGATTCTTTCATTATTGTGCATTCATTTTTGAGGGGAGGCAACATTTCTTCTCTTCCTACATATTCCTATCAGGATGCTTCATCATCTTTGGTGTTTGATTCAGCTTAATCTGTGGACATGTTACCTTGTCAAATTGGTTTGTGGCATCTACCTTCATCAAGGACTTGTCAACATCTAAGCAGACTTCAAAGGTAGCATCCACACCATAATACATATGGATCCCTCTTCCATCTTCCTATCCACAATGGGAAGCATATTTGCACCTATACTTGGTGTATCTTCTTCCTAAAGGGAGAAATATTGTTTTTAGGCATTGAATTTTTTATTGTCTTCAAGCACTCATCATCACAAGATCATTTACTATTTGGGGGATTCCATGGAGGGATTCTCTATTGTATATGTATGATGTATGTCATAATGTGGGGTCTTGATTACTCCATCTATACATGCATCTTTATTTATTGTACTTATCTCTCCTTTTGGGGGAGAGTTTTTCCCATGAAGTTTTCCCTCTTTCTCCATTTTCATAGAGATTTCATTGCATTGCATTGTATGTAGAACATTGCATTTGTACTTGGGTACCTAACATGGCCTAGTAGCTGGGACCCATTATGCATTTCATAATAGCTTTTGTAAGGTTATGTGCATTTCGCTAAGTTGCACTCAGGGGGGGTGTTAGGGTAAATAATTATTATTTACATTTTACTTAAGTTTACTCAGGATAAATGCATTATTTTATTATTTATTAGATTAGACACTTAAGAGTATGCATACTCATATGAGTTGTCATGTTGACAACACAACAGTTAGGAACTCTATTTTATATGACACACCTTTGTAGGCTTATCCTCTCATCAATTCACTAACTCCTATGCTCAATGGAGGATAATCCACTCTTGGTGGACATGTGCTTAGTTGTGAGTCTTATCATTTTTCTGATTCCTAGTTATTCTGGATGCCTTTATATTCAAGCACTCCTAGTGTACTTGTACATCAATTATCAATTATTGAATGATCTGATCTCCAAAGATTTAGACATCAATTGAATTTCATATTGTTATTCTGATAATACTCTATTGATCTATTTTGTGCTACTTATTGAGCTTCTTGGTCTTGGGTGATTTTTCCCTAAGGAAAATTCTTACATGGTATCAGAGTTATACCAAATTCTTACATTTGGAACATTCCATTAGAATGCCACCTTAATTAAAGGATTTACATATAATTTTTAGGTCAACCATGTTTTTAAAGGATTTCAATACCTATATAATGGTTAGAAAGTAACATCACCTTTAATTGGACGAACACAACTCACTTTGCAAATACATATCATAGTTTGGCTTACATGTTGATCCATTGATTGGACACCATTATCATTTCTATTTTTGATATTCTTGGCACTCTTTCATGCAATCACACTTCAAATCTTCTCAACCTTCTTCTCTAGTTTACCAATTAATAAATGAATTATTGCTCTAACTTGTACTTTAGGTTAGCCCTTGGGATAGGTAATTATGATCTTTTTCTTCTTAAACATCACCGTAGATCTTAGGGTTTTGATCAGATTCAACACATACAATGAATATGTCCACTTTCTTGTTCATCTCCTTCTTTTCTAGAAACTTCTCTTCTAAATTAATCCATTGAGCATTCACCTAACCCCTTCCTTCTATCAAATGTTCCAAGTCATCCATCCTTATCTTTCACATGCTTTACATATTCCAAGAAATCAACTGTGTTGGCTAGAAATCAAAATTTCCTCATATGTTATCAAATGTTGTCCCTTAGCCAACATATCATTTTGACACTCTATCATTACTATGTTACTTGGTCACTGCTAACTATTTTTTTAGCATATATAATGACATTTGGTTAATACTAATGTTTGGTTGACACTATATTTTCTTCACTTCTACTATTGCTTGATCGACACTAGTATTACTCAACATAAAATTTAAGTTCTTTAATCTTATGCTCTTTTTCTCAGTCAATCCTATGCATATGGCCATTCTTTGATCACTTCTTCAAGGATTTATTACAATTGTCTTCTTCACTTAGGTTATGATTAAAAAATCTCTTTATCTTGTCAAAGTCTAACTAATCAAGTACCTATTGTAGTTCCTTTCATAACTCAACCTTTCTCCTAGTTCCTTTTTTTATGACCATCTTCTCAAATCCTCTTCATCAATCATCTTGATATGTAGCTCAAACTAGATAGCACTATCTTAACAATAAGGTTTGATATCAATAAAAACATACCAATTGTATCAATTATAGTTTCCAACACATTCTTCTCTTTGTTCCACTAATTTTATCTCATTCTTTTGATTGGTTTCAATCTCATAAAACAACTTAACATTCTCTAGGTTAGTTCTTAGATTAGTCTCATCGTCATAATTATAATCAAGTATTCCTTCCTAAATTCTAAACTTTTCATCAACTCTAACATTTGTGCTCTCATCAATAGTCTTAGTTATCTAATTGAAAAATCTATAAGCTTTTCTTTTCAATGAATAACCAAGAAACATACCTTCATCACTCATTGAATCAAGCTTTCCAATATCATCATGCCTTTTAATGTAACAATTAATTCTAAAGATTCTAAAATACTTAATTGATGGTGTATGTCCAAACCATAGTTCATAGGGAGTCTTACTACTATCTTGTCTAATTTTGTACTTCATTCATAGAGTATAATGTTGTATTAAATACTTCTATCCAGAATATCTTTGCCACATTATTCTCAAACATAATAGCTCTTACTACCTCTATTATAGACATGTTTCTCCTCTTTGTTATATCATTCTATTCAGGTGTCTTAGGGGCTAAAGTCTAGCCTTTAATTTGTCATTTTCTTCTAATAAATTGTTAAACTCATTTGGAATAAACTCTAGTCCTTTATTAGATCTCAAAAATTTATCTTCAACTTATTGGTTTCCATTATTTGTCTCATCCACATCTTAGCTGATTCCAATCTCCCAAGAATAGTCTCTCTTGTGAAATTAGCCTTTGTTCCTACAACAACCTAGAGAGAATATTCTTCTCAAATAACTTCTTATAGATTCATTTTAGCATCTTAAAATACATATATCCAATTATGTAGTCTAACCTTTCTAGCATGCTTATTACCTTAAAATGTAGATTCTAAAGATTTCCAAATTTCATGAGCTAGTTCTAAAGATTTTACCTGACTATTCTCATTTTAAAAAGAGCTATCAAAAGTGATTCTCTACAAAGCATATTGCACATAAAATTGTCTGTATAGGTTTAGTATAGTCTCAATCTTATCTTCATCAACTACATCCTTCTTGTCCTTAATATGTTAGATGTATAAGAGGAGTAATTGAGAGCAGAGGGGAGAATCAGTTACTAAAAAATATTTCTCAGATCCCTTAGATGTTAGTAAAGTAATTCTATCAAAACTTAATTCTACTAATGCTCGACAAACAAAGAAATGCTAAAACTTAGTAAACACCAAGAATACTCAGAAATTAATAGACATGGAAATATTAAAATGTTATATATGATTATCATTACTTTAACTTAGTTGCATGCATAGAAAAGAAATAGCATGAACATGTTTGGCACCAAGATTTAAAGTGGAAACCCAATTTCATAAAAACCACCAATTGCAACTATTTACTGCTTTCACTCTTATAAAGTGAGCCCTGTTAGGAGCCAACCTTATTAAAGGTTACAAAACACACTATTAGGTATAACCCTATTAGAGGATTTAATCACCTTGTTAGGAGTAGCCCTATGAGAGGTATTTAGACAATTCAATATAATTGCCACCTTGTTAGAGGATTTATAAATAGTTGTTAAGCCAACTTTGTTAAGAGATTTAGATCAATGCTGCAATGGTTAGAGAGTAAGAATGATATGACTTGATTTGGATGCAACTAAATTTGTTAATTATAGATCTCAATTCTGGCTTGTACTTGATCCTTCTTGATCAAATGTATCCTTTCAGCTCCACAAGGATATTTTTCTTATCCTTCTAATTTTCTTTCTCTTAGCATCATCAAATTACATATACATTCCTCACTCTCTTTTTTCCAAACTCTCAATTTGACCTTTTATTTATATCTTTTATTTTGTCAAGTCAGCTTGTATACAACTTAGAATAATTAATATTCATCTTATCAGTTGGCTAGAACCAATAGACAAATTAATTGATCTCAATAGGCCAAAATAAGAAAATCCTTTGATAGCTAACCCTGCTTGGTAGACACTAACTTAGAAATGATTTTCCTATGTTAACCAAGTGAAGCTTGGTCAACAATGCCTTTTAGAAAAGTTCCTTTGTTAACCAAGTGAGCTTAGTTAGTACTAGTTCCTTCCAACATTTCCTTCATTCACTAAGTGAGCTTAGTTAACACTCATCATTCATAGACTTTCCTTTGGCACCCAAGTGAACTCAGTAGATAGTGCCTTCTGAACTAGGAAAACTCTAGATTGCTTGATAGCTGCAAAAAACTATCTTGAATTCTTGAGTGAGCTCAATATAAACTGACTAATAATGATATGACATTTGTGTAACATCAAAGACAATAAAACATTAATAAATTGTATTCAACAATCTCCCTCTTTGGCATTTATGGTAACACAACATGTCATAACATAATGAAATTTTTGGAACAAGAATAAAGTAAGGAACATATCCTTAGTTTTATTTTGATTCATATCCATGAGAACTCCCTCTGTTAGTGTGAACTCTTTCTATCTTTAGTTTCTCCCTCTATCAAAAAATTTCTGTTTGTAGAAACTTCTTTTGATAGCAAACGCCGCCTTTGATATCAAACCAAGTTCAATCTTCTTCTTTGACATCCCTTCATAAAATTTCTATGAAAGAAAACTTCTCCCTCTTGTAGAAAACTTCTCCTATTTTCAATTTTTTTATGAGATATGAAAGTAAACTTCTCCCTCTTTGACAACACATGCCAAAGAA
This sequence comes from Cupressus sempervirens, assembly GCA_028749045.1. NCBI lineage: Eukaryota > Viridiplantae > Streptophyta > Pinopsida > Cupressales > Cupressaceae > Cupressus > Cupressus sempervirens. Next base: position 604,105,724 of record CM053788.1, read on the forward strand.
AATGATCAGTGAATATAAGTGTACCATAAGTACTAATTCATTTGCAATATGCCCTGATCAATACTGCACCAACTGATTGATTTTCAACATGCTCTAGTTGATGCATCACTAATCTTCATTTAGTGAGCTTCAAATAGGAGAATTACCCCTAACTTTCCTCTTAGATACATAAATGCATCTTTAGGTAATGGCTTGTTGAATATATCTACAATTTGTTCTTTAGTATTTATATATTCCAATCTGACTTCTTTAGCTTGCACCACTTCTCTTAAGAAGAGATATTTTATAGCAATGTTCTTTGTTTTGGTATGCATCACTAGGTTCTTTGATATATTTATTGCACTAGTGTTATCATAGTATATGACTGCTAGATCCTTGATCTTTATCTTCACTCTTGACATCAATTGTTTGAACCAAATCATGTTTCAACAATTGACTATTGCTACCACATATTCTGCCTCTACTATGGATTGAGAGACACAATTTTATTTCTTTCTGGTCCAAGACACTAGTCTTTTACCAAGAAATAATGCTTCACCACTAATACTCTTTCTGACATCAATACTTCCTACCCAATCAGCATTAGTAAATATTTTAAAGTCCAAATTCCCTCGTATTTTCTACCATAAGCCATATTTTTTGGTACATTCGATATCTCATGATTCTTTTGATTGCCATCATGTGATTTTCTTTGGGATTTTCTAAGAATCTTACCACCATACTGATTGTTAATGCAATATTAGGCCTTGTATGCACTACATGCTATAGTTTTCCAATTATTGATCTATATGTGGTCTAATCTACCTCTTTGGAATCATCATTTTTGGAGAGCTTATGTCTAGTAGACATAGCGGTTCCAACTGCTCTTGAGTTTTTCATTCCAAATTTTATTAGTATCTCCTTGAAATATTTAGATTGAGTAATGTAGTAATCCAAAAAAGAACTTTATCTCTGCAAACATAAACATCTGAAATTCCTTACTCATTTCTTCTAAAAACACCTTGCATAAGTCATCATTTCTTGTGAATAATGTGTCATCAAAAACATATTTTTGCCAACACAATCTTCTTGTTTGGTCCTTCTTTGATATACAAACTACTGTTATCATTTGTTCTTTGAAAACCAATATATAACAAGTAATTATGAAGTCTTTCATACCAAGCTCTCAGAGCTTGCTTGAGACCATATAATAGCTTGTGTAATTTGTAGGTCATGTCTCTTTTGGTAGGATCTACAAAATGTTCTAGTTGTTTAATGTAGACTTCCTCATCAAGAATTCCATTGAAGAATGCAAATTTAACATCCATTTGATAAATTTTAAATCCTCTATGAGCTGTATATGGGAGTAAAATTTTAACACCTTATAATCTTGCAATAGGGACAAAAGTTTGACCATAATCAATACCTTCTTCTTGAGAATAACCTTTACATACCAACCTTTTTTTTTTTCTAGATCTTTTTCCATTTTCATTTAGCTTGTTTCTAAACACCCACTTTGTGCCAATTACATTTTTATCCTTGGGTCTAGGAACAAGAGTCCACATTTTGTTCTTCTCTATTTGTTCTATTTCTTCATTCATTGCTTCAACCCAACTTTCATTATCCAATACATCGTCAATATTTCTAGGTTCAAATTCAACAAGTAAACATGTACCTTTTAATTTTCTTCTTGTCATTGTTCCATTAGATTTGTCTCCAATGATCTAATCAAGTGCATGATGCCTTCTGACATATCTTGCTAACACAAGTTCTTTGTATTTGGAATGAGTTTCACTAATTTTATTATGAACTTTAGTATCAAGCTTAGGTCCCACTATTCGTGACTCAAGTCCATTAGACCTGATTTTCTCTTGAAGTATCTCAGTAGCCTCTAATTGTGACTTAGGTCCTTCAGACTATGACTTGGTAATTGTTGCAAATTTTGGGGACTTGGGAGGTGAAGTCTCCTTTGCTTTAGATAGAATTGGCAGGGTATCAGGTTCATAATAATTTTTTTTTTTGTAATCCTCTAGCTATTTGTTGCTTTCTTCTTCACTCTTTTTTGCAAACTCATCTATTCTCATGTGTGCACTATCTATGATTTTATGAGTAGAAAAATTCAAACATTTGTATGCTTTACTTCAACAGGAGTATCTTAGAAATATGCATTCATCACCTTTGACATCAAATTTTCCTTTTCTAGATTCTTTCAAGTAACTTACATTAGGTTTGTAGCCATACCATATTTTATAAGGAGTTTGATTTGAGTCTTTCTTTAGCTATACTCTATTTAGGTATTGTTGTGGTGTCCACAACACACGCCCCATTCTTAGCTAGGAATGAGGACCCCCTACTTTTTTTGACTCCCGGACTCATAGTTCGGGAGTTGGGAGAAGAAGAGTTTTTTTTATATCTTAGGATTTTAGAGTCAATATTCGAAAAAATCTCAAAAAAAAAAAAAAAATCAAAAAATTGAAAAACACAAAAAATCAAAAAATCAAAAAACACAAAAATTAAAAATTTGAAAATTAAAATTGAAAAAAAAAAATCACAAAAAAATCAAAAAATAAAAAAAGAAGAAGAAGTTGAAAAAAGTGTCGTGCACCCATTCTTGTGACGTTAGAGTGATACGCGCCATGCGACGTTGCACTCACGCGACTCTTGCACAGAGCGCCCACACGCTTGCGTGACGCTCTCACAGAGCACCCATGTACTCGCGCCGTGCGGGTGCACTGCACCCACTCCTGTGCACCACGCCTCGCACGCGCACATGTACGCTCATGCGCTACCGTGCCTCGTGTGCATGTGCGCGTGCGCACCATGCACTGCTGCACTTTGCATGTGTCATGCTCGCGCCCCGCGCCTGCGCCTCATGCGCGCATGTGCACTCATGCACCATCGTGCCTTGTGCACGCACTTTATCATGGGTTCGTACCTTGTGCGCACATGCTCTGATGCATTTTGTATTTTTGCTTGCACGCATGACGAAGGCGCCTCATGCTTATTCATGCTGTGCATTCCCAAAGCACCATGTGCCCTTGTCAAGCTACCCTTTCACCTCCAATTTTGTCTGAATAGCCATAATAGGGACATTCTTTGATGCATTTCGTATGTGTGCGTGCACGCATGATGAAGGCGCCTTATGCTCATTCATGTCGCGCACTCTCAAAGCACCATGTGCCCTTGCCAAGCTACCCTTTCACCTCCAATTTTGTTTGAATAACCATAAAAGGGGTGTAAAATATATCGTTTAAGTATAAGTTGATGTATATTTAATTTCTTATACTTAAGATATATTTTAATATATGCAACGAATCTTTTGAGATAGGTTTCAGACCTCCCTGAGGTAAGGTAAAGATTCTAAGAAATTTTAGGGCTTTAGAAATCTAGACTTAGCCAAATTTTAGGGCTTCAGGAATCAAGACTTAGCCAAATTTCAAGATTCACCTCCAGTTTTGTTTGAGTAGCTAGTGTTTTTGCTATGCATTGTTAATTAACTCTACGGACTAATGTTTGTTTCTTTTGTAGGTAAAAATGACATCCTCAACTTGTCGAGGTCATAACTTTTGACTCGAGCCTCGAAATTCATAATCACTTACACCGTTGGAAAGAAGAACTGAAGATCTAATTTTAGTCCCTAAAATAGTGAGCCTTTGGTAGCCCAATTTTAAGGATCGATGAAGGTTCTGACTTGAAATTTTGAGCAAAAGACCTCCAAAAAGGTCATTTAAAAATGCCTAGAAATTTTGTGAAAAAATATGAAAAACTTGCAAACATTTGATCATCTTGGATAATCTGGATCACTTGGTTTCTCATCGAGAAGGATTGGACAGGTGGAGAGAAGACAAAGGTCAAAGATACAGAGGTTTGACACATAAAGCAAATCAGGTTCCTCATCTTATGCAGCTATTGGGGGAAAGATTCAATGCAGGTGCTTTGATATTTTTGATTGAAGAAGTAAAGGGAGTGCAAGTTTATGAAAGTAATTGGCTATAAAGAGGGTGTAAATCATCAAAAAGGGGCATGGAGTGTATAGAAAAAGTGATCTAAAACCTCATTTGAACAAAACCCAAAAACTATTTTCAAAATTGAGAACTTTGATTTTTTGGCGAATTGAGCTCTGCAGGTCCACAGCTCCATAGGTACGCAGCTCCGTAGGTCCGTAGCTTCGTAGGAACGTAGCTCCATAGCTCTGCAGCTCCATAGGTATGCAGTTCCATAGGTCTGTAGCTCCGCATTTTCATGTAGCTCCGCAATCTAGAGGTGCGCTGACAGTTGACTGCTAGTTCTAAAAATAGCACTTTCCATGCATTAAGAGTGCATTCTAATGGTAAGTTAACTCCAACACATGCCTAGTAAAGGGCCAACTTCTATTTTTGGTGTCTCCATGTGCTTCCACTTCGACTGATGGCTTCCTCCTACTTTCTCTCTCATGCTTTTATTATTTTCGACATGTAAAGGGCTCATGCATTCAATTAATGAATAAAATATGGATGGAGTCCCTCTAAGCATTAGTTTGATTGTTAGTTTGTATATATTTAGTTTGTTTAGATATTTTAAAAGCATTTTATTGCATCAAGATATCTCTCACTCTCAACACAAATTGAGGAGAACATCTCTTATAAATACCCCATTGTAAAATGTAAAAAAGGCCGCCGTTATTATGCAATAAAATCATGCTTTTGGTGCTAGCGTTTGGAGTGTAGTTATTCTTTCCTGAATGTGTCATTTTTTTGTGGATTTTATTCATGAGATTGTGATTGAGCCAAAAGTTTATTGCATTATTTCTAGTTGTGCAATCTTTTATTTTTGGTGTTTGCTACAGATATATGAATTCCGTTGACCTAACAAGCTTGAGAAGAAATCACCCGATTGTGTCTACATAGCTTTTTGTCTCACATGAGCACACTTTTCATGGCCTTGTGATTTGATGAAGAGTGAAACATCATTCGATTTGTTACAGATTCTCACCGATGATTGCATCAGTGGATTCTAGGAAGCGCTGCTCCTGTTTTCACTAATTTCCTACCGATTTCTTCAAAGGTTTAACTCGCAGCGTGTTGTGTTCTATAGCTTATGTCCATTTAGGAATTTCAATTTCAAGTTATTTGATTTCATGTTATTTTCTTTTAATTTCATTATTTTCTTTGCTAAACCCCCTGTTAGAATAAGACCTCATAGTAGCTGCATTGTTAGAGTTGCATTCATTGAAAAATAGAAAATACAAAAAATATTGTTCTTCTGGTGTGATATTTTGAGACAGCGAATAGATTTTACTTGATTCCAAGGTAAAAGAGTTTTTGGAACTAGCAAAGGCCTCCTCATGAACATTCACATTTATTTTCTACTAAGCAGATTGTGGTACGTCGCAAGACAAACACTGAACCTTGGAGTGTATCCTTAAAAAGATTTGCTTTTCAAGAGAGGAATTACACTATGGATTCCTGTCGTTGACCTGATACAAAATGAACGCCCAATAGGTATGAACTATAGTGCTCATAGCTTCCTTCAATTATTTGATTACAAAATTCTTTTCTATCATCAATGTTCTTACACTGTCCATGATGGATCTATTTCTTCTTTCAACTATACTATTCTACTCTAGTGTACTAGGGGCTAATACTTGTCTTTAGATTCCTTTTACAATGTAGAATTCATTGAATTCATTTGAGATGAATTCACCACCTCTATCTGATCTTAATCATTTTAACCTCTTTTTGGTTTCTTTCTCTACTCTTGCCAAGTATGAAAAACTTTTCTCCACTATAACTCTGTATTCCAATAGGTCCACATAAGTCTGCATACACAAGCTATAAGACTTCTTCAGAATGATAGTTTTTTCTTTTGAATCTAGTCTTTCCCATCTTACCAATTTGATAATTTTTGCATAGACCCATATCAAGTTTCTTCAAACTAGGAATGCGTCTTACTCTTTTGTGTTTTCCTATCTTAACTAGATTATCAAAGTTTACGTGACATGACCTTTTGTACCATAGCCAACTTTCTTCTATATTGGCAATAAAACATAAACTTTCACTGAGATCAAGAAAAAATATGCTACCTTTTGTTTTCTTGCCAGATCCAACCAAATTTTCTTTTCCACCTAGTAGTTTGGCCTTTCCATGCATGAATTCTACGTTGAATCCAATTTTATTCAACTATGCCACACTCAGTAGATTATTCTTTAGTCCTTCAACTCAATAAGCATTATAACATATAAGTTCATTGGTCAATGAGATACAACCTTTTTATTTTATGCAACAAGGTTCATTGTTTCTAAATCTTACACTACCTCCATCATAATGTTTCGTGTGTTCAAATTTTGTTTTATCTTCAATCATATGATGTGAACAACTAATGCCAATAATCCATGTATCACTTTTTCTAATATGAGAGATAAGTGACATCTTATCTCCTTCATCATAAGATTCATCTTTTATAACAATATTCACCATTTCATCTTCATTGTTATCAGCATATTTAGCCATAAAACAAGATTTTTCACCATTGTCCTTGTAGTTCTCATGATTTTTGAATTTCTTCTTGCCTTTGTACTTATTACTTTTCTTCTCATTCTTGTTTTCTCTGTTTGGACACCTAGTAGCAAAATGACCAACTTCTTCATAAGAAAAGCAGATTAGAGAAATTTTGTCTTTTTACTTTTCTTTTCCTTTGGAGTATTTCTTTGCAAGTAGAGATTCAACAATTTCAAGATCATTGTTAGAAATTTCTACTATTTCTTCTTCACTTCCTGATTGTTCTCCCTTTGATTTCTTGCTCTTTTCCTTGAGTGAGAGCTTGGCTTCAAATGCAGAATCAATATTTTTGGAACTAGGAACATAGTTATCATAGTTATCCAATTCAAAACCTGTCAATCTTCCAACTAGAGAATCCAAAGTTATTTTGTTATTTGGATCACATCTCATTTCTTGAATAGTAGAAAATCTAATTGCATAAATAGGAAGAAGAGTTTTGAGTACCTTGCTTACATTGATTTTTTCATCAATGTCTCCTTTGGATGCTTTGATTGTGCTCACACTTGCCTTGGTTCTTTCCACATATTTTGCAATGTTTTCATCCTTTCTCATTTTCATCTGATCAAAATGAACTCTAAGACTTTTTGCTTTAGCTCTTCTTACATTGTCATCTCCTCCATAAATGTCTTTTAGTTTGGTCCACATTTCATGAGCAGTTTTAAAGTCTTTTACTTCATTAAATTCAACATAACCAAGAGTAGATGCAATATCAATCATCATGATGTTATGATTCTTCTTTTTAGAAATATCTCCAACTGATAATGTTCTAGTGGGATTCTTAAGATATTTACAACCTGAATCACTGATAGTAGTTAAATGTAACCTCATAAGTCCTTGTCATGCTACAAAATTATCTTTTTTCAACTTGAGAATCTCTCTTCTGTAAGACATCTTGATCTTTACCTTAGGTCCTCGAAACCTTCTCTACAAGAACCAAAATCTTTGATACCAATTGTTGGAAATATAAGAAGAGTAACTGAGAGGTGAGGGGTGAATCAATTACTACAAAAATATTTCTCAAATCCCTTAAAATTTAGTAAAATAATTCTATCAAAGCTTAATTCTGCTGATGGCTAACAAACAAACAAATGTTGAAACTTGGTAAACACTGAGAATGCTTTGTAATTAATTACCATGCAAATCTTAAGATGTTATCTATGACTATCATTACTTTAACTAAATTAGTTGAAAGCATAGAAAAGAAATAGCATGAACATGTTTGACACCAAGATTTAAGATGGAAACCTAATTTCAGAAAAACTAGCAATTGCAACTAGTTACTATTTTCACTCTTCTGAAGTGAGCCCTATTAGGAGCCAATCCTCTTCAAGGTTATAAAACAAACTGTTAGGTGTGTCTTTGTTAGAGGATTTAATCACCCTATTATGAGTGACCTTTTACAAAGGTCTTTAGACAATTCAATAGAATTGCCACCTTGTTAGAGGATTTATAAATAGCTGTTAAGCCAACTCTATTAAGAGATTTAAATCACTCCTACAATGGTTAGATAGTAATAATGAGATGACTTGATTAGGATGCAATTGAATTTTTTGATTACAGATCTTAAATTTGGCTTGTACTTGATCCTTCTTGATCAAATGTATCCTTTCAACTCCACAAGGATATTTTTCTTATCCTTCTGATTCACTTCCTCTTAGCATCATCAAATCACATATACATTTCTCACTCTCTTTTCTCCAAATTCTCAACTTGACCTTTTATTTATATCTTTTATTTTGTCAAGTTAGCTCATATATGACTTAGAATAATTAATATTCATCTTCTTAGTTGGCTAGAATCAATAGATAAATTAATTGATCTCAATATGCCAAAATAAGAAAATCCTTTGATAGCCAACCCTGCCTAGTAGAGACTAACTCAAAAATGATTTTCCTATGCCAATCAAGTAAAACTTAGTCAACACTACACACTAGCAAAGTTCCTTTGGTAACCGAGTGAGCTCGATTAGCACTAGTTCCATCCAAAATTTTCTTCATTAAACAAGTGATCTTGGTTAACACTCATCATTCACAGACTTTCCTTTGGCACCCAAGTGAACTTGATAGACACTATCTTTTGAACTAGGAAAACTCTAGATTGCTCAGTAGGAACAAAAAACTATCTCCAATGCTTGAGTGATGTTAGCATACACTAACTGATAATGATATGATATTTGTGTAACATCAAAGACAATACACAATTAATCAATTGTATCCAACATAATGATCAATCAATATCCTAGACCCATGCATAACAAATGTATCTTTATATTCTCCTTCCAACTATTATAGTTAACTCTATCCAACTTCAATATTTCTTTTTAAAAATTAATTACCGTCCATAGATAAGTTGTCAAGATTTTCCTTCAAGGATGTGATGTTATGATACCAATTTTTAGAAAGTAAAGTCCACCTAGATAACTATGAGGGGTGCTAAATCAGATATGCAATTAAAATAACTCTCACTATCATTATTAATTCCAAAGCATGCAAATAATAGATGCAAAAATCATAGAAAGATCACCATATTCAATAACACTAGATATGTTAACTAGGGAAACACTTGCTCAAAGGGAAAACCTCAATGGGGATGTTACCCAAAAAAATATGTACTAATATATAAGTTCCTTATACTTGAGGATGGACCTTGTTAGGAGTCAATAAAATACATTTAGTACATATCAATCACTGTTAGGAGATTCCAACCTTGTTAGGAGCTATGTCATTCCATTAGGAGCTATGGAAGATAGAAGCCAAACAACTTCAAGGCAAGACCACCAAACTCATTTTCCAATTGGCCTTCATACTATCCTTCTCAAAATAATACAAGAAAACAAATATCCACAAAAAAATATTTTCCAAATAAATTTTATTTGTTTTTTCACTATACCAAACATTTCTCTGAATAAATGATATTCAATATTAGGTTCATTGGATCTCACATACAAGTTCACATACTCACATTACACAAAACCACACTACCACACTCTACCACAAGGAAATAATTTTCCTTCATACTAATTTCTAAATCAAGTTATTGAGTTAGCCTTGGGGCTTTCTCAATTTATAATAATAATATAGGACCATCTTAAGATATTACATTTGCATGTTACATCACAATATTATATTTTTTCAAAATTACAATCAAACTGCCAGATTATAGTCATCATAACTCTTCACATTTGTAATTTCTAACTTATCTAACTTAACCTCATCATCTTCAACATGTCTTGTACCTTTATACAACCTTAATAAAATTCTATCTCTATTAAGAGATATAATTGAAACATCAATAACTTCTTAACCAATAACTATGTCTAAATGTTGTGTTCAATAAATCTTGAATAACTCTGCACTATCTTCATATTTTTTTACATCCTATTAACCATAGAATCAAGATAGTCAATATAAAATCTCCTCAATTGAATGTAATCTAATATGAAATTGTTAAAAAACATGAACTCAATCTCTATCCACTTTTATGCCAGTCTCACAGAATAATTAGTATGTTGACATCAATGACAAACACCATCATGAATGTAACACTCAACCAAGATTTAGAGGTCCAACAATGCTAGGATACTCCCCTATTTGAATAACAATAATATTAATGCTAAAAAATTAATATGCTCTACGCTACTTTTGTCAAAATTGACTATGGATTAATATGGTTTACTACAACCATTTTTCGGATTGAATACCCTCTACCTAGAGGCTTACTCATCTCATGATTTTAACTAAAATTTTGAAGCTAAATTAGGTTTTGTAGGAAAAGGAATAGCTAGAGGTTCCTATTTTAGGTTTAGATTGGTGAAATTTGTCAATTTAATCTTCTAAGAACTAGTTGTCCTATAATTTCTACTCAAATATGGTAATGCATGAAATATGGAATATTTTATATGAATAATAGTAAAGAAACCCTATCAATAAAAATAAACAATTTTAGTTATTCAACTATGTGAACATATATATTATAAAAACCATCAATTTAAATATTTTATATCTTAGAATGATCTATAAATGTGATTTCTTCATTACTTCTTTTGTTATATTTATGGTAACCACTTTTGGTTTGTATGAGTCTCTATTTAGAGAATTAATTTTCTCACATTGAGTTGGGCATGTAAAATCAACATTGTTGTAATGCATAGACTCTTGATCTCATATTTTCTGTTTAGTTTTAAGTTATATTTTCATCTAAACTACTTGGGGCTTTTTATATTTTACTTCTAAGTTTTGCCAAATATTTATTCATTTATCCTCTTTCTACATCATCATTAAAGTAGAAGAAAATGAATTCATCTGTTAAAATATATTATATCTGACTATTTCTCATGCTACACCCTAAACCCTAGACCCTTTCTCACGTTATGAGGACCAATGTTTTCAGCTCATTCTTCATGATTACATGGTTTTTGGGAAATATCCTATAGTCTATAAAATTCCATTTATCCTATGGTTTGTCTTATTTTATCCATTGAAAGAAAATTTTAGTTTTTCATTTCTTATTTTTGATTGGTGGCTCTAATTTTTCCCAACATTTATTTTTTGTAGGAAAAAAAATTAGGAGAATATAGTATTGTTGGAAACATCTTGTGTCACATGCATTGAATAGTTGAAATTCTTTAAGGCCCAGTTTGGTTGTAGGAATTGGGCAGGAATAAGAAAATCTAAATACCCACATTCACCAATTTGGCATTTGGCTATAAAATAAAAATTTATAATTATAATTTGTCTATCCTAATTACACCCAAAAATTAGCATAGAGGTATTCCTAAAAAAAGGTGGAATAAGAATAGCTTATTCTTATTCCATTTTTTAATAAACCCAATTTGTTGAGTTGTCAGGTCTTTGACTTTGTCACTCAATTGTATTTTGTTGCTTGAATGCATTTTTGAACTATTTCTCCTATCTATCACAAGATATAATCTAGGTCAACATTATTTAAAGTTTAATGTTTTATTTTTCATGTAAGAAAAAACTATTATCATATTTGTTATCTTTTATAAACTTTCATAAAATAATCTTTACAAATAAATCATGTGTTTAGTCTTATAATTAAAACTATTTTGAAACATCATTTAAATATAATCTTAGTGACCTCAACTTATTTGTAATTTTTATTTTCTTTAATATATTTAAAAATAAAATAATTTTAGCTTTGATATTATACTCATTAAAATAATTTGTTTAATTTAGAATTAAAAAAATAAATTATAATATAATGTGTCCTTCAAATTTCAAAGAATTTCAAAGGTTGTGGTATACCTTTCACTAATAAAGTCAATTTAAAACATAAAATGCATGCTACTTAAAATAATTTGGCTTTTAAAAATTTAATAAAAATCTAGTTTTTTATAAATAAAAAATATTGTTTATTTAAAATATTACCAAACTAAAAAAAAAAAACTAAATTATTAAAAAAGAAAAGAAAAGCTTATTGCAATTCCTATTTCAATTGTTGGAATCAAACATAGAATATGCATCTTTCAACTCCTCTTCTAGGTCAACCAAAGAGGTCCAAATGATATTCTAGAACTTATTTTAAGAATGCACAAATACTAGAAGAGAGCTTATTCCATCATAGATGAATGCCACATTTAGAAATTCTTACAACCAAATGAGCCCTAAATAAATCATCTTATGCATGCAAGACACATAACCATGATAACAACTATAGAAGGCTTAATCATATTTTTTCTACATTTATCTTGTCATCACCTCATTCTTTTCAAATAAAAGAGCATAGCTATAACTTATGCTCATATAATAGAGGGATTCAATGTCATTCCTTCTCTCTAATTCAAACACATTTAACTAAGGCTTGAGTTCTTATTACCATGAATGTTGATGCTATTCCTTTAGGGGAGTATCCTAAGCATTGCTAGAATATTTGGGAGATTAATATGTTGCATTCATGAATGTGTTTGACATTGATGTCAACATAGTATTATTTTTATAAAGACTACGAGAGTAGAAAATAGAAGATGAGATCATATGAAATTTGTATTGATAATGAGATAAAGTGCAGTTGAGAATATATTTTGATGATGTCGACAAGTATGCGTGCAAAAAGACAAAGATATGTGAGAGTTATTTGTGATTTATAGAAGACATTCTGCATACAAAGTACCTAAGAAGTGGCTTCTGGTGTTCTGATAGTATCTCCTATCATGGACAGTATCTTGATGAGTGAATTTAGATAGTGAAAGTAGATATCCCAATGATGATGTTAGTGAATACATGAAATTTGAGGTTGCACATGTGAAAAGTTGTGAAGACTATGAGCTGTCAATATTTGGTAATTCTAAAAAGATGTAATGAAATATATTATCTTAATGATGTCTTATTCTAGTTGATTGGGGAGCATCAAGGCCATCTCAATAAAAAATTTTGAGGACATGCTATAAGGGCAAGTTATTTTCCTTTTGATACACATGTAATAAATTTTGTGTATTCAAGAAAATTGTATTGGATATGCAAAGTTGGAAAATGCGAGTAAGAAATAAAAGGGACCATTATGATGCAAAGTTGGAGATTTCATATTGAGATTTAAAAGGTATTTTGTGTGGTATTGGTACAATAAGAGGAAAAATAAAGAGATCAAGTTGCTAATATCAGTTTCATTTCTATTATTTTGAAAGGAATAATATAGAGGCCAGTTGGATAGTGAGTTTAGTGGTCTTGCCCCTAAAGTTGTTTGGAAAATGGATCCATCTTCCTTCGATAACTCCTAATAGAATTGACACAAGTCCTAATAGGGATTCAAAGTCTCCTAATAGGGACTGATATGTACTAAATATATTTGAATGGTTTGTAATAGAGTCCATCCCCTTAAAAGGAATTTATTTATTAGTACATCATTTTGTGGATATCATCGCCATCAAGGTTTTCCCTCTTATCAAGGGTTTCCCTAGTTAACATTTTTAGTGTTATTGTGTTTGTGCATGTTCTTATGGTTGTTGATTATTTTGATCACATGTTCAAGGTTTAATAAGGTTCATAATAATTATATTGATCTAATAAATGATTCACCTCCCCCCTTAGTTATCTTAGTGGACTTTACTTTCTAAAAATTGGTATTAGAGCATTAGGTCCTTGAAGAAAAAGCTTAACATCTTAAGGAGATCAATGACGGGTCATTTCGAAAAGGATTTTTCAATTTTAATGGAGTTAACTATGACAAATGGAAAGAGAACATGAAGACACATCTATTATCCATGGGTTGAGGATATTGGATGATGATGAAGAATGGAAATTAAATTGTGGAAGAAGGAAAACTTGAAGAATGTAGTGAATTTGGAAGAGATCTATTCATGCTCAACATGCTTGCCAAAGGAGCACTTTTGTTAGCTATTCTTGAAAATGAATAAAATTAGGTAAAATCCTTAGAAACATCTCATGGAATTTGGGAAGCTTTAGAATCTATTTTTGAAGGTGATAAGAATGCTAAGAGAATCAGACTAAAAAATAGGATATATTTATTTCAAGAGGCTAAAATGATGGAAGATGAATCTATAAGAAATTATATTGGCAGATTATCAAAAATTGTTGCAGGAACCAAGTCTTGTAATGTAACTAAAGATGAAGATGAGATCATATGGAAGATCTTTAAAAGCTTGAAACACCCATTCAAGACGATAGCACAAATGATTTACCAAGTGATACCTTGTATTGAGAAATTTACTAGGGAGACTTTTCTTGGAAGTTTGGAAGTAGAAGAAGTAATCTGGAAATAGTTGAGATTTTTTCTTGGAGTGGAAATCACTTTTAGTGCATTAAGTGTTTGCCCTTCCTTGTCAACAAGCACCAGTGGGGATAGTAGTAGTAGATCAAGATCTAAGGAAGAGATAAGGAATTACCTTGCTTATAAGGAGAGAGCCATATTTTAAGAAAATCTTAAATGTTGGACTTGTGATGAATTTGGTCATTATGCTTCTAAATGTCCTAAAAGAGTGAAAAAGTACAAAAAAAAATTTCAATTCTGGAAGGCCTAAAGAATGTTTGTATGCAAATCAAGATGATGAGTTAGGATTTGTAGCTATAAAAGAAGAGAATCCTAAAAAATAAGTTAGAGAAGAGAAAGCTCTAGTGTCATAGGTTGAGAAGAAATTTGGTTGGATCATAGAGAGTGGTTGTTCATATCATATGACTGGTGAGATGAAAAAAATTGATAAGTTTAATAGCCATGATAGGTGACTTGTTAGAGTTGGTAACAATGTGGCTTGTGATATCAAGGGAATATGATCTATTACTCTTGATTGGAAAACTAACAGAGATGATGTTTAATTTGTTGATGGATTAAAGAATAACCTATTAAGTGTTGGACAATTGGTTGATAAGGGATATTAGTAATAATTCATAGAAAAGATGTGTATTATTAAGGATAAAGATGGTAAGTTGATTGGTACTGGTACAAGACCCATAGGTAATAGTTTTTAGTTGAACCTTATAGAGATGACATGTTTGGTTGCAAAAGTTAATATCAATTGGTTGTGGCACATAAGTTTTTTTCATATAAACTTTGATAATACTATTAAGGAAAGTAGTAAATTTTTTGTTAGATATTTACCAAAAATTGTGAAGCCTACTAATGTTGTGTGCAAGGAATGTGATATGGCTAAGTAGAAGAAAAACTCTTTCCTAGCAAGAATTTCACCACAATAGAGAAATTGGAGATTGTTCATACATATCTGAGTGGTTCCACTATGACAAGAGGATTCTATAGTGAAATGTAATTCATGGTTATCTTTCATGACTTTACTATGATGATATGTGTAGTGTTTCTTGGAGAAAAGGTTGAAGCATTTGAGAAGTTTAAGTTGTTTAAGTTATAGTTGAGAATGAGTCTAGATTCAAGTTAAAGTGTTTAAGATTTGATAGAGTTGTTGAATTTACCTCCAATGAATTTAAAACCTTTTGAGAAGTGAATGACATTAAAAGGAAGCTATTAGCTTATAAAATTCTTGAGAGAAGAAATAGGTCTATAATAGAAGCAACAAGAGCTATGATTTTGAGAATGATGTATCAAAGAAATTTTGGAGAGAAGTAGTTAATACAATAGTGTATACAATGAACAAAGTGCTGATTAGAAAATGTACAAACAATAAACCTTATGAACTATGGTTTGGACATGCCGATCAATAGAGACGATGACATTGGTAAGTTTTATGCAAGAAGTGGTGAAGGTATGTTCCTTGGTTATTTGTTAAAAAGGAAAGATTATAGATTTTTTAATCAGAGAACTAAGATTATTGTTGAGAGCCCAAATGTAAAAGTGAATGAGAAGTTTGGAGTTAAGGAAATAATGTTTAATTATAATTTTGATGATAAAGAAGCTAATCCTAAAGATATGGGTTTATGCAGGATCATGGTGTGCCAAAAAGTAGTGATGTGAAAAAAATAGAGTTTGAAAACATCTAAAAGCATTTCAAAATCCACTTTGACTTTTCTTCACCCATCTTGATACCAAACTTGGAAAGTAAGGCCCAACCCTTATCGGGTATCTGATTTCATTTCAAATACTCAATATTATTGGATACTCGATATTATATCGAATATTTGATAATATTAGGTATCTGATATTAAATTGGATACTCGATAACTCATAGTGTTATTTATAAAAAGAATCACAACCTACGGGTTCTGTTTCATAGTCATATATCGAGTTTTAAGCATGGATATCTATTTTTCAATCGGATACATGATAAAAGGTTAGTTTTTTTTGTTTTTAATCAATTTTAATATAAATTTAATAAATTTTATTATAAAATTGTTAGTTTTAATTGAGTTTGTTAGAATTTAGTGTCTTTTTTAATAGAAATTGTTAAAATTTAGGTTTTTTTTTAATATAAGTTATGTTTTGTAAATTAATAGGAATGGCTAATCAAAATGATGACCATGAGGCAAGGAATATTGTTCCTCATAACCCCCCACCAAATGATCTAGTGCCCCTACAAAATCATCCACCAAATGATCCTTTACCCCCTCAAAACCCTCCTCAATTTGAGGGCTTTGCAAACAACATATAATAATGTTCCCACATTGGCTCCTATGTTATCCACATTAAACACCATAGTGGACAAGATTAAAACCCTTACCAATGAACAAATGTCACTCTTTGTTGGCATGACGAAATGCATGAGATTTTTTATGATGGCTTGGACTATGATGAGGTTGTGGCCCTCAATATAAGAAAAGATGATTTGGCTAGCCTTTTTGCGAACCCAAAAATTATTTTACTAGTTGACCACAAAAAATTCAAACTATTGATTAAATGGTGCACAAATGATGCCATACGTGCAAAATTTTTGGATTTTTGGTGGATGGTTTTTGATATCCCTCCATATAGCAATTTAGAGGTGCCATTTTATTTCCTTAGAAAATTGCATGCAAAATTTGTGTTGAAACTCAAAGTGAACTATTGGAGCATGAAGCCCAACATGGGTGTAGGACTAGGAGTTCCTTAGGATAGACCCTCTTCCTAGCAGAAGAAAGCTGGCACTTTTGTCCCCCTTACTGATGTCTCCCCCCCTCCTTGAGTGCATCATCTTGATATTACCAAAGAGGCTAGCTCTTAGACCAATAGAGCAATTCATAGACTATGTAGCTTGTTGATATCTTAGGCCAGTTCAGTCCTACCTCCTCGTGTTGATGATGCTAGTGTGAGTTCATCATCAGCTAGCTCATCACACATTTGTGTGCCTCACACTTGTATTACATGCAAGAATATTTTCCTAGGTCCCATAGGTGATCTTCCTGAGTATCATTTTGTATTAGATGAGGACACACTAGATGCATGTGCAAAGACTACAAACTCTGATGCGAGAGAGGAGGGGAATGTAGAGGCATGGAATCCTTCTATGTTGGTATGTGTATAATTTTTTTTTATTATGACATATGCAATTTAAAGTTAATTTTTATAATAGAGTAATTTTAATTTTTAAGCCATGCTGATTTATACATATATGTGATATTCATTCATGTTTAATTGATTATCAAGGAGGAGCTGAGATAGGTTGATGATGCCACACTCTTGGCCATTTCATTTGGCCTTGAGACATCTACAGTATATTATGTTGCGTTCTCATTGTTTTTTATATTTGATATTGTAGCATATATGGTTTCTAATCTTTCTTTTATCTCGCAGGTACCACCTATCCCTAGGGGACAAAGTGTAGGGGATGAGTTAGCAAACATTGACAAAGACAAGGTAATTAGGTGCTTTCTATTTGATTAAATATCGATGCATTCTTGTAAAATGTTTGTGGTAATGAAATTTAATTACATTCTTTATTGTATATAGGGGGTGGCTACTGGTGATCATCCCATACAAATTCTGTGTTGTATATGCTCAAGCATTTCCATTCGCACCGAGAGCCCCATTGAATGTATAAGTATCATTTATTTTTTATTTTCCTTATCTTCATAAATAAATTCAAAAAATATTTTCATGATATTAAAAACTACTATTTTGTATCTCATAGGAAAATCCTAGTGCACATGAGGTTCGACGAAAGAGTTTTGTATCTTTGATGATGTAGTCACTATATCCTAAGGAAGAGCCTACACTAGTATGTTGTAGTTTGAATTCTTGATTAAATATGTTATAAAGTTAGCATACTATGAATTATAATGTTATAGTTTAAGTTGTAGATTCATTTGACAAACATGTTTGAACATACATAGGCCACAATCAATGAGGTACAAGCACTGTTATGGGCATATGAGAGGACTCCTGACCGGTGCAAGAGGTTGACGAGAGAGTTATTTATTATGAAATTTTAATAGTATAAATCTTTATTAAAAAAAAGATCATTATACATTTAAGTAATTCAATGTTACATACAAAGAATCATATAAATTTAGTAGTCTAACTTTGGGTTTTCCATTTTTGTTTATGTAGAGCCATCTAATCCACCTAGTGCAGTGAAGAGGCTACATTTTGATCATCCACTAGCACCATAGAATAGTAAAGTTGTCATAGGATGTATCATGAGACATTTTGAAATGGCACATGACACATTTTTTACATAAATATTGATATTATACACATTCTAATGGCATGATCAGCTGCATTCTATATATGGATCGATTTATTTTGATATATATTTGTGTAATTTGTCTATGGATACATGATCTTTGATATATATTTGTGTAATTTGTCTATGGATACATTTATCTTGATATATATTTTTGTCTTTTATTTTTATAATGATATACATATGAATTTAGTATCTAGTATTGTTCAATTTATCGTGGATCATGTGTATTGTCCATGTCTATGGAATATCATTAATTATGATCATGTTTGTTATATTCGATTCAAATACAATAATTTGTGAATAAAATTTTAACAACCTATATTATCAAATTTGGATGCAATGTTTAATTTGAATTGCTATGATGACATAAACACTCCTTTTAACCTCCTACACAAGGTTCACATAATCCATACTGATCCACTTAACAAATCTGGCTTCAGTAATGCATGCAATCATTTCAAACCTTATATAGGTTTTTCCAACCTTATATGGTTGTGCTCAAGCCCCTAACTAACTCTTTGCACTCATTTTCACTTTGCAAGAAAAAGTTGCAAAAGTTGCAAAATTGTAATTTTGCAACTTTTACAATTTTGAACATTTTTTGTTATAACTTTAAATTCTTAATTAGATAAGTTCACCAAACTTGGTAAGGGGTTATCAATAGCTCTCATGAGCTCTGAGTTATGACCCTCGGAAGATCGACCTCAAAATGCACTTAGAGCACCTTAGAGACTCCTCAGTATGGGGTGGTCATAGATGATGATGGTCTCCACGGCTGGAGTAAGGGTGTCACTAGGGGTCACCCACCCATCTAGAGCTATTGGAACTAATGATTTGATGCCCAGATCAGCAGCTCCAAAGTTACGATGTGGTGCACCTATGAATTGAGGCACACTGTGAGTTTTTGCATCAAGTGAGATCATTGTACCGAATCCAAATAGAATGTGATCTCTTGAAAATGAGATAGGTTATTTTAGGCCTTGGCATCACCATTCTATTGAATTCAACATTTCATTGATAGCCCTAATGAGCTCTGAGTTATAATGCTCAAAAGATCAACCTTGAAATTCACTTAGAGCAACTTGCAGACTACTTAGTACTTTTCTCGATCATTTGGGCCCCAAAATGTGACTTTTCCCAAAACCCGTGAAAATGGCAAACAAAAAGTGATGTTGTTGGGTTTGTAGTCACAGGGAATATTTTGGGAAAATCATGCTAGTAAAATTAGGTATCCAATTTGGGATCAGATACCTGATAATAAATTGGATATCCGATTTCAAATCTTGTATTCAATATTAAGGTCAAAATATTGGAGGGAAATAAGAATTAAGATTAAGATTATAATGTATATAATGAGTTAAATGTATAATGACTTATGAGTATATTATATTATATTATTATTAAATTATATATTATGTATAATGAGTTATGAGTTATGCATTAGATCATAATGTATTATTATATCATATTATTATTAAATGTAATAATATATGTTATAATTATTATAATCTATAAATATATAATATATATTTATATATATATATATATATATATGAAATTATTATATTATATTATTCTTATTATTAAATATAATAACGTAATATATGTTATTATTATTATTATTATCTATAAATATAATATATATAAATATATATGTGATTATTATATTATATTATTATTATTTTTACTATATTATTATTAAATATAATAGTGTAATATATTATATATGTTATTAATGTATATTATTATTATTAATAATAATTATAATAACATATAATATTATTGTTGTTATTATTATTATTATGACCTATGATCCATTTGGTTGGTTCTAAAATGCATCGAGAGGGGTCATAGGTTAACCTATGACCCCGATCGAGGCATTTCATGACAATATATGTCCCTAAGGGCCCTAGGACCCCTAGGGATGCTTTTGGTTGGTTATAATGCATTGAGAGGGGTCAAAGGTTAACCTATGACCCCTCTTGATACATTTCATGACAACCCATGTCCCTAGGGATCCTAGAGCCTCTAGCGATGCATTTGATTGGTTCCTCTCAATGTATTTCATAACAACGTATGTCCTTAGGGGCCCTAAGAACTTTAGAGATGCATGTGGTTGGTTCTAATGCATTGAGAGGTATCATAGGCTAACTTATGACCTTCTCGATGCATTTCATGATAATGTATGTCCCTAGGGGCCCTAGGACCCCTAGGGATGCATTTGGTCAGCTATAATGCATTGAGAGGGGTCATATGTTAACCTATGACCCCTCTTGATACATTTCATAACAATGTATGTCCCTAGGAGCCATAGGGATGCATGTGGTTGGTTCTAATGCATCGAGAGGTGTCATAGGTTAACCTATGACCCCTCTTGATGCATTTCATGACAACTTATGTCCCTAGGGGTCCGAGGATCCCTAAGGATGCATTTGGTTGTTTCTAATGCATCAAGAGTGGTCATAGGTTAACCTACCCTATCAAAACATTTCATGATAACCTATGTCACTAGGGGCCCTAGGACCCCTAAGGATGCATGTGGTTGGTTCCAATTTATCCCTCTCAAGGAATTTCATGACAACGTATGTCCCTAGGGGTCCTAGCACCCTTAGGGATGCATGTGGTTGGTTCTAATGCATTGAGATGCATCATAGGTTAACTTATGACCCCTCTTAATGTATTTCATGATAACATATGTCCCTAGGACCCCTAAGGATGCATTTGGTTAGTTATAATGCATTGAGAGGGGTCATAGGCTAACATATGACCCCTCTTAACACATTTCATGACAATGTATGTCCCTAGTAGCCCTAGGACCCTTAGAGATGCATGTGATTGGTTCTAATGTGTCGAGAGGCGTCATAGGTTAACCTATGACACCTCTCAACGTATTTCATGATAACATATGTTCCTAGGGGCCCTAGGACCCCTAGGGACACATTTGGTTAGTTATAATGTGTCGAGAGGGGTCATAGGTTAACCTATGACCCCTCTCAATGCGTTTCATGGAAATGTGTGTTTAGGGTCCCTAAGATCCCTAGGGATGCATGTGGTTGGTTCTAATGTGTCGAGAGGCATCATAGGTTAACCTATGACCCCTCTCGATGCATTTCATGACAACGTATGTCCCTAGGGGCCCTAGGACCTATAAGGACACATGTGATTGGTTCTAATGCATCCAGAGGTGTCATAGGTTAACTTATGACCCCTTTTGATGCATTTCATGACAACCTATGTAACTAGGGATCCTAGGGCCTCTAAGGACACATTTGGTTGGTTCTAATACATCTAGAGTTGTCATAGGTTAACCTATGACCCCTATTGATCCATTTCATGACAACCTATATCCCTAGGGGCCCTATGACCCCCAGTGACGCATGTGGTTGGTTTGAATGTGTCAAGAGAGGTCATAGGTTAACCTATAACCCCTCTCAAGGAATTTCATGACAACGTATGTTCCTAGAGGCCTGGGACCCCTAGGGATGCATATGGTTGGTTCGAGAAGCATCATAAGTTAACCTATGACCCCTCTCAATGCATTTCATGATAACATATGTCCCTAGGGGCTCTAAGACCTCTAGGGATGCATGTGGTTTGTTCTAATACGTTGAGAGAGGTTATTGGTTAACCTATGACCCCTCTCGATGCATTTCATGACAACCTATGTCCCTAAGGGCCCTATGACCCTAGGGAATTGGTTCTAATGCATTGAGAGGCATCATAGGTTAACCTACGACCCCTGTCGATGCATTTCATGATAATGTATGTTTGTAGGGGCCCTAGGACAGCTAGGGATGCATTTGGTTGGCTATAATGCATCGAGAGGGGTCATAGATTAACCTATGACCCATCTCTATGCATTTCATGACACCTTATGTCCCTAGGAGCCCTAAGACCCTAGGGACGCATGTGGTTGGTTCTAATGTGTTGAGAGCTATCATATGTGAACCTATGACCCCTCTCGATGCATTTCATGATAACATATGTCTCTAGAGGCCCTAGGACCCCTAGCGATGCATTTGGTTGGTTACAATGCATCAACAGGGGTCATAAGTTAACCTATGACCCCTCTTAATGAATTTCATGACCACGTATGTCCTTAGGGTCCCTAAGATCCCTTGGGATGCATGTGTTTGGTTCTAATGCGTCAAGAGGCATCATAGGTTAACCTATGTCCCTAGGATTCCTAGGGCCCCTAAGGACACATTTGGTTTGTTTGAATGCATTAAGAGTGCTCATAGGTTAACCTATGACCCCTATCAATGCATTTCATGACAACCTATGTTCCTAGGAGCCTTAGGAACCGTACATATGCATTTGGTTGGTTAGGACCCCTAGGGATGCATGTGGTTGGTTCCAATACATCGAGAGGGGTCATAGGTAGGCATTTCATGACAATGTATGTCCCTAAGGGCCCAAGGACCCCTAGGGACACATGTGGTTGGTTCCAATACTTTGAGACATGTCATAGGTTAACCTATGACCCTTCTCGATGCATTCCATGACAACTTATGTCCTTAGGGGCCCTAGGATGCATGTGGTTTGTTCCAATCATCGAGTGGGGTCATACGTTAAACTATGACCCCTCTCAACACATTTCATGACAACCTATGTCCGTAGGGGTCCTAGGGCCCCTAGGGACACATTTGGTTGGTTCCAATGTATCTAGAGGGGCCATAGGTTAACCTCTTACCCCTCTCGATGCATTTCATGACAATGTATGTCCCTAGGACCCTTAGGACCCCTAGGGACCCATTGGGAATGCATTGAAAGGGGTCACTAGGGGCCTTAGGGACATATGTTCTCATGAAATGCATTGAAAGGGGTTGTTCTATGCATTTTATGACAATATTATATTTAATAATAATATAATACTACATATTTTAATATAATAATAATATATTATTATATTATATAAAAATAATAATCATATATGTTACTAGATTATAGATTTATTAATAATAATAACCATATATATATATATATAATAATAGTCATATATATATATATATATAATATTTATCATATATATTACTATATTATATTTAGTTATAATAGTAATTATATTTATAACTATATTATATTTAATAATAATAATCATACATATTACTATATATAATAATAATTATAATCATATATAATAAGAATAGTTAATAATAATAGTATCAATGTCCACACTTCCTCCAAATAAATTTCCCTCTAAAACAATCTAAAGTTTCCCTCCAAACGTTGCTCAGTATTTACCAAGCCTATTTGGTCAACCCAAAAAATGTGTTTGAGAAGGGTTTCACTAACACTCAGACTTCGGGTAGCCATCTAATAGTATTATTTTCATCAAAATTGAATGAAATGAAAGGGTTTTTTTTATAACACTCTCAAGATTCCATCGATATAATTGCTGTCAAATTCTAAGTTTGATAAGTATTTATTAGTTAATTTTCAATGAAGATGATTGTAAAGTGATGATTAAAATACTAATTGACAAATAGCTATAACTTTCAAATGGTATAACATTTTTTAAATCCAAAAGTTGCATCACATTCTATGCTTTGCCTAGTATAAGATTTTTTTTTTTTAATTTGGTAAAGTTTTCTATTAGTTAAGGTGGTCAGAGTTTTTTTTTCTGAAAAAGTTTTAGTAGAAAATTCATATTTAATTATTTATTTGGAATAAAAATACCCAAAAATATGTGTCACATCCAGCCATGAGTCTACTTTTTATATCTATAATTATATTAAAAGTATTATCATTTGATTTTGATTAAGGTGTTCAGACATACACCTACCTTTTATTTTTGCCATGAATTTTTTGTAGTACTACATTAAAATCCAAAATTTTGAACAATCAATTTTCTTCCCTCCAGATAAGACCTAATAGTTTCGAAACTACATTCAATTTCCTATAGATTATTTTCTTACAATGTTTTGATATAAAGTCCAAAACCACTTTAAAATTATGTGTCAAGTTGACATAACCCTAATTTGTTGGTTTTTCACTACCACTTAAGGCCATAGTTTGGTTGACCATGATCCTGCACATACCCATATCCAAGAAAATGTTGAAACTTTCTTTGAGACTAACAATGATTTATAGAATGAAATTCAAGTTTTAGAATAGAGAGAAGAATCAAGATTTGAACCTAGAGAAGAAGTAAGAGTTGAGTCAGTGACACCAACACCAAACAAAAATTTGAGAAAGAATCACCTTGCTCATAAGACTTTTAGAAGGAAAGACAAAGGAGATATGAAAAGAAACAAAGTTCATGAAGAATTAAGTTTGATATATCAAGTTGAGCCAATGAGTGCAGATGAGACATGCAAGTGAGATAATCATTAGATTCAAACAATGAAGGAAGAATTAGATTAGATTATTAAGAATGATACATGGGAGTTGATCCCTAGACCTAAAGATAAGAATGATATAGGAAATAAGTGGGTTGTTAGAAAAAAAAATGAATGAAAAAGGTGAGGTTGTGAGTATCAAAGTAAAATTGGTATGTAAAGGATATTTAGAGCAAGAAGGTATATAGTTATGAAGAGACATTTGCACGTATTTCCAAAATTGATGTAGTAAGAATGTTCTTGTCTTATGCAACAAGAAAGATGTTCAAAGTGTATTAGATGGATGTAAAGTCAACATTTTTGAATGGAGAACTTGAAAAAGAAGTTTACCTTGAGCATCATGAAGGATTTCCCTTGATAAAATAAGGAGACATGGTATGCAACCTGAAGAAAGTGTTGTATAGACTAACACAAGAGCCTAAAACCTAGTATGCGAGGTTGGACAAGTATTTGGAAAAAGTGGGATTTGCTAAAGGTATTATAGATAGTAACTTATATTTGAAATAAATTGAGAATATCTCATTGATTACTGTGATATTTGTGGATGACATCATTTCTGGAGGTAATGATGAAGCCAGTGACAAATTTATAGATGAAATGAAGAATTAATTTGAGATAAGCATATTTATTGAGATGAAGTATTTATTAGGTTTATAGATTATGCAAAATAGTGATGGTATTTTTCTATCGCAGAATAAGTATTTGAAAGACTTGTTGGAGAGATTTGACTTGGAAAGTTGATATCTTGTTAGTACACCTATGATAACCAATCAAAAATTATCTAGCAAAGATTAAATAGTAACTTTTATTTGAAAGAAATTGAGAATAACTTGTTGATTATTGTGATACTTGTGAATGACATAATAATTTGAGGTAATGATGAAATAAGTGAAATTGTTTCTAAGGAAATGAAGAATGAATTTGATAGAAGAATGATTGGTGAGACGAAATAGTCCTTACATTTACAAATTTTTCAAAATAGTGATGGTATTTTCCTATCATAGACTAAGTGTTTGAAAGGCTTGTTGAAGAGTTTTGGCTTGCAAATTTGCAAACCTGTTGGTACACCTATGATAACTAGTCACAAGTTATCTAGCAAATATGAGAAACCTACAATTAAGCATAAGAAGTATAGATCCATGATTGGAGGTTTAGAATATCTGACTCACACAAGACCAGATATAGCAAATGTAATTTTTATAGTATCAAGATTTCAAACACACCCCAAGGAATCACACTATGTAGTAGTAAAAAGAATATTAAGGTATTTGAAGGGTACACCTAACTTTGGGTTGTGGTATGATAGATCAAATGAATTTACCCTATGTGCATATACTATTGCAGACTAGGCAGATAGTATGGATGACAGAAAGAGTACAAGTAACAAAGAATTTTTCCTTGGAAGAAGTTTGGTTCCTTGGCTAAGAAAGGAGCAAGATTGTATTTTATAGAGTACAATAGAAGAAGAGTATGCAGGAGAAATAAACAATTGTAATTAAATCATGTGGATGAAATAGATGTTGAAGGATATTGGGATAGAGTTTTTAGAACCTATTTAATTAAATTGTGATAACACAAGTACAATAACTATGTCTAAGAATCGTCTATTACACTCTAAACCAAATAATAATCTATTAAGTATAATGTTCTAAGAGAGAAAGTTGTAGAGAAAGAGATCATATTAGAGTATGTTAATTCAAAGGAGAAAATTTTAGATATTTTTATGAAGCCTTTGCCTAAGGATATATTTGAGTATTTGTGAGGTACAATTGGGGCTATGCCCCTACCTAATTCAAAGTAGATGATGCAAAGATTACATTAGTCTAGTAGTATAGAACACTTTTTCTTATCTAGACTCAATGCTAATACTTCTTGTATGGAGGAGTATCTGTAATTGAGTAGAGTCATCAAGGACTCTTGGTAGCTGGTATGAAAAAATGTCTTCAGACACTCGAGCTACTTAAGGATATTAAGTTGCATATTGACATAATGATACCTTTTTCATTGATGTAAATCAAGTAGATGATCACATGAAAAACATATTTGAGGGAGAGATGTACTAAAAGATGAAAATCGCATTGAGTTATATCAATGGGGGAGAAGTGTGGACAATTGATGCCCATCCATGTAAGCATGAGGAAGTACTGATGATGAATTATTCTTGAGAGTTTTTAGATTTGAATACAAAGGGGGGTTTGAAAAGATGAGAGTAGCAACAATAGAGTTGGATTTGGTATTCTTGGAACTTAGGTGTTTTTTATCTATGTTTCCCTCAATGCCAAAGGTGGATATTGTTAGCATGGCTATTGATGGTATTCGTTGGGGGAGCATCCTAAGTATTGCTGGAATATTTGAGAGATTAACATGTTACATTCATGATTGCATTTTTCATTAATGTCAACATAGTATTATTTTTCTAAAGACCGTGAGAGTAGAAAATAAAGAATGAGGTTGAATAGACCATGTATTGACGATGAGATCAAGCACAATTGAAGATATGTTGTATAGTATTTCCTGATGATGTGGAAAAGTATGTGTACAGAAAGATGAAGAAATGTGAGAGTTGTTTGTGATTTATAAAAGATAGTTTGTAGATAGAGTACTTAAGAAGTGGCTTTTGGTGTTTGGATTGTATCTCCTAACATGGATAAAATCTTAATGAGAGAAGTTAGAAACTTACAATAGATAACTTAATGATGATTTAA